>CM061035.1:46079951-46682720 GCA_030763125.1 Hippophae gyantsensis
TCACCATAATTTTTCTAAGAAGAAATTGAGAGAAAAATGAACGCTATTGATAATCTATTTTCGTTTTCCACCATCCAGCTTTCTTTTCTCTTTTTCTCTAATCTGTCTTTTTTTCTTTTCATCCTTTCTATCCCTAACACCGCCAATCTTTGATCCCTTCTTCCTACCCTTTTTTTAATTCTATGCTTCCCATATATATATATATATAAGTAAAATCGCATCCATACAATGTCTATCTCTATTTCAGCCCTTTTCTTTTCTTTTTTTGTTTCCAGCGTGTGTTTCAGTGTTTTTTTAATCAACAAATCTTCCTTTAAATAAGATTTTGATACATCTTCATTTAAATTTTAGATTCCTTAGATGATACACTTCTAAAAATTTTTTATCTTCATTTTCTTCAAATATGCAATAAAATTAAACTAATAATAATGAAGTCTAAAATAAATAAAAATTAAATAAAATTAGAATAAATAAAGTTGAGAAGTGATAAATTATGCCAAATTATGCAAGTCATCAAACATCCCAAACTTAGAACTTTGTTTTTCCTCAAACAAAAATAAAATAAGATAAAAGACAACTATAGACAATATCAACTGGACCTCATAGAGAACTACCATAACTCATTAAGCCATGATTTCAATTTAGATTTCATCACTAATAACTTACTCTTTTGATATCAAAGATTGTAAGAAAATCAATCAAAATTTAGCAATTTGTCAAGCAAGAGTTAAGCATTTACTTCAACCTAAAGCTAAGTCCTAGTGTGTGTGTGTGTGTGAAAAAAGTCAATTTAATTCCAAACCACCAAAAAATTCATATAAAAGTTGAACAACTAAAATCAGAAGAATTTTCTCAAAACATAACCCTATAAGTCCAATTTTTAGAAATAATCTCCACTAATGTAATCAAATACCAAAATCATAAATAAAAAGGTCTTTAATTAAGGTTGTAATGACAGGCCACATGGCGAGGGCTAAGAAAGAAATGGATATGGAAAATCAAATCAGACTGGGAAAATACTTTGAAAAAAAACAATAAAAAGAATATCCATAGGATTCACACCATAGCTCTTACTTGAAAATATGCTTATAATGATGACAATATTGTTGTCCTACTCAATAAATGGAGTGCCTTTATTTATTTATTTATTTTATCAGCCACTTTGATACTCATAGCCTTTTTTTATTTTCAACCACATTACCCTTTTTTTATTCTTGCCTTTCACTTTCTTTATTTTCATACTTTGATCAAATAGAGCAAACATAATATGGATTATTTAATTTGAACTAACTTTCTCTTTAAATGCAAATTTCCACCAAAGTATTTTCTCAAAATTTAAGGTAAATTCATGGTTTTTCAGGCTTAGAATGAGAATAGTTTATATAGTTAAAAAACAAATAAGGCTTATGTAAAATAAAGCTTAAGAGGGTTGACTATGGGAATACATCATGCAATGATGGCTTGATAATTAGGATGAATGGGAAAGCTTTTTGGCTATGACAAAAAATTGCCTAAATCCTTTCTCTAATGTTTGTTATCAACTAGGATTTCGCCTCAAGGATCCATCAACAAATTCTAGAGCAAAGCCAAATTGAATTTTCCTCATCTAGTTAATTCAACTCCTTCTCTTCATAGGCAAAATGGAGTAAAGAAAAACTGACTATGTGTTCAATTATTTTTAAGGAAAAAGATTTAAATCAAAGTACCCACAAAACTCTATGCAACATAATAGTAGATTTTGAAAAACAAATTCTCAAAACTATCCTCATTCAGAAATTTCAAAGTCATAGCAACTTCAATCATATTCAAATACATTCTTGATAAGAGAATCCAACTGATCAAGACTATAGGAGTTGACACCCCTAAACTTAAAACAAACAATGTCTTCATTGTATTTCAAAAAGTGAGACAGATTGAATAAATGAAAAGAACTTCCTTGGTTTTATGGTAGATCTATATTAGTTCGTAATTTTTAGCTCTTTATTTTTGCAAAATAAACTAGCATTAAAATAAAAAATTATTCAAATAGTAATAAAAATAAAATAACAAAATAAATTTTTATGGGCTACCAGCCATAAGCGCTTCTTTTATAGTCTATAGCAACACTCTTCAATCTTCATCAATTAAGATTTCAAAGAGGAATAACTACACAATTCCTCTCCATTTGTTCTTTATAATAGTGCTTCAATCTTTGACCATTAACTCAGAATATATGTCCTACCTTGTCCTTCAAGTCTATTGCTCCAAAAGGGGGAACTTTGTCGATTATATAAGGGCCTGTCCATCTTGATCTTAACTTACCCGAAAAGAGTTTTATTTGTGAATTGAAGAGCAAAACTTATTGTCCTGGAGCAAACTCATGCCTAAGAATATTTTTGTCATTCACTTCTTTGTCTATTATTCGTAGATCTTTTCATTTTGGTAAGCATCATTTCGAAACTCATCCATCTCATTAAATTGAAGAAGTTGATTTTCCCCTACTGCCTTCAAATCAAAATTAAACTTCTATACAGCCTAATAAGCTTTATGCTTCAACTCAACACAGAGATGACATACTTTTTCAAACACTAATTGATAAGGAGACATCTCGATAGGTGTTTTAAAAGTTATACGATATGCCCATAAAGCATCATTGCCCAATCCTTTCTATTGGTGTTAACTATCTTCTCAAGGATATTCTTGATTTCTTGATTTGAAATTTCAACTTGCCCATTAGTTTGAGATTGGTACGCAAGGCTATCTTATTGAAAAAGTGGGTCCCTCATCACTAATAATAGCTTGTGGAGTGCCAAATCTTATGATTGTGTTCTTATGTAGAAATTTAAGCACTATCTTTTCATCATTTATTGTTGTAGCAATTGCCTTCACCCACTTTGACACATAATCACACTACTACAAGAACTGGCTTTTATGTCGATTAAGTGAATCGACTTAAAACGAGGGGACTTAAAATTTAAATTCATTTTAGTTCGACAAATTTTCAATCCTTATCATTGTGGGTGCGTTATATTTTGCATATTTTATGCTATCTTCACTACCTATTTTTGATCATATAATAACAAAAAAAAACAAAATATGTTTAAAAGAGGTTTTAAATAGTATAAATAATTAAAAAATTAAATATTAATTAATTACTTGAGAATTAAATTTATTACAAAAAAATAATTTATATAAATACATATATATATTTAACTTAAATTACAAATAAAGTGATGACGCCTCTTTTGTCATGAATTTTTTTATATTCCCATTGTATTTCAAGGAGAGGAAGCTTGGTTTTTTGAGGTGATTTCGCTCATAAATTTCATGACAAAGAAACCACACATGACTCTATAATTTTGTTGTGGAACTTACAAAAAACAAGTGTACATGGTTTTCCAGATTTGAAATCTTTATTATTTAATAGTAAAATTCATTAAATTATTAATATTCACTTGTACACACTATAACTTTGTCCCATATAAGCTTATGTGATTTTTTAAGGGCAATGCCTCTACTCTTGTTCCACACTTTCCATGCCCTATCAAAGTTTAAAACAACTTGTTCTTTATTAAACATTACAAAAAATAATAGAAGAAAAATAACTAACTATAACTCTTACATTTCAACAACTGCTTTTGTGTTTTAACTCAATTCTATGGAAGATGAGTCACAATACCAAACATAATTTCCATATGGATCAAGGATTATCAACATCCAATGGTCATGGCCTTGTTCAAACTTTAGTGGCCAAGTGATTATCAACTTTTGATTTCTATTAAGTGTTAATGCCTTATCACATAATTGTTTAGCTCTAATGCTAAGATCATGCTCTTGATATTGATTAAAAAATGATGAATCATAGAACATTGCTAAATGTGATAGGTTGACTAGCTTGAAGTTGATAATAACATGCTCTATATAAAAGAAATATATATAAATAGTTAGATAATATAAATATAATTATATGTTCTACATAAATGAAAGTTATTTACTGATTGAGGGCTCATCTTGTCCACACTTGAATTATACTTAAATCGATCATTTGAAATTCGAACAGTTGTAATATGCACTCGACTGATATATATGTTTACACAATGTCTTTGCCAAAAATTTCTCTAAGAAGTGGCACAATCCATCCATCATTTATGCTAGTCTTGCTCCCAACAATAGTCATCAAAGAGCAAAGATTTATCCTGAAGTTTAAAGCATATTCATAACTATACTTTTCCATGGCCTCTTCTTGAATGACTTAGTGTGCGATGATTGTCGACTAGACATAGATTTTCCACTAGATACTTGCTTTGTATTTCTTAAATGTGTAGTAGTTACTGATTTTGATATAATAGATTAAAGTAGAGGTATTATATATGTTAGTAACAATAAAAGAATAATAATATAATAGTAGTAAAAAATGTTTTATCTTAAGTAACAAAAATAATATCATATCAAAATTTATCACAACTTGGTTCGATGACCAAGCCATATATTATCCAACACCTTCTTGGACCGTGGTAGCATTAGAAGGCATAGATAGTGGACAATGAAAGAGTAATGATTGATCAATTACTATTCACTAATAATTTGTCAAATATTGATTATGAATGATTCGATCATTGCTCAATTGTTGTACCATTCCAATAGCAACATAGTCTGTAGTTGATGGATGTTTCAACAAACATTTCATATTTTGCAAAAATATTTAAGCGTTATATATAATAAACAATACAAATAATAGAATATCTAAATAAGCTTTAAATCTTACCATAAATGATTCATCAAATGGAGGACTCCTATGTGGGGTAGCTATTGGAAGGACATTCTCATCAAAACATTCATCATGATGTGATGGATGGTAAGAATGCACATATTTTTTAGAGATGTTGAACCACTACCTGATTGCATTCTATGATTCCATATGGATACATGATGAATCGGTCTACTAGTTGCAAAGAAATTGTTGTTTATTTCATCTCTCCAAGTCCCAATTTCCTATAAACATAAAGTGGCATAAGATTAATGCTAGCACCAAGATCACATAAAAATTTATCAAAAAATGAATTTCCAATCATGCAAGGAAAAGGGAAACTCCCTGGATCTTTTAATTTTTGAGGTAATTTCTTCTAAAGAATGAAACTACATTCTTTAGAAAGCTTTAATGTTTTGAACTCCTCCAATCTTCTCTTCTTGGAAATGATGTCCTTTAAAAATATGGCATAATTTGGTATTTGTTCCAGGGCATCTATAAAAGGAAAATTTATGTGAATTTTCTTAAAAATATCCAAAAACTTAGAAAATTGCTTATCTAATTTATGTTTTTCAAAGCATTGGGATAAGGAAATGAAGTAGAGAAAGTAGGAGGATTTCCAGGAAATTAAATTGATGGATGCATGTCAGTCTCTCTTAGTATATCATCAATAATCTTCTCTTCTTCTACTTTATTATTGCTTTGGCCATTGTTTGGAGCTATAGGCGTGGACTCGATTTCCTTTTATGGTGACCTCTCAATTTCTCTTCCACTCCTAAGTGTAATGGACTTGCATTATTCCTTTGGATTCACTTCTATATTGCTAGGAAAAGTTCCTCATTGTTGGGCATTGATGGTCATAGGTAGTTGCCCAATTTGCAATTCAATATTTTTCGTAGTGACTCCCATATTGCTACAATAAGGCTCAATGTTATCCAACCATGAATCACTCTTTTTAAACCTTGCTTTGATCTCCTCAACAAAGGAAACTATGACATCCTCAAGTGACATCTTCTTCTTGCTTGGTTGACTATAGAACCTTGGAGGAGGTTATAGCACATTCATTGTGTTTCCATAAGAAAAATTGTCATCATTTTGAAGCTCTGGATGGTAGTAATTTTTCATTTTATTACCACAATAGTTGTAGTTCTTATTGTTGATGCATTGCACCTATTCTTGACAGGCTTCATTCATCGAAATTGTCATACTTGAAGTTGCAACATATTCTGCACTTTGTGGTATTCTTTGGCTTGTCAAATCTGAAACTTGATGAGATAGAGAAGAAAATTGAGCTTAAAGTGTAGCAAACGGCTACAATTCATGAATCACAATGATTTTCTTAGCCATAGATCTTTCAATTGGCCATTGATAGTTGTTTAAGGCCATTTGTTCCAAAATAGAAGTAGCACCCTCAACTGTCTTTGAAAATCCATGCTGAACTTGCAACCTAATATAGAACACTTGAACTTGAAACCAATATGGAAATCCATGCTGAGGGCAATGCCAAAACAAATCTCTATATCTTTCCCATGCTTCATAGAATGTGCCAAAATCATTTTTCCCAAATTGACCAATCTCACTCTTGAGTTGGGCTATTTTTGTAGGTACAAAGAATTTAGCAACAAAATTTTCTACCATGTCCTACCAACTAGTGATGCTTCCTGATTGTAGAGATTGTAGCCAACCTTTAGCCTTGTCCCTCAATGAAAAAGGAAACAATATCAGTCTAATGGTGTCTTTATTTAACACCATTCATCTTTTATAGTGTCTCAAGTCTCCAAAAATATTGCGAAATGAATATTGGGATCATCAAGTGGTGATTCGCTAAATTGGGCTTGTTGCACCATATTGATCAATGCCGGTTTAAGCTCAAAATTATTGGCATTGATAATGTAGCATCTTACACTTGAGTAATTGTCATTCACAATTAACCTTACATAATCCTTCAAGGTGCATGGCTGTGCATTATGTTTTCCTCCAGCCATGACTAGTACTTTCTTCTTTCTTTATGATCTAAAATTTTTTTCAATCTTCGAATCAAAAGTAATAATGCTTTTCGTTCTAGCATGGCACATCCAACGTCAAAAAGAAAACTAGAGAATAATAATAAAAATAAAAAATATAAATATAAAAGAAATAAAATACAATTCTGAATTAAAACCAAGATTACTTTGTATCGATATTGGCAAAATTAAGAAGAAATCAAATGCACAATATCGTAGTTTTATAGTAAAATGATAAGAAGAATATCACCCTCAAGGATAGGTAACTTAATTTTGATAAATACCAAAATTATGTTAATCATAATTCTATCTAGAGAAGTCACAAAGGTAGTTGTAATGTGAATTTAAAATAAAATCAATTTAAAGAAAATACGCAAAAGAAAAGAAAGATGTTCAAAAATCAAATCAATGGGAAGAAAACTTCTACGAAATCGATTTCACCTAATCCCTCACTATGCCTTACTCATCTAGCTAATTGAATTTAATTCTCTCTGTTTGTTAGAAATCTAAAAAAAACATCCAAAAGCCTCTTTCGACAGTCAATTAGAAACATTCTTGGTCATCAATTTACAAAAGAATATACAATTTAATAAAACAAGAAAGCATTAATACCAATGATTTTAATACTACACAAGTTTATACAAGTCTTTCGATCTCTATATTTACCAATGTCAAAATATTCCAGATCTATTCTATAATTCCCTCTTATGATAATAAATCACAAGATTAAAATCATCTAATTAATAGCCAATTAATTAGAAGCAATAAACTCAGAATAAATTAGACAAACATGTAGATAAATAATTAAAATTAACATGAAAAATCAAGCATAGTTCAGAATTAGATTACATCTTTTTCCTAGAATAAAGAAAATTTAGTTCATGCTAAAAATTAAATTTGACATAAGCTAATTAACCATAAATTTTCTGAGAATAAATTGAAAGGAAAATGAATGCTACTGATAATCTACTTTCATTTTCCACTGTACAGCTTTCTCTTCTATTTTTCACTCATCTACGTCTTTTTTTTCCTTTCTATCCCAAGTGCCACTAGTCTTTGATTACCTATTTCAGCCCGTTGTATCTATACCGTGTTTGTCTCTATTTCAACCCTTTTTTTATGTTTCAGTGTTAAATGATTTTAAAGAATTCAAGAATGATTTTCAATTATGAAAGTGATTTAGAACTTAAGAAACTGATTTATATTCATGACATGTTTAATTAAATTATGTGATAGTGGTAAGGATAGTCTTATAATCATTTATCCCTTTGTATTCTTGTGCAATTCACCTTTATTGTTTTATTTTATCTTCTTCAAAAACAACAAAGAATACCTTTTACTAATTTATTAACTTATTATCGAAATAAAAATTAGGAGTATAAATTGGATACAAAAAATCCTTATTCTTAAATTACTTATCAATTATACTTGATCATGTATACTTGCATAATCATGTTAGGTAGGGTTTAGCAAACGCAAGTAAACATTGTCATGCATAAGTGATAAGAACATCAAGAACAAGGGTTGTCATACCCACAAGGATTGGTAACAATTACTACTCCTAATTATTAGTTCGTTAGTGAGTTAATTAATATTACAAAATGGAATGGTTTGGTTAATTGTGAAAAAATAAGAATAACATAAAATAATAAAGTCAATTGCACAAGAATTATGAGAGATATGTGATTATGCGACTATCTTTACCACTAGACTTCAATTTAATTAAACATGTCAAGATTGGAAATTATTTTCTTAAGCTCTAAATCACTTTCATAATTTAAAATCATTCTTAAATTATTAACTTTAGCTTTAAAAGTCTAGGTTCACTTAAGACTTCCCACCTTTTCTTACCGTGTATTGATTCATAATAAAAAATCAACATAAATCCTAAATAACCTAGAGTTTCACTTACTAGATTAAATTCATTCATTCACCTATTCTACTTTTGATGTGCCACTTTGTATGCCACCAATAGTTGGTAAACATGTGGACAAAAAGTTCACATTTTATGCAATAAGGGCCATACTTCTAACCACTTTTACTCACATGTTTGACATGTATTGGTGGTACTAATAAAGACATTGAAAATGGCATAGAAAAATTGTACTCCATTAAAATTTAAAAAGTTGATAACTAAACTAGGTAAGGTTAAAACATAGAATTGAGCACATCAAGAATCAAAAATTGAAAATAAAATTTATCATAAAATTAAATTAATTAAAGCATATATTCTAAGAGAAATTAAATTATTTTTATAGAAAAATATAAAGAAAAGGATAGAGAAAAGTTTATGAAAAATAGACGATAAAGCCAATACAACCCCAATCTCTAATCTTAAATCTTCTCTACAAAATCTCCTTCAAAAGTTACCTTAGATGTGCTTTTTTATCTCTCTTGTTCCTTTTATCAATTGTTATATTTTGTTAACCCTTTAGGTTGTTTATATAGTGTATTTCCCTAGCCTAGTTTGAGTTGGATTTAACTTGACTTGACCAATGGCTTGGATTAAAAACTGGTGTTGAAAAATGATTTTAGTGCTGATTGGATGTCTTGATTGATTGAGACCTTTGCTCGATCAATCTAACCTTTGTAATTTCAAACCTGGGAGTGCTCGATTAGAGCTCGATCGACTGACTAGGTGGTTAATCTATCAAGTCATATCTCGATCTATTGAGAAATTGATCCATACTTTCCCATCTAATATTCCCTAATCAAATGCCCTGTTTTTATTCTAAATACACATTTTGCCTTTTTTATTTGCCTCTTTTTACACATTTCATCCCTAAACTGATGTACAACACAAAACATAAAAATCACATAGGAAACAATAATTGATTGTAAATTTGTGAAAATTATTGCCCAAATATATGTATAAAATGAAACCAATCAAAATCCCTTATACTTACTCTTTGCTAGTCTTCAACTAAAGAAAAAATAAGTCATCACAAACATAGATTCTAGTATTTCATTTTAAGAGCTTAAAAACACTAATTCTATAACCAACTAGCTGCTCTAATATTCTCCATAATAATATAGCTCAAAATGGGTGTGTATCAACCTTATTAGTAATAATCAAACTATGTAATTGAAAGCAATAAAGCCCATGTGCATTACCTTAGAACATCATTATATTTCTAGTGTTAGATCAAGCAACATATTCTTTTCTTTATAATTACATCTCTACTTACAAAAGGTATTTCCTAAAATCAAAAGGTCTTTGTAATTAGACTAAGGCTCATTGGTTCAATCAAATGAAAGGAAAAAGGAAAAATAAAAGTTCATAAGTCCATGGAGTATAAAGATGAGATCTATGAACAAAATTATCCTAAGACTAATCATGTCAACAAAATATGGTGAAAATTCTTTGTTTTGGACCCAAGCATCATTATTGACCTCTTTTCTTATCTTTTTACCATTTGTTTTCAATACTCAACCCCTTTTGATATAATTATTTTCAACTTGTCCATTTATTATTATTATTATTATTATTATTATTATTATTATTATTATTATTATTACATATATGGGATACATATTGTAGTAGTAGTTATTTTGCATTAGGCATTTTACCAATATTATAGCACAATTTGATACTCTTAAATCATATTCTAGTATTTTCATAGTCTATCATCTTTTTATATGACTCTACCTTTTTCAAAACTATAGGGTATGGCCAATGTGTTTGGTTCAAATAGTTGGAATGGGTACAAAAATTGGCTCTTGTTGGCTTAAATTGGTTAACTAAAATGGGTTGTTCTTATGAGAACAAACATTAGGGGCAGGATAATTTCCGCAATAAGGTTGATGCTCATGCCTTAACCATTTCCAAAAAATACTTGATCAGTATTTGTTCTAATAAACACAAAAATGTTCTCGCAATCTAATCATGCTCATCATTGGAATTAAAACAACATTCTAAGAAATTAACATAGCATTTTTACAAATTCACAGACAAATCATCCATCACCAATTTAGTTATTGTGGATGCATTTTCAAAGCTAGATTATCACAAAGTATGCCTTTACTAAAGAATAATTTCAAGATTCTAATAACATTCATTATCATTCAAAACCTCATGTCTTTAAGCATTTAATGATCGATTATATGATAAAATAATGAGGGGAAGTATGATTATTGTTTTCAAGTCCATCTACTTATCCTAACTATCCTTAAAATGTAATAAATAATCCTAAGAATTAAAACAATATTATGCTACCTAGAGTATACTAATACGAAAACATGCTAAACTAATAAAGTACAAGAAAATACAGATAATGATATGTTAACACTCATTCACACCTAATTCTTACATTATCCTCAAAATATGCACATGCATATATGTAATCTAAAAACAAGTAAAATGGGAGTCAAAAACAAATATATTGGCTTGCCTCCATAAAGCACTTGGTTTAACGTCGTTAGTCCCACTTTGTCAACTCTCGTCTGAAGTTGTCTCAACCATCATTTGGGTACTTCATTACTTCAAAGATGTTGAAGCAAATTATGTTCCCATCTAACTTAAGAGGTAGCTCCCCACTATACACATCTATCTTGGTGCAAGCTATTTTCATAAATGGTCTCCAAACAATAATGGAGTGGACATTGTATAGGAATCACAACTCATATCCAAGATATAGAAATCTATCAAGAAGATCATCTCATCTACCTACGCTAAGACATCCTCAAGAAAATTCTTAGTATAGACATTAGTCGTGTTAGTAAGTTCTAGAATAACACTAGCTTCTTTTACGAGACCCCTATATTTAGTGAAGCATACATGTTATAAGATATGAAATTAATAGATGCTCTTTCTAGCATAAATTTTTCAAGCATTCAATTACCTATCCTTACTAGGATGGTGAAACTACCTAGGTCCTAACACTTGGGTGGGATCATTTTTTGTAGGACAGACAACACATCCTCCCCTACAATTGCAACTTCTTGCCTTTTAAAATGCGTTTGATGGTGGATAATAATGAGTGCTTAAAAAGCACTAAAATTATCATGATTTAATGTACTTTAATTGATTAATTTGATTTATATTTGTATGATTTTATCGTATATTTTATATAAATTTGTGTTTTCGAAATCACGAGTACTTTTATTATTATTTCAAGTACTTTCATTCAAAAATAATTTAAAGACTCAAAGAAAACAAATAATGGATGCAATAAATCACAAATATGTTAAAACAATGAGGAAAATTCCAAAAAAAGAGAGAAAAGGAACCCAAATCCCACATCAAAGCCTATCCATATAGTGTCAGCAAGTGCCCATCCATGTCAGTGCATACGTGCACCATACCTCTCATGCCCCTACGAGTGCCCATGTCGTGCCCATGCCATGTTAGTCCCCCCACACGTGTGCCATTTTGGTCCAAATGCATCCAAGACCAATTTTTGAGATATTTCTCAACTTTTTTAGCCTTCTCCTCACCTACAAAAGAACCATTTCCCCCATTGTAAAACACATCTAAACAAATCAACTCTCTCTCTCTAGTTTTCTCTCTCTAGAAAGTTTTCTTAGTTTTTTTAGTTTTAAAGTTCTTCTCTTTTTGAGAAGAACTAGTTATGTTTTTGTAAATTTGTAGTTCTTGATTCAATAAATGGAAATGCAAATCCGTTTGGAGGTTTTCCAAAAATAAAATTAGCATCAAAATTCTATAAAGATTCTTTTGAGGTATAATTTTACAATGAATTCTTTAAAGTTGTTCTTATGTTTTATTCTTATATGTTATATTTAACATGACTGACTGCTTGTAAATATGATATAATAATAACGCTATTATGCTTACGAAATATTAAATAGGTAAAACATTTCTATAAAATAAATCGATTTTGTTTTTATTCAAGATTTTTTATTAACGATGTTAGAGAGAAATATATTATTTTTCATTACAAACTTAAATCTAAAAATTAGATTTTAAGGTTTAATTATCTGGTCTGATTTGGAGTAGTATTCTTTTATTTATTATTATAATCGCCTGGTAGTTAGAATGAAGATCTATTTCAAAATATTTTATAAGAACTATTATTTGAAAATGTATTGACAACATATTTTCACTAATGGTTTTAAAACTTGAAAGTTAGTACTCTGATAATTAAATTCTTAGGTTTAACTTGGATACCTTCAATAAAATCTAATTAACTAACTCTGCCTAAAACTGTGATTAAATTATTTGCTATTTTTATAGAAATGAAACTAAAATTTAATATTTAATTAATTAATAAGCCCTGCCTAAGGATATTAGTTAATTATTATTAAAAAAAATAATTTGGGACCTGCCTAAGTACACTTTCATACCAAAAAAAGAAAATCAATAAATATAAATTTATACCTTTAATAACCTAAAAATATGAACAAGCATAATTAACTTAATTATTATATCCTTAAATACTCTATTGTTATATGAATGATAAAAATTTGCATTATTGTTTATTGAATGTATATCTATGTTTATTTTTTTATATTATTAGATTAGGAAAGACAAATCAAAATATCGTGATAGGATGTTTAGAATTTAATTTCATTTTTAAAAGTTTGAATAATAAATTAAAAACCACATATATTCATTCATTAGATCGACCTTGGTAGTATACTTGTCATTTTCAATAAAATGAATCATGGACTTTCGAGAGTTTTACAAATATAAAACCAAATTATTTGCAAGATCAGTGTTGCTAACCTGATGTCGGTTCTGCTCATCACATAGTTTCTTAAGGAACTTGGCATATTTTGGAACTTGCTTGATACCATATAGAAGCAGTTCACTTGAACCTTTTTGAAGGTGCGCAAAATTTCCCTTTTTTTTTTTTTTTTAAACGTACTAGTAAAAGCCAAAGTGGGTTCATAAGTAGATAAAGGCAAATTTGATACTTCCTTGGATACCACCTCTGTTTCTTTTGGGATGGTCTTCTCTTCTACAAGTTCTTCCTTTTTAGTAAACCCCTTATTTGATATGACATTTTTGGGGACTTGTTTGGGCTCCTCAAATTGCTTGCCATTTTTTAGGGTAGGCATTGATAGTCTCTTTTAGGTTTATTATAGTTTTTTAAGGGAACTTTCTAGATGCCTGTGCTTCCAACCTTTCTACATACGTGGCCAATTGGATCACTTTTGTCTCAAGGTTTCAAATTGAAGCTTGGATATCTTGCTAAAATTTAGCATTGTTAATGGCTTAATTAATGACCAATTATTCCAAGACTTACCTTGGGGCTATTGAGGTAGCCTAGGATTAGGGAAACCAAGTTGGTTATTCGAGGTTGTCTTATTATTGCTTGAATAGCCCATATTTATATGATCCATCCATTCTGCATTATAAGTGTTAGAATATGTAACATTGGCTTGTTCATAGTTATTCTCTTGAAGAGTAGGACACATGTCACAAGACTTAACATGTCCAATATTCAACTTCTACACCAAAGTAGTAAGATTATAAAATTTATGTTCAAAGGTATTGGAAACACCTTCCTTGGTGATTGGTATGTCCTTGCATTAAACTATTGAGAATCAGCAATCATATTTGCAATTAAGTTCCCTACCACAATTGGATTTTTTTTTTACCAATGCTCATCCACTAGCAACATCTACCATGCTCTGGCACACAACCTCTTAATATCTCTCCCATACTCATATAGGGTTTCCCCATTGATTTTTCGTATGCCAAAACTTTCTTTTCTTATGAGTGTGGACTTGGAGGTTAGAAAGTACCTATCCAAAAATAAATTTGTCATATCAGCCCATATGGTTATGGTACCAAAAGGAAGGTAATAGAGCCAACCATTCGTACTATCGGTAAGTGAGAATGGGAAGGCCCTAAGTTTGACTTATTCTTCTATGGTTCCAACTAGTTTCATGATGGAGAAAACTACATGGAATTCCTTCAAGTGTTTAAAAAAATACTCATATTTCATGATTTCAATGTACTTAATTGAAAAGAATATGTTTGATTATAGTATTTTATTTTATTATTTGTTATACTTTATGTATGTGTTCAGAATCATGGGTATGTTTTGTTGTATTTTAGATGCTTTAGCTTCATAGAGATAAATAATGACAACACATAAAGACACAACACTTGGAGCACTGAAATAGTATCCTAAGAGCTAAAAAGGGTAAGGCATATAAGCCTTACCATAAGAACCAACGAATGTGTAAGAGGACAAAATAAAATTTCAAGAAAAGACAAGTGTGTCGTGGTGAAATAATGTGTGCCACGATGAGGTGTTCCTCGATTGAATTGTACGAACGTGTTTTAGCTTCAAGCCACAACATAATAAAAAGCATGTTGTGGCACGCATTGTAATTTTTTTACTTTGGCCCTTGTTCAATGCCTCTTCTTAGAAATAGAAAATTACACTATTAGGTTTTGAGAGCTAGATATTTAGAATTTAGGTTAGCCTATTTTAGCTTTAGTTTAGATCTAGTTCCAAAAGTTGTTCCACCCTATTTACAAATATAAAGAGAGAACCTTCTTATTGTGAAGAAGATCTAAGGATTTAGAGAAGCAAGTGACAAATTATTCATGGATCTGGAATCGTATTCCATAAGAATAGGTATGTTTAATTGTTGGATCTTTTATTTCTTTATGTAATCTATTGTCTTTCATAGTTGACTTGACTTTTGTTAACTTAGCTATTTGGCTAAATCTGTAACATAAGATTTTAGTATCTGCTTTAAGTGATTGGAAGAACAATTTTGTGATTTTAATAAATAAAAGTTTCAAATTTACTTATTGTTCATAATATTCATATCATTAATCATAAATTCATGATGGGTCATGTCTTGATTTATGATTAAAGAAAATATTTTAGAATTAAACACTAGGCATGTTTCTATGCTTAGTTATGCATAATGAATAAGAGTTTAATATAATTTTATTGATTTGTATTAATTAGATTGTTAAAAAAATATATTCAATTATAAATTAATGATTAATTAAATTTTTATTTATAATTAAAGAATATATATGACATAGCTTTATTAATTAATTTATTTCAAGCCCAATCAAGGTAGTTATTAATTAATTTAATATCATTAGGAACTTACCATTATTATATGGAGTTCACTTATTTAAAAAGAAAAAATTAGAAAATATAACTTATGTTTAAATCACTTAATTCATTTTTTCCATGAAGGGATATGTTCACTAAAGTCCCATGTTCGTCTATTATCCTAGATTTGGCTATAGTTTAGTTTTACTCGCTTTCATTTACCTTCTTCCATTTATTGCTTTAATTTATTCACTTTCATTTATTTTCTTTAATTTATTGCTTTAATTTACTCTCTTTCATTAACTTTTTTTCTTTAGATATAGAATAATTTAGAATTTACTATTATATTCTGCCAACTAACAACTGTTATAGTGCTTATAACTTATTTTTCTTAACTATATTAGAAAGTAATTTAACATTTTAAAACCACCATAATTCCTTGAGAGATCGATATTGAGAGTATATTTATCTTTTTTTATAAGTGATTCATGCACTTTATAGTTTTATAAATACAAAATTTGTGCATTACCTACCTCTAAGTTAGGATATATGATGTATAGGGATTGTTACACCAAGTATGGATCAACTTTCTCCTTAAGAGTTGGATCGACCACTTCCATGTCTTCCTTATTAGATTATAAATCACTTGAAAACATATATTAATTTATTTTTTCTTGCAGTGGGTTTATTGGTCCTCTTGATCTTAAGTTGCAAGAGTGTTCTTGTTGCATCCAACAGTCACTTGAGAATCAAGAAATAGAAAATCTAGTAAACTAAAATAGAAAAACTAAAAAGCATATAAAAATAGTAACTATTAGGAAAAGTGTAAATTCAACTTCCAGTAATAGCACCAAAAACTTGGTCGTCTTGAGTTCAAAGTGTTTTCATACCCACAAGGATTGGTAACAATTCGGACTTCTAATTTCTACAAGTATGGTGCAACTAGCTTCTCGAGAGTTGAATCAACTACTGCCATGTCTTCCTTCTCAAATTCTAAATCACTTGAAAACATAGATTATGTTCTCTTTTCTTGCGGTGTGTTTATTTGTCCTCTTGATCTCAAGTTGTAAAGTGTTCTTTTTGCATCCAAGGGTCACCTAAGAATAGAGAAATATAAAAACTATTAAACTAAAATAGAAAAATTAAAAAGTACAAGTAAAACAAATCTAGTAACTATTATAAAAATTGTAAATTCAATCTTCAGGAATGGCATTAAGTACTTGGTAGGCTTGAGTATATGCAAGTATATGTGGTCATGCACAAGTAATAAGTAATTTAAGAACAAGTATTATCCTACCAATAACAATTGGTAACAATTCCTACTCCTAATTACTGGTTCATTAGTGAGTTAGTTAAAGTTAAAAAAATGGGAGGTTTTTGGTTGATTGTGAAGATATTAAAATATCATAAAACAATAAAGTAAATTTCATGAGAATTATCAGAGATATGTGATTATGAGACTATTCTTACCACTAGCTTACAATTTAATTAAACATGTCAAGAATAAAATTATTTTCTTAAGTTGTAAATCACTCTCATAATTTAAAACCATTCTTAAATTCTTAACTTTAGCATTAGAACTCTGGGTTCACTTAAGACTTTCCACCTTTTTTTACTGTGTATTGGTTCGTAATACAATTATAAAACAACAATAAATCCTAAACAACTTAAAATTTTACTTACTATATTAAATTCATTCATTACATTAATATTTGAAAAGGTGATAACTAAACTAGGCCATATTAAAATCATTGATAACCTTTAATGTAGGAATTCAACCATACTTGTGATAGTAGCCATAAGGTACCACTTTAAATAAAATATTATTGATTAAATACTAACATCTTAGACTAGAAATAAATATATTCATACAAAAAATTGGTTGTACGTTTTCCTTTATTTTTTCTCATTTCATCCCTAAACATCTATATCACATAAAATACATAGGAAATAATAATTTATTGTAAATATGTGGGAATTAATGCACAAATATATGTATAAAATGGCAATGATTAGGCATAAACCAAGGAATTTTGACTTCTCTAATATTATTGATCATTATCTCTACTTCTCCCATACTAGCTTCTGATAGGATGGTAATCATGATAGCTTTATCAAGACTAACCACATGTATAGGTGGATATATGGCTAGGGCATCAGTATGACTATTTTCATTTCTCGATATTTGCCTTATCTTAAAACTCTCATGTTTAAGCACTCCTTTTTCAACCTTTCAATGTACTTCTTCATTTTACTATCTTTTACTTCAAATGTTCCCAAATACTAGTTGGCTATTAGCCAAGAATAGTTGCATATGATGAGATTCTTTTTCCCTAACTTCTTTAAGCTCATTACTTTGAAATTGGTTGCTTCATATTCTGCAACGTTGTTTGTTACATGGAAATTAATCCTTAAAGAATATTAAAAAAAACCCTCTCAAAGTAATGTCCCAGGTTTTCTTTTTTGAAATTGTTAACACTATCAACATATACCTACCATTCCTTATACTTACACGGCCCCACATTACAAAATTTACTTGGGAACTTAGCCTTAACAATCTCAGGTAAGTCACTAAACTCAGCGACAAAATTAATGATGGCTTGAACTTTGATGGGAAAAAATCCATGAAATTAATTTCATATTCTCCCAAATCTTTGGCTATCTGGCCTAGTCTCCTTAGAGTCTAGGGTCTTTTAAAGACACTCTTCAAAGGATGAGAAGTGAGGACCACAATGGAGTGTGAACCAAAGTAATGTCGTAACTTTTGCCTTCCATTTTTAGTGCAAAAGTAAGCTTGTCTAACATTGGATATCTTTCCTATGGAACTTGAAGTTTGAGTGGTGACTACAATGTGCAGTTACAATGTTTCACAAGGGATCCAGCTCATGAAAACCAAAGGACCACCAATGTAGTGTTTGATCCTTCTAGAGGCATTCTCGTACTCTTCATTCTATAACATCAAGGTATTCTTTTTTAATAATGTGAAAAATGACAAAAACTTTCCAATGCATTTAGAAATAAATCAGTGAGTTCTATTATCTTTCCATTGAGTTGTTATACTCTTTTCAAGTCGCTTGGTGATTTTATACAAAGTAAAGCTCATATCATATTAGGGTTTACTGAAATTCCATAAATAAAATAAGATATGAAAGGAACTTCCCAGAGTGAATCCAAAAGATGCATTTCTTAGGGTTAAGTCTCATCCCATACTTCCTAATGAGCCCAAAAACTTCCTCCAAGTCTTCATCATGGTTTGTATGTTGCATGGTTTATAACCTCATATCATCTATGTATACCTCTATATTTCTCTTGAGTTGATTTTTGAACATCATATTGATAAGTAGCTGATATGTGGCACTGATGTTCTTCAGTTTGAAGAGCATCCTAGTATAGCAAAAGGTGTCCTCTTTGGTGATAAAAGAGGTTTTTTCCTCATCCTTTGTATATATTTTGATATTATGATATCCTTAATAAGCATCGAAGTAGCTCATTATCTTGAACCTAGTTATAGCATCGATGAGCTAGTCAATATTAGATATAGGAAAATAATCCATTAGGTAGGCATCTTTGACATTGATAAAGGGTACACACATTCGATTAAACCATAAGTGTTCTTTGCCAACACAACCTTGGAAAGCTACTTTGGATAATATACCTCTCTAAAAATCCCAATTTCTATAAATGTTTCTAATTGAGATCTTATTCTCTCATTTCTTTCCTTGGGAAATTTCTCTTTTTTTTTTTTTGCTGGATAGGCTTGACCTTTGGATCAACATTTAGTTTCTATGTTATGATTTTGAGGTTGATCTTGAGCATATCTCGAGCTTCCAAGATAATATGTTTATGCTTTCCCTTAGGAAATTTACTACTCGCTCTTTTACCCCTTTCTTCCAGATTTTTTTTATTTTTAAGAAGAAACCTTCTTTCTCCTACTCACCTCCAACCAATATAGCTTTAGTCTTGTCTGAGCTAACTGAGCCAATGAGACATCCTCCATTTGAGCAAAATATTGTTGACCTAGTCTTTCGTTTATATTTGGGAGTGAAATGTTTCATAAAGGCTTTATAACAACTTATCACTTTTCGTGTTCACCCTTTATTTTCTTAACTCCCACCTTGGTTGGATACTGGATGAATTAATGATAACTTGAAGTGTCTATTTTCATTTGGTGTATCCATGGCCTACCCAAAATGACATAATAGTGAGCAAGGACGTCAATAACCATGAAATGTTTCATGATGATGGATCCAATTTCCATTACCGGTACTACAATCGTGCCAATAACATAAGTAGTACTATTATATAATCCTACTAACATAATTTATTTCTTGGTTTTGTCTTCATCTTGGACCCCTAATGCTTAGATTATTTCTAGAAAGAGGAAGTCCATAGATCTCCAAGTATCAACCATTATTCTTCAAACATCACATAACACCACACTTAATGTAATTAGGTAAGGGTCCTTATATGGTAAAGATGTCTCATCATCACCATTAAATACAATAGGCAAGGGTTATCACTTCTCAAGCAGTCTGTAAATATCGGGGCATCCATGTAGCTCCTATGCATATCTTGTTTTTACATTGTTTGATGCACAGTTAAGTTTGGTATCCCCATCTATTGAGCATATGGTTCTCAAATTGTCTTCAACAAGGACTTCAACCCAACTCTTGGGAGCACTGGTAACCTTAATACCTGTCACTATTTTCTCTCCTCTTATCTCCTATCATTGTTTCCCATAAAGTCTACTAGGTAAACCCTTGTAACAACTCCTTTATCTCCTTCTTCATGTGTCCTTAGTCTTGTGTTTCATGACCTATATGTGATAGGGTAGAACCGACATCGTCGCTCCTGCCTATAATTTGGTTTTATGTATACTTCCAAGGTCAATCTAAGGAAGGATTGTATATGGTTTTTAATTTATTATTCAAACTTTTAAAAACAAAATTAAATCCTAAACATTCTGTCACGATATTTTAGGTTTTGTGTTTTTAATCTACTGACATAAAAATAAACATAGATTCAATAAACATTTATGCAAATTTTATCATTTATAATAGTGGAGTATTTATGGATATAATAACTAAGTTAATTATGCTTGCTCATATTATTTAGGTTATTAAATATATGAATTGATATTTATTGATTCTCTCTTTTTTATATGAATACCACCTTTGATGGGGTTAGATATTCTTTGTTAACTAAACAAATCAATTAACACCTATGGGTGGGGTTGATAACTAATTTGGTTAATTAAATTAATTCCTTTTTCTAAGAGATTGAAAATGAACCATTTAAATGTCACCTTTGGTGGGGTTAGACAGTTTAAACTTTATTCAAAGTGTCCAAATTAAACCTAAGAATTTAGTTATCTGAGTACTAACTTTCAAGTTTTAAAACCACTACTGAAAATATGTTGTCAATACATTTTCAGATAATAATTCTTATAAAAACTTTTGAAATAGAGCTTCACTCTAACTACCGGGCGATTGTACCAACAAATAAAAGAGCACTACTCTAAATCAGACCGGATAACTAAACCTTAAAATCTAATTTTCAGATTTAAGTTTGTAACGAAAAATAATATATTTCTCTCTAACATTCTTAATATAAAATCTTGAATAAAAATAAAATCAATTCATTTTAGATATTTTTACCTATTTAATATTTCGCAAGCATAACAACGTTATTATTATATCGTGTTTACAAACAGCCAGCAAAGTTAAATTTAATCACAGACAAATTAAATATAACATGTAAGAATAAAGCATAAAAAATAACTGTAAAGAAAATGAAATCCTTACAGTACTCCGATACTATTCCCGTTGCTGGAAAACTTCCAAACGGAATTTGCACTCCCATTTATTGAATCAAAAAGCAAATAAATTACAAAAACATAACTAGTTCTTCTCAAAAAGAGAAGAACTTAAAAACTAAGAAAAACTAACTAAGAAAAACTAAAAAAAACTAAAAAAAACTAAGAAATGAGAGAAAAAAAGAGAAGAGAAGATGTGTTTTGAGGTGTGTTTAGAAGTGAAGAGAAGGGGGGTATTTATAGGTGAGGATGGAGAGAAAAAGTGGGTGAAAAAATGATAAAAAATGGTGGAAACGCGGAGTAGTGAATGACGATGTCATTTGATGACATCAGCATGACGTAGGGGGCGAGATGGCAGCGGCGTGCGTGGAAGGTAGGAGCAGCGTGTGGGGGGGTTCGCGGAACTGGTGCACGGTGTGCGCAGGACAAGGGAGATGCGCGCGCGGTCTGGGCGTGCTGCACGCGAGCTGGGTGGGTCCGTGCACGTTTTCCTCTTTTTGACATTTTTGACCCATTTTGTCCAATTTTTCCATATTTGTTGACCTTTCCTCATTTATTTATTAATATATTTGTGATGTATTGCTTCCAGTATTCCTCTTTGAGTCTTTAAGTTACGTTTTTAAGCGAAAATACCTGGAAAATAATAAAAATACCCGTGATTCCGAAAAAGACAAATTTATATAAATATATGATAAAACATATAAATATATATATTTTTAATCAATTAATGTGCATAAAATCATGGTAATTTTAGTGCTTTTTGAGCACTCATCACAACCCCCAACTAGCTTCTTGCTAGTCCCTTAGTAAGAGAAGCGATAAAAACTAAAAATTAAACTATCCTAAATCACTTCTGTGGATTGACACGGTTGCATTTAGCTTATGCAACAAGCCTCTGAACCCTTAGGTTGCCCTAATGGACGAGTTTGAGTCTCGTGAGGGTTTTCAGTAATGATACCCACAAACATTGAACTAAATACAAAAATTAAAAGAAATAATAAAAACAACAATTTAAAAACTAAAATTACAACAAAATCAAAAATTAATTTTTAAGAATAAAAGAAAATAACATAACACAAAAATGTCTCATACTTTTTAATCTCCTTTAAGATCATAATTAAAATCTCAAGCATAAGTTATTTTAATCTTCTTAAACGATCATGATTTATTATAATAATTAGTCGAAAATCATTTTCATATTTCATATCAAAAATGTATCAATTTAATTTCACCTAATTTTAGTGTCATGAATCCGAATTCGCTTCGACTCTATTCCTCACAAGTCAATACTCTCAAAACACTGAATCCTATGGGTTCAAACACTCACACTAATTTATATGCGAAAGAGTTGATGTATAGAAATGAACTAATATGTTCGCATATGTATAAAGAATAAAGGCTCAAAGTGTTATTTTGACGTTGATCTCATGGAAGGAATCAAATGTATAAATTATAAAGATATCATATATAAAAATTATTTTCATGCATAAATCAAACTCATTAAGAAAAAATTTCAAGATATATGCCTTTTACAAATGAAGAAAGTGCAATGACTTTTTAGGGAATTACTTCCTCATCTTTCTTTTGTAATTAGCCTTTACTCACAACTTTGTAGGCAATGTAGGTCATAGTATGTAGATTATACTATATATTTTTTATCTCTCTATATTTTTCTGAAGATATTTTTCAATATATATCATTTTTTAGAGAGTCAACCCATGTACAGATTGTACATTTTTTTAGGATCTTGGGTAATGCGGGTTATAGTATGTAGATTATACTATATATTTTTTATCTCTCTATATTTTTTTGAAGATACTTTTCAATATATATCATTTTTTTAGAGAGTCAACCCATGTACAGATTGTACATTTTGTTTTTAGGATTTTGATGAGTGGTTAATTTTGTAGCTTTTCTGTTTGATTTGGTTTAGGTAACCCCAGATATATCTCTTTTTTTTGTAGCAGTCATGCATGAATGAGATAAAAGCATATACTATCAATTTCTACTCAAATCATTTAATCTAAGCAAAAATAATAATAAAAAATATACGACACTCTATTAAGATGAGAAAAGTTCATACATTCAATGCTAATGCCTATAGAGATCATCTAAAAATTTGAAGAAATAAGAAATGTGTTTGGAGTAGAAAAAATATATATTTTACTCTGAATAAGGGAAATTAGGCTCAAATTATAACTCACAAAGGTAGTATTCAGTAAAACAAATTCATAAACATCGATTTTGGGTTTAATATAATTTCTACATCTTATCAAGAAATACTAGTTATGACAAAAACTAACTAATTATCAAAAACAATTACAAAATATTTCATGATATGTTTTCAAAAATTAATCTAACAGTACAAAAGACTTAACTATTTACTTAAATTTGATTTAAAGAAATGATAAATTTTTGTGAGAAATTTTTTTTTAAATTCCAAAAATTACTAAATCACACAATAAAAAAATAAAGTCAAACACAATAAAAATGAAAATGTGAAAAAAATTATTTTTTTTTAAATTGTTAAATCTTTTATTTATTTAAGCATGGTAATTTTTCACCACCCCAACCTAAAACTTACATTGTCCTCAATGTAACAACTGTAAATTAAAGATAAAGAGAAAAGAGAGGAAATATTACCTATTTCTTGAGAATGTTGCAAGTAGTGATGGAGAAATGTAGGTGCATCCATCATGTTCATTAAAGTGCACACAGACAGATCGCTGTGAACTTCTAACATCTCTACAAAAAAAATTTAGTTTTAACAATTTTTAAAATTATTCAAATGTAATTGAACTAAAATAAACAATAAAACAAAGAAGAGGAAATTACCTAAAATGATGGGTTGCCTCCCATCCAGTGCTTAGTTTAACGTCTTAGCAAGACGTAACTTGAGGATTTCATTTTAAGTAAACTCAATGTCCCCTCATCAATGAGTCAATGAAACCAACAAGTAAGACAAGATTGTCTACATATACTTTTTTCAGTCATGTTCTATGGATTTTCAAATTTTTTTGTACTTAAAACTAGAGACATGCTTGTGAGTTTTAGATAATCCATGTCTAGGAACAAATCAAATAATTAAAGGCATCAAAACACAATTGTACCTAGATCAAACAAAACAACTAACTCCTTAGATTGTAATTAAAACTTTAAAATTTTGGAGATAGTTTCAGAAGTATTTTTTTGTTTTTAAGTATAATATCTAAGTTAAAATAACATAATTAGTATTAACCAAGAGTGCTCCTAGGAAAAAATGGTGGGGGCAAAGGCTCCTTAAAAACCATCCTCCTAGACAGAGCAACATTTCTAGGAAAGACTAGTGGCACAAAGGCTTCCAGGAACTAGTCTCTCAAACAGCACTCCCTTAGATCTTTACTTTTCTTGCTATTAAAATTAAGTAACTTAAGTTAAAATTTAAGTTAATTAAGTTAATAAAAAGGTAGGTTAATTAAATTAATAAAAATATAAGTTAATTAAGTTAGTAAATTAAATTAATATAAGTTAGTAAATTAAGTTACTAAAAATCTAAGTTAATTAACTTAAACGAAAATTTAGTAAAAATCTAAATTAATTAAGTTAAACGAAAATTAAGATAAAAAAATAAAATTTAAATTAAAAATTAAGCCAAAAATAAAATAAAATAAAAATTGAAAAGGTCAAAGAAAAATAAAAAATAGGAAAAAAAATTAATTAAAAATTCAAAAAAAAAATTCAAAAAGATAAACGAAAAAAATAATAAAAAATTTTGAAAATCAAGTTTTTAATTTTTTTTTTGAATTTTTTTTTATTTTTGATTTTTTTGATTTTTTTTGATTTTTTTGATTTTTATTTTTTTTAAAAGAAAATAATTAAATAAAATAAATTTTTTATTTTATTATTATTGTTATTATTTAAAATTTATTTAAGTTTTTTTTGTTTTTGTTTTTTTTAAATAAAAAAATCACAATTAATTACAACACAAAAAGTTTTTAAAATTTTGATAAATAATTTAAAAATGCTATTCCTTCCCCGGCAACGGCGCCAAAAACTTGATACCGTCCCCGGTAACTGTGCCAAAAACTTGATACCATCCCCGGTAACGGCACCAAAAACTTGATAGGGCAAAACCGACATCGTCGCTCCTGCCTATAATTTGGTTTTATGTATTTATAAAACTCTCGCAAGTGCACGAATCATTTCGTAGAAAATGATAAGTATACTCCCAAGGTCAATCTAAGGAAGGAATGTATGTGGTTTTTAATTTATTATTCAAACTTTTAAAAACGAAATTAAATCCTAAACATCCTGTCACGATATTTTGGGTTTTGTGTTTTTAATCTACTGACATAAAAATAAACATAGATTCAATAAACATTTATGCAAATTTTATCATTTATAATAGTGGAGTATGTATGGATATAATAACTAAGTTAATTATGCTTGCTCATATTATTTAGGTTATTAAATATATGAATTGATATTTATTGATTCTCTCTTTTTTATATGAATACCACCTTTGATGGGGTTAGATATTCTTTGTTAACTAAACAAATCAATTAACACCTATCGGTGGGGTTGATAACTAATTTGGTTAATTAAATTAATTCCTTTTTCTAAGAGATTGAAAATGAACCATTAAAATGTCACCTTTGGTGGGGTTAGACAGTTTAAACTTTATTCAAAGTATCCAAATTAAACCTAAGAATTTAGTTATCCGAGTACTAACTTTCAAGTTTTAAAACCACTACTGAAAATATGTTGTCAATACATTTTCAGATAATAATTCTTATAAAAACTTTTGAAATAGATATTCACTCTAACTACCGGGCGATTGTACCAACAAATAAAAGAGCACTACTCTAAATCAGACCGGATAACTAAACCTTAAAATCTAATTTTCAGATTTAAGTTTGTAATGAAAAATAATATATTTCTCTCTAACATTCTTAATATAAAATCTTGAATAAAAATAAAATCAATTCATTTTAGATATTTTTACCTATTTAATATTTCGTAAGCATAACAACGTTATTATTATATCATGTTTACAAACAACCAGCAAAGTTAAATTTAATCACAGACAAATTAAATATAACATGTAAGAATAAAACATAAAAAATAACTATAAAGAAAATAAAATCCTTATAGTACTCCGATGCTATTCCCGTTGCTGGAAAACCTCCAAACGGAATTTGCACTCCCATTTATGGAATAAAAAAGCAAATAAATTACAAAAACATAACTAGTTCTTCTCAAAAAGAGAAGAGCTTAAAAACTAAGAAAAACTAACTAAGAAAAGCTAAAAACTAAGAAAAACTAAAAAAAAACTAAGAAATGAGAGAAAGAAAGAGAAGAGAAGATGTGTTTTGAGGTGTGTTTAGAAGTGAAGAGAAGGGGGGTATTTATAGGTGAGGATGGAAAGAAAAAGTGGGTGAACAAATGATAAAAAATGGTGGAAATGCGGAGTAGTGAATGATGATGTCATTTGTTGACGTCAGCATGACGTAGGGGGCGGTTGCGCGTGAAAATGGGGCGAGATGGCAGCGGCGCGCGTGGAAGGTAGGAGCAACGTGTGCGGGTACTCGCGGAACTGGACAGGGGAGCTACGTGCGCGGTCTGGGCTTACTACGCGTGGCTGGGCACTGGCGCGCGCAGGCTGGGTAGGTCCATGCGCATTTTCCTCCTTTTTGACATTTTTGACCCATTTTGTCCAAGGAGCCTCGCCCTTGTCTCCTTCGCCGGAGACTGCAAATGATGGACTACGGTTTTATGACAAAACCAAAGCCGGCAAGGCTTGCTTATTTTGATCGTTGGACACATCCTTTAATCGGTCCTGGAGCGTAAAGTGCTTCTGTTCTGGATGTGAAAGGAGTTAGCTTCAAAACATGAAACCTTTATGGGCACCTCGATGTCAACTCATCACATCCTGTGGTTGTTCCAGGTTGCCGGTTGTTAAGGCTTTCGTTCGAGCCCAGATAAAGCAAATCTTGGTTTTTGTTTCCCTTGTGATGGACGAGCCCTGGGCTTGTGGTCCTCCTTTGAGCCACCGTTTGCTAAGATATGCTTCCACATCGTGAGGATAAGAGGGGTAGCCTATAGACTCAAGCGATCCCATCATGGCCGGTCTTTCTCTACTATGAGTGCTCTATATTTTTCCATATTTGTTGACCTTTCCTCATTTATTTATTAATATATTTGTGATGTATTGCTTCCAGTATTCCTCTTTGAATCTTTAAGTTACGTTTTTAAGTGAAAATACCTGAAAAATAATAAAAATACCGGTGATTCCGAAAAAGACAAATTTATATAAATATATGATAAAACATATAAATATATATTTTTAATCAATTAATGTGTATAAAATCATGGTAATTTTAGTGCTTTTTGAGCACTCATCAATATGCTTATGAAAAGTGTATAATTTTATTATACCTCTTTCGTGAGCTTTCATATGGTTAGCCACCTAAAATTCTTATCTTCTCAATTTTTTGACACTACATCAACTAGACTTACTCTTAAGGTTGGTCTCTAGAAGGGTCAAAGTGCTCTATCCCAAGGGCTGGCATTCTAGGACCACTGATTCCCTCACTTGTTGAAACGATTGAATAATAGTTTTCCTCTCACCAAAATGGATTTATCAGGGCTAGGCTTTCTTTTTTCCTTCTCCCTTGTGATCCCTACGAGCCTTTTCTTTTCTATCTAGCCTTAGCTCATGCTCTAAGTTAACAAACTTTAGAGTTTCTTCATAAGTTTCCTCCATCATACGGGGTACCATTTTTGTTAATTCTATAAACCTTTTTGAGCTTCTTAGCAAACCCCTTCTGAATACCTAAATGGAAATATAGTTGAGACAATTATCAATCTCAGGCTTTTCTTCCCTTAACCTTCTCATGTAGTCCTTGACAATTTCATCACTTTCTTGAGTGAAGGAAAATAGGTGACAAGATCCTTTTCTCATTAACTTATTGCTTGCATAGTTTGTGATGAAAATCTTTGCTAAACCACTTGAACATTCTATCACATAAAGTCACTACAAAGAGTTTTCACATCATGGAATCTCTTTTGTCTAGAGGAATGCTCACTCAATATATAAGTGTTGATACAAGTGTAATGAGTTTAAGTGAAATAATCTAAAATGTTAGTGACAATTAATTAAAGTACAGAATCTTTAATTATGTCATAAGTATGGTATATATTCATTAAGAATAGAATGATCCTGATCCAAAAATATGTACTATGATTTGAAAAGGGCCTATTGCTGGAAAGGAATGAAGAAATATGTCACTCAATTTGTGGTAAAATGCATGATATGTCAATAGTGAAGGTAGAACATAAGAAACCTGTGGGGTTACTATAGCCAATCCTAGTACCATAATGGAAATGGGACGACATAACAATGGATTTTGTACAAGGATTACCACAAACTTCCCAAGATCATAATTCCATATGGGTAATAGTTGATCATCTTACCAAGTCTACTCATATCATTTCAATCAAAACTCGATACTCTGTGAACGCTTTAAGTAAGCTGTACATCCAAAAAGATAGTATGATTACAATGCCTCCCAAATTCCATCATGTTAGATCGAGATCGAAAGTTCACCGCATGATTATTGAGATGCATACAAGAGGCTTTAGGTATAGAGTTACTATATAACATGGCTTATCATCCTATAATGGATGGACAAACTGAAAAGGTTATTCAAATGTTATAAGACATGTTACAAGCATATGTTATAAGATTCAAGGAAACTGGAGCAAGCACTTACCATTGGTTGAGTTCGCTTATAACAATGGTTATCATACCATTAAAGGAATGACTCCTTATGAAGCTTTGTATCGACAAATGTGTGGATCTCCATTGTGCTGGGTAAAATACGAAGATTTTAGTACAATGAGAATTGATCTTAATGAAGAAATAACTGAAAAGATCTTCATTACACAAGACAAACTTTGAACAACTCAAAGTTGATAAAAAAGTTATGTTGATCATGGATGACGACCACTAAACTTTGAAGTAGACGAATATGTTCTTCTCAAGGTTCAACCTCAAAAAGGAGTAACTCACTTCATAATAAAAGGAAAGGTAGCACCCTGCTATATTGGACCATTCATAATTATTAAGAGAGTTGGTGATGTAGCGTATCAATTGGTGTTACACCAAGGATTTTCACATGTCTATCTTAAGAAAATGTCGACAGAATTAGAATGCTACTCTAGATTGGATAGAACTATTATTATAAGAAAACGCATCGTATAAAGAAGAACTAGTGGCAATAGCCAATTTTCAAATTAGGTACTTGCCAAGAAGAGCAATATCATTAGTAAAAGTTTAGTTGAGACATCACGGCCTGGAAAACGCAACAAGGCAATTAGAGTTAGAAGTTTGTTCAAAGTATCCATACTTGTTTGAAGAATTATAAATTTTGAGGACAAAATTTTCTTTAAGGGAATAAGAATGTAAAACCTCCTAATTTTAGTATAAATAATTATAAAACCCAAAAATAAATTATAAACAAATGTTGCCACCTTACCACTATTACTGGAAAGCTCCTTGGCAAGCTACTCATTTTGGCCATAAAATGGGGGGCCTAATCACCCATTTTTTGACACATTTTTCTTCCTTATCTCTAAAAATTTCCCTCACTAAGTTTCTTGGGCTTTTTAGCATATTTTGGAAGGCGTTTTGAGCATAAATATATAAGTTTTTGAGTCAAGGATTTCAAGTAGGGCATTTTACATGCATTGTTTTTATAAATGAAATGTCATCCATCATATGTCCTAAATAAAAGTGAAAAATTGGATGTCATGATTTTATTATTGTTATAATATAATAAATAATGTTTAAAAATGAGATACTCGTTATAAATATTTTATTTTACATATATTGGAAAAAGTGTTGTATAAATAAATGAGTATCAAATGTTGATATAAAATGAATATTAAAAATATGATATGGAATCCAAGAATTATATATATATATATATACACATTATGAGAATGATTTAATATGTGAGAAGTACACCTGTATGTTGTCTTGTAGAGTATAATACCCATGGGCTCCTGGTTGTAGTTGACTATCTTCGATAGACTACAGGTACGCATTACATACATATGCATCTTTAGATATTTATCCATCTAAGTGTCTATATGTGCCCAAATTATTATGATCAATGTATGTGACCATGGATTACTATATTTGCACATGACCTCAGAGTTGGACCCCTCATTGTGTTTTCCATCTATTGTGGTTTCATTGACTACACATGGGCCTCGAAGTTGGACCCCCATTGTGTTTGGAGTCAACCTACCCGTAAACGAGGGCCCATATGACGTGATTTAATATATACATATGCCCTATATATTATTATCATGTATGGGGTTAGAGGTGGACCTATATGCTTCTCAAAGTTGTACCGCATATGTGCCTATGTATTTAGATGACCAATACATATGAAGTTGCATTTTAAGCATTGGATTCATATCATAGCATAATTTGTATTGTGTAAGCATGCATTGGGATATCTGTATCGTACATTTCTTTAGTTTTTCCTAGAGGAAGAAGGTACAGGTATACTTAGGAGTTTGTGATAAAAATCTCCCCACTCCTATGATGACTCTATGAAAATAGAGTCATTAGTGCACCTTTTTACTTAATATTTACTTGTTTCATTCAATAAATAGTATTTTTTGGGGCTACAAATATTAAAATATAATTTTTTTACTAAAAAGGGGTTAAAATATAATTTTTGGAATTTTTATGGATTTTATATGAATTTTTAACACGAGACTAATCAAGAGCTACCACGTAAGCAAAGGAGCTGACTCGGCAAGCCACACGGTCGCCACACAAATAGGGATAACAAATAACATTAAGCCACATGTGGGGAGGACGAATCGTGCACCATGTGTCAGCATGACATTCAATCTAAATTTAGAAAATGGTCAATCTGCCCTACCATGTGTCTCCACATGATTACTTGATGTGTTCTACCCGTGAGCCATGCCATTCGTTTCCACCAATCACATCACATTACATGGCGCTAACTCAAGAGTGTTGACTCTAATCGGTCAACCCTACCACGCGTCGCACTCTAACTCTCCTAGTGAATTTCCCCTACCACATGTTGTGTTATGATTGGCAGGCGCTGATTTAATTAATTATTACTATTTACTTTTAGTTATTTTAATTTTGCTTCCTTTAAATATAAAAACACAAAAAGATTTGATTTTCTTTTTTTTTGTTTTAAAAATTAGTTTCTAATAAAATAATCTATGTTGGAAAGATCTTATCTTATCATTATATTACTTGTTGCAATACATATACTTGCATATTCATTGCATACAACTCATATGTGGTGATCATGTTTTTGGCCCCGTTACAGGGGATTAATAAATTTTAGATATTAATTTATTATTATTATTTATTTTAGTTATTTTTTTAATTTATTTTCCTTTAATTTTAATTTATATTTTATTTTATTGACTTATTTATTTATTTTAGTTAATTTATTTTAACTTTAATTTATTTATTTAGTTGTTTATTTTTTTAATTTTTATTTGGTCATCTCTTTTAGTATTGTAGAAACATAGTTGAGTCTATTGTATGAGCAAAGTTCGTGAGGGAGAAATCTTACCTTTAGATCTTAAATATGAGCGTACTTTGAGATTAATTAGAAAACAAGTTGTTACCCAAGAGGAAAAAATGGCTAATCCATTAGAAATAAACAATAATGAGTTAAACTTGAACAATCAAATGCTTTTGATGCATGATAAAGATAGAGCAATGAATGATTATGCAATGCCTACGTTGGAAAGAATGAATCCAAGTATTACAAGGTCAAATATTCAAGTTAATTAAAACCAGATGTTTCAAATGCTACAAACAATTGGACAATTCAACAGATTATCAACGGAGGATCCTCATCTTCATCTCAAATTATTTATTGATATTGTAGATTCATTTAAGTACAATGGTGTGACAGAGGAGGCATTTAGGTTTAGATTTTTCCCTTACTCTTTACAAGATCGTGCTTGAGCTTGGCTAAACTCTTTGCCACTTGATTCTATTACAACTTGGAATGGTTTGGGAAAAAAATTCTTGATGAAATACTTCCCACCAACAAAAAATGCCAAGCTTAGGAAGGGCATTACCTCCTACCAACAACACGAAGGAGACTCTTTATATGAAGCATGGGAAAGATTCAAGGAATTTCTAAGGAAGTGTCCTCATAATGGTATTCCTTCTTGGATTCAAATGGATACCTTTTACAATGGTCTCAATGCTTAAACAAGAACTATTATTAATGCATCTGCTAATGGAGATTTGCTATCCAAATCTTACAATCAAGCTTATGATTTACTTGAGAAAATGGCTAGTAATAATTATGAATGGTCAATGGATAGAATGATAGCCATAAGAAGAGTAGCCGGAGTGCATAAGCTAAATGATATCACAACACTTACAGCTCAAGTATCATCTTTGGTTAATCTTTTGAAGGTTCAAAACTCGCCAGCGAGTATAAACCAGGTCCAAAATTTAGGAGTATCGTGTGTGTTTTGTGGAGGAGCTCATTTGTTTAATAATTTTCCAAATAATCCTAAATCCATATTATATGTGGGTAATGTGAATCAAAACAACAATCCATACTCAAACACATATAACCTAGGATGGAGACAACATCCAAATTTCTCTTGGAGCAATAACAGTCAAGGTGGTAATCAACTCAACCATCAATCACCTGGTTTTCAACAATCATAAGCCCAAGAGAAGAAGCCACTTATTTAGGACAATACAAATGCCTTAATAAGGATGATGAAAGACTTCATCAAATCATTTAATACAAAAGTGTCAACTCAAGAGCCTTCAATTCAAAATTTGGAGAACCAAATGAAGCAACTTGCTCAGGCTATAATTCAAAGGCCTCAAGGTAACCTTCCAACTAACCCAATTGTAAACCCAAGAAGAGAAGGTAAGGACCAGTGCAATGCCATAGCCTTAAGGAGTGGTAAAACTTTAGAATAGGAACATAAGACAGAAAAGGATGAGGAGAAATAGGAAATTAACGAGGATGAAGAGGAACTAATGGATAAAGAGAGCACTAAAAAATAAATAATTCAGCCAAAAAAGAGTAACCTTTACAAACCCACTATTTCTTTCCCTCAATGACTACAAAAGCAAAAAAGTAAGATACATAGTTTTCAAAATTTCTAGAAGTCTTCAAGAAGTAGCACATAAACATACCATTTGTAGTGGCACTTGAACAAATGATGTCTTATGCCAAATTCATGAAGGATATGCGATCAAAGAAAAGGAGGCTTGGAGATCATGAAACAATAACCTTGATTGAAGGTTGTAGCGCCATCATTGATAGAAAACTACCACAAAAGTTGAAATATCCAGGTAGTTTTGGCATCCCTTACACTATTGGGAACATCCATTTTGGAAAGGCATTATGTGATTTGGGTTCTAACATTAACCTCATGCCATTATCAATCTTCAAGAGATTAGGGATTGGTAAAGCTAAACCCAATTCAATAACATTACAAATGGAAAATAGATCAATTAAGAGACCTCGAGGTATGGAAGAAGATTTGCTAGTAAAAGTAAACAAATTCATCTTTCAGGCGAACTTCATTGTGCTAGACATGGAAGAGGATCATGACATTCCTATCATACTTGGTCGTCCATTATTAGCAACCAAAAGAGCACTCATTGTACAAAAAGGTGAACTTACAATAAGAGTGCAAGATGAACAAGTAATGTTTAAAGTTTTTAAAGCATCTGAATCCCTTGATATTGATAGTGCTAATGAATGCTTAAGGATAAATGTTACTGATTGTGGAGACAACTTAAAAGAATCTATTAAGTCACCTACACTGACTGTTACACATAATGCTATGAACAAGGATATAAACTCACTAAACAATAGCTCAACTTGTTTTTAACTTTAAAAGTATGGCATCGAAGGTTGATATTATGGACAATGTGAAATTTTTGGAGGATGTGCCTCTCGTGTGTGTATCAAAGGCGATTATGGAAAATTTTGAGATAGGTTCTAAGCTCAAACCATCAATTGAAGAGCCACCAAGTTTAAACCCCACACTTTTACCCTCATATCCCCAATCATGTATGAAAGTGAAAGAGTCCAATGGAGAGGTGAAAAAGCTATTATAAATATATAAATTGGATGAGTTACGGTGGAGTGCTTATAAGAATGCCAAAAAGTTCAAAAGAAAACAAAAAATATGGCATGAGAAGATAATGGAACATCATGTTTGCAAGCCAGAACATAAGCTATTATTGAACAAATCAAGACTCAAATTGTTTCCAAGCAAACTCAAAAGGGATGTGCTTTAGGACTTGATATAACCATCTAGTCAAGGACGTTAAACATAATCCTGGTTGAGAGGAAACCCAACGTTATTTTACTTATATTTTCATTGGTTTTGTTTTGTAGGTGAATAAATGTTGAAAGCAATGGCGCAACAAGATTGTGCAATTTCAGTGATAGATGTGGTGTGTCATGATTACAGAAGTTTTCTTTCCTTTTACTTTTTCATATTTGTATGTACACATTGAGGACAGTGTGTAATTTAAGTTTGGGGGAGGGAACTTCATCCTCTACATTTTTATTTTACTATGCATTTTAAATTTTTTAGGATCTTTCTTTTTTAATTTTTAGGATGTTTTTAATCATGATTTGGGTAGAAATAGATAAATATATGGAAACTAAATGCATGCATACTTGATATGAAACATATGAACTCAATGATAAAAATTGGTTTTCATGACTAGGATAAGGAATGTAGCATATTTGTTAAGATATTTACATTAATCATGTGATATGCTTGCTAGTTTTGATTGAATTGATTCAAATATTTATGTACATTTTCATGATTGATTGTGGTGTGCTTATTAAGAGAAAATTTGTAGTGAGTTATGTGAGTCGATGAGATCCACCAAGTTTTAGAATTTATTTGATCATCCCTTGAGGCGAAATCCTAAATATTATTTAGCAAAAGAAATTATTTGGGCCTTATTTGGATCGATTGAGCCATTCAAGCTAACCATTGTTAATATCTTTAGTCACCCATTTGAGCTTAACAAAGAACCTTTCATATCTTTAAGCCACATTTAATGCCTAACTAATAAGTATTACCTTTACCGTGCACCTTTATCTTGTATGTAAAGAAAAAAATGCAATCATGTGTTATGCTAAGTATAAGGTGAAACGTAATGCACTCTATAAAAAAACAGAGAAAAAAGAAAGAAAAAGAAAAACTCACAACACAATTATTCCTCTAATAAAAAGAAAATAGAATTGAAAATAAGTTTGGGGATGTTGTAAAGTTACAAAAAAAAAAAGAGAAAAAAGATGTGGAATAAAGGAACGTGAAAAGAATGAAAAAATAAGGTGTACTGAAATATCAAGTAAAAACTCAATTGTAGTAAAAAGTGCATGGTGAAAAAAAAAGCTAAGGTGTGGAAAGAGCCTAAAATGTCTTCATGTATCGACCTCCACCTAAGCCTTACATTACAAGTATGTAAATTTCTTATTGATCTTTAGCTAAGTGCATATTTATATTAGTGGAGAGGGATGTGAAAAATATAATTATGAGACTTATTATAAGATTGAATTGATTAGCATACCTATATAGGTTGATTTCATGAGTGCATTGGATGATATCATGTGTGGTGCACACACACGAATCAATTTGTCAAAAACCTTGCATATCCTTGTATTGATGGAACGTTGATTGATAAATATGTCAATCTCTTTATCATAGAATTGAACAACTTTTGAGATGAATAATTTCATAAAATATGCATGTACTAATAGAAGTATATTTATGAATATATTTCCCATATTATTTTATTTAGTTATACTTGACTTTAATTGAGGACAAGCAAAGAGTTAAGTTTGGGGGTGTGATGACTCAATGAAAATAGAATCATTTATGCACTTTTTTACTTAATATTTACTTGTTTCATTCAATAAAGAGTATTTTGGGGGCTAAAAATAATAAAATATAAATGTTTTAGTGAAAAAGGGTAAAAATATAATTTTTTGGAATTTTTTTGGATTTTCTACATTTTTTATGAATTTTTAATGTAAAACCAATTAGGAGTTTCCACGTAAGCAGAAGAGCTGACTAGGCAAGCCATGCGGATGCCATAAAAGCAAGGACAGCAAATCATGTTAAGCCGTGTGTGAGGAGGATGAACCGCACACCATGTGTCAGTACAATGTTCAATCCAAGTTCGAAGATCCGTCAACCTACCCTACCACGTGTTTCCACCCGATTTTTCGATGCATTCCACCCGTGTGCCACGCCATCCATTTTCATGAATCATGTTGCACCGTATGGCGCTGAATCAACGAGCATTGAATCTAACTAGTCTCCCTTACCACGCTTTGTGCTCTAATTCTCCTAGTGAATTTTCCCTGCCATATGTCGTGTTGTGATTTGCTAGCTCTATCAATTTTTCTTGTTTTGATCTTAGCCCTTAATCTAAAGCTGATCTGACGGTTCAGATCACACCTGAGCTATATTTAAGCCCCTAATCACCCCATAAACCCTAAGTGGCCTCCATTAGCATAATTTTGATCAGTTTTTGGAGCTAAAAATATAGAAAAATACAGAAAAAATTAAGAAGGGATATAATTTTGGTGGACATTCAAGAGCACATTAACACTAAAATTCAAGAGATTGATTGTATTTCTTCTTCTACTCTTTTCTTTATCAATTTTTATGTCTTCCTTTATGAAAAAAATGAGCTTTATGAACATATTTGTGTGTAGTAAATTTATTAATCTAGGGATCTTATGAACCCAATTTTCACCATGTGATGATCTAATATTTTATCCCAATTATAATTTTAATTTAATTATATTATTTAATCTCATTTTTATGTTATGAATTGTTTGGCCAATAATTTATATATAGAGACAATTAAATAGATTTGAGAGAATTATTTAATTGTTTGTCTTGATTAAATAACATGCATAGTTTCTAGGAAGAGATGTATGATTTTTATGTATATGATCCATAATTGATGAACTTAATGAGTAGTATGAAATTTAATTGGTATGAGAGTGTGATTAAATTAATTACTATATGGTGTGTAGTTTACTTGAGAGAGGAATACATGTTAGGTTAGATTCAATTGATCATGTAATTAATTAATAATATTATTGGGGGATTTTAACGATTCGTATGTTTAGAAAATTTGGGGATTAAGTATTCTAGATATTTTCTCATATATCTTTTTAGTTACCAAATCTGATTTAATTAATTATTGTTATTTACTTTTAGTTATTTTAATTTTGCTTCCTTTGAATATAAAAGCACAAAAAAATTTGATTTTTTTGTTTTAAAAATTAGTTTCTAATAAAATAATCTCTATGGAAACGATCTTTTCTTATCATTATATTACTGGTTACAAAACGTATACTTGAGTATTCATTTCACACACTTCGTATATGGCAAAATTTTATCAATAAATAACATGCATCATGAATGATTATTTGTTGAAAACATAAAATAGAGTGGACTCCTACTGAGGCATAACATGATGTAAAATAAATTCTATTTCTAATCTATGTATTTTATGATTTGTAAATAGTTTTTTTATATTATGTTTTTAAATAGAGATATCTCAAATTAAATTGAAGTTTTATTAAAAAAAAATTGAATTTCTTTTAATTATACTTTAAAAAATTTATCCTTTTTCTATTTAACTTACCCATTTTTTGAGGCATAACATTAGTCTTCAAAGTGTTATTGAATCTTTAGAAATCTTATATTCTCTTCTTAGATCTATAAAATCTCCCACAAGTTGACCCTTATTTGTTCTAAGTTTATTCTACATTGTGTCTAAAAATAAAAAAAAACTCTTAACAAAAACTATTTTATACTACTGACGAATAATGTAATAAGAAAAGATGCTTAACCTAAAAACCTAATGTCTATATTAATAAGAAAATCTATTGAACAGGCCTTCAGAGTCAAAATTTCCATATGAGTGCCATGTCATAACATTTTCCTCACCATGACACATAGTTAGAACACACTCCCACAATCCAACCCGAAAGGACCAAACCATAGCATACTTTGTTTCACACTACAGAACAAAATGCTTAACGTGCCTAGTATGTTTTCCTGAGAGGTCTTAATCATGGCACACTATATTTTTCAATGTGATACGCATTAATTTTATTAAATTTGTTATGCCCCGTACACATTGGTTGGTTCTTGGTGTAAGGCTTACATGCCTTAATTTTTTTAGCTCTTAGGATACTATTTGAGTGCTCCAAGTATTGTGTCTTTGTATATTGACATGTTTATCTCTTTTGAAGCTAAAAACATCTGAAATATACCAAAACATACTGTCAATTTTGAACAGATAGATTTGCATAAATAATAAAATAAAATTATATAATCAAACCTATTCATTTTAATTAAATATAATAATATGAATATTTTTCAAGCACTTATCAACTTGCAAATCAAATGAGTATCCAAATAGGACTTGAGTTAATTTTTGACTCAGAGATAAAGTCAAATCTTAAGTGTTAAGATTTTGACTAACCAAGGGTCCTAAGAGACTTTATGGTTAACGCCCCTATTAGAATAATGGGAAGACCTTGGTCGACCACAATTATAACTTTTTGAAGAAATTCCAAAAACTCATTGAGAGTGAAACTTTTGTGAGACATAATTATTCAAATATAACTAGTGAGAAAATAGTCTTTGCCTTGGTTTGGTATTCACCTATTTGGGTGCTTATGTAGAAACTAGAAATTTGTGATTGATCAACATGAACATCAAGATTGCCCATACTTTTTGGTTCATGCAATGGGAGAAAGGCTCAAAAGATAAAAGATTCCAATTTGATATTTATCTTCTCACAATTGAAAAATATAAATTTCATTTATTCTGTGATTAATTATATTAATTAAATCAAAAGGATCTAAAATATAAATTTTTTGTTATACCATTCATCCATTAAATCTATAGAGATTTTATCTTTATTGTAGTTTTCTTTTGAATCAAAACCAATATTTTACCCTTTATATGTTTTCATGATACACATATCACTTGGTAGTTAGAAGCATATAGTTGATATGTTTAGGTTGTGTATGTGCATTAGGTTTGTTTTTGTATTTATAGTTATTTTTGGAAAACTTACTTGGAAAATTTTCAAACAAATGGCTACTTTTTGGAGCTCATCGATATGCCTTACCAAGTGGTTACTGATGGCTCAATGAGGTGGTTGATGAGAAATTGTGGCAATTATCTTTGTTGTGACAGCTATTATCCTCATCGAGGTGGTCGGTAAGGGTTGTAGACGCTCTAGAGCTTTCTATAAATACCCTTATTTGTATTGTTTTGATTAATTAGAAAAGATGGAAAAACTCTATCGGTTTCCAAACTTGGGATTTTATGTAAAATTAGTTTCTTACTTCTGTATCAGCAATACGTTGAGTGTGATTTTATATTGTTGATATGTTGATTGATTTGAGAAAAAAACGTTTTTTAGGTGGGTTAAACAAAATTGGATTAAACACTAAGACATATTTTGTATCTAGATACATAAGCATATGATTTCCTTTATCCTAGGTTGTTTTCAACTGAGTCGTAAGTAATTGTACAACATCATGTGATGGTGGGGCTTGGAGGAGAAACAAACTCACTTAGATTGAAATTGATGTGGAGACAATAATAGAGGTAGCTTAGGATTAGTGGAGGGTGGTGCCAAAATTGATAGATATATTAGAGTATATGTTTCTTAGGTCGTGAACTATTAATTTACTTATTAATGAATTTTTTGTTTTCAAATTATTTCCTTAAGAAACCAATGAATATTATGTGATTTTACCACGTTATATTGTTATGTTTAGATAATTACATATGTTATTAGTAATGTAGTATTTTTTTGTACATGTAAAAGAAAGTTATTTAGTAAGTATAATTAGGAATATATCTAGATATATGCCTACATAGGAGAAATAAGATTGTGATTGAAAATGTTTTTTTTTCCTTTACTACTTTCGTGACTATATCTTGTTTATGTATGCCAAACCTCTTGTTGTCTTGCTATATTTTGGTTGTTGATATATATATATATATATATTTGCTATAATATAAAACGGTTGTTTCTTTCTTTTTTGTTTATTGCCTATTTAATTATTGTGCTATTTATCTTTTTGCCGCATGCAAGAACTGGATGAGTCCTAAGGTATTTGTATCACTTTCTCTTAGTTGTTTACCAAGTATCAAACTTTTTAAATAATTATTTTCAATTTCAATCTTAAATTTTAGGAAATTTGAAATTAGGTACATTGTATAACTCATTTTTAATTTTTATATGATAAATTTTAAAATACAGTTTTAGATTTAGCAAAAAATTTGAAATTCAAAAAATGTCAATTTTGACATTGAATTTATATATATATATTAATTTCTTTACTATAAAAAGTAATAATCCAACCTTACTAACATTATTCAAAATTATTAAAGAGTAAAAATTTAATAAAAAATTTATCTTGAAATTAATTTTTAAAGCTTAGCAACTTAGAAATTAAAAATTAATTATCAAGTGAACAAATACTTATTATTCAATTTCTATTTTTTCAAAATTTAATCTAAAAATTAATTATCAAATAACTTTATTTGTTCTAAAAAAAATTTAGAATTGAAAATTTAATTTTAAAACAAATGAGGTAGAAATTAAAAACAAGAAAGAATGATTATTAAATATGGCATAAAATTAATGAGTTGTATTATATGTGAATTAGATGTCAATCCCAATTTACACTTCTACCCTCATGAATGTTAAATTTTTTAAGAGAAGACTTAACAAGTTGAACGACAAAATCGAGATTATAATTGGGTATCATATATGTCAATTGCTTTTTTTTTTTTAATGGAAAGTTATAAGTGATATATTTAAGTAGGTGTATTGAGAAATACCAACTAATTTTGCACTTCCGTAGCAATGAAATGCAATATAATGTCAAGGTCAATTACCTTAAATTATATTGCAAATGATATATTTTTTTTCAATTACCGTATATTGCATATTATATATATTTTTTTAATAATATAATACGATACTTAAAGACATTTAAAAAAAAAACACAAGCTAACACTAATTCAAGATAAGTATTTTATTTTTGTTGATTTAAGTTGTAGGATGTTATTTTAGTTAATTTCCAATGATATTTCTGTTTTTACCAAACCATTATTGGGAACGGGAATTGAACAGGGATCTTCCTTGAAAGATTTACGAATGTATAAGTTTGAGCCCGTTTGATTTTTATTTTATTTATTTCCATATAAATGTACCGCATTTTAAAAATAAATCTGCTCGACTATACTGAAAATAAATAGCACAAGAAAAAAGATTCTTTTTGTTTTTGGTCATTTATGGTAATATATTATTCATAAGAAACAAAGGAAGAGAAAATAGTAAAAAAAAGAAAACTAATAAAATAAGAAAGTGAAAGAGCTGGTGAAGCAGAAGATGGTGAGCATCAGAATTAGACAGTGTAATGTGGATTAATATCAATGTCTAAGCCTTTTAGTTTTGCAACAGATTCAACTTTCCCTTTAAGCGTGTGAAGTTCTCTCAGTCTGCATAACCCCAAAAAAGAAAAAGAAAAAAGAAGAAGAGAGGATTCAAACAAAGTTAGAAGTTCACATAAAAAGAGAATAATAACACTTTATTTTTCCTCAAAATATTTTAAAATTTAAATAAAGAGTTTAAAGCTATGTTACAGTACGGTGGATTTTTTCTTAATTTTTTAATTTTTTTTTATCGAATTAGAGAGTAAAATACCTACACGAATACTTAACAAAAAAAAAAAAAATTTTGATATGTCATGAGTTGAAAGTGAAAATTTCATGAGGATATATAAAAGAAAGAGAGATTATACCGTGTAATCTCAGCACGTCTTTTGGCTGCGTCAGCCATAATACTAATTTCACTATGTCTTTCAGTAAACAACAATGTTTCCTTAGATTGAAGGCCATGAATAGTCCTTTGCTCTGTTGCCCAAGCAGCCTCACGAAGTTCCTTACCAAAGTCTTTTTGAGTAGTCAAAGCAGTCTACAAAAATTAACTTATGAATTAAATTGCAAAAATAACAGTGACATTAATTTGTATTACGAGGAAAATATTAATTAGCTAGACTCACTCTTTTGTTAAAAACCAAAGCCCAAGCTCTTCCACTAAGCGCATAACGAACAGCAAACTTGATAGGATCAAGAAAAATATAGACAGCAATGTTATACAACCAAATAACACCTGTCCAACCCCAACCTATCTTGTGAATTTCAGCCACATCCCATGTTACTGTTGCAGATATTGTAGTTGCAACCTGTTTAATGATCAAATCTTTTTTTTTTTCTTAGATGTAAGGGAAGGGGGAGAAAATGTATCAAATTGATCAAAGTAAAAGATAAGGGGCTAATTCGTTTGAGTCATAAAAAAAGTAGTGCAATTGAATGATAAATGGCTGATAGATACAACATAAAACAACAAGTTGATGAAAAGTAAGAAGAATTCCATATTACCAGTTGAGCAATAAGGAATGCTGCAACAAGAAGGAGGCCAGGTCTTTCCATGAATGACCAGCTCCTTGAACGAGTCACAAATATAAGAGCCTGACTGATAGTACTAACTTGAAGATAAATAGCAGATGCTAGCTTTGCATTTAGCTCATCCGAGACCTTCTCATCTTTCATGTTATAATGATGCTTGTTGAAGTTCCTCACATTAAAATGCTTCTGTCATTAGGATCAAAGAAGTAATATATTAGCAATTTTTATTTACAATTGTTTTGTAGTGCGACGGAAGGTATGTAAACATTTATTTCAAATATCATCTTTCTTTCTTTTCTTTTCTTCTTTTCTTTTTATCCCTCTTAGTATATTGCAGTTACAAAAATAAGGAGATTACCGGGAAGAAATTAGTTTCATAAACTGCCCAGAAAAATATGACAGTAGTCAAGGCTAGATAAGTGCCAATAACAATCCCAGTTGCAAATATTTCACTAAGCTTCCAGCTATCAGGTATAGGAGAGGGCTTGACTCTGTCTTTGGATATTGTCATAATAGTACCTGTGACATAAATATTTAATATATATATTGTCAGATTCAAATCTAGTTCTAAGTAAGTAGAGAAGTAGCTTGTATTTAGATCTAGAGTGTATTGATACTAACCATCATTAAGAATGGCAATGATAAGGACCATAAAGGGAGGAAAGTTGAATTCCCAAAACACAGTCAGCAACATAAATCCCAACTGTGATTATTGAATATTTTAGTTTAATTAGAAATGTGATTTTGGGTTAGTGAATCGTTTTTTTATTTTTTTGGAAGAGAGAAGAGAACCAGGGGGGGGGAGGGGTTGGTGTTTTAGGGTGCTACTACTTACCACAATACGTATGGTTATGGATACTGCATATATCTGAAATAAGAGAAGTAGAAATTCTTAAAAACTGTTATTCTTTTAACATAAATGGTTGCTAATTCTTTTTTTATATGACATGGGAGTGTGAAATTAAAATAATCAACCTAAAACTCTGTTAATTTGGAAAATTAAAACGTAACCAACTCGTTTTTTATTAGCTTAAGCATTTGAGAGTGTTATTGACTGTGCATTCAGACAAAACAAACATTTTTCAAGCATGAAAAGAAAAAGGAAAAAAAAGACTCTCTATAGTCCTTACAGTGTAGTTTTTCATTCTCTGGAAGATTGCTCTGCTTGTGAGAACAGCACTAATAATAACACTCAACCCAGGTTCAGTAAGAACAATATCAGAAGCACCACGAGCAGCATCAGTTGAATCTGCAACAGCAATTCCTATGTCTGCTATCTTCAGTGCAGGTGCATCATTAACTCCATCACCAGTCATTCCAACTATGTGTTTTTTTGCTTGTAATCTCTTCACAATCTCATACTTGTGTTCTTTATTTAAATAAAACATGCATTGAGTTAGATCATGTATGCAAAGTTAATGTATACTCATAAATAGGACTAACAAACTCATATGATTGATGAATTACCAGGAAAAACACCGGCAAAACCATCGGCTTTTTCAATGAGTTCATCAACAAGTAAAGCAGCATCAACTTCATTCTTATTTTCACCAAGTAAGGATGATGAAGGATACATGTTTATGCCCATCCCAAGTCTTCTTCCTGTCTCCTTAGCTATTGCTAGTTGGTCACCTAGTGTGCATTATTTCATTTAGTAATCATAAGAGAAAGGAAAATATTTTGATGCTTGGGATATTAATATGGTAGTAGAAAGAATAGCTAAAGTTGAACATAAGATCTAATGAGGAGAGAGAATCTTGAATACAATTTGGGTATGGAAAAGTAGTAGAATGGAGTCATATTGACCTTTCAATTTATAAAAGTGGAAAAAAATATAAGTGGGGACGAGATAAACAATTGATATATACAACATGTATTTAAGATTTTCTCATAGTGAGAATCAACTTAAGTGATAGTAAGAACAAGTTTTATGCTATCATGTTTTCTTAGCCAAAGTAGCATTTTGACTTTATCGACCATTTGGTTCCAACCTTTGACTCAATTGAATTATTCTCCTATATTTTAATTTTACCTGTACTATGTCTTTTATAATTTGATGATTTAAATAATCTCTATGGATTTATTATAGAGATAAAAAAAAACCACTTAGTTAAACAACAATGGGAATGTGGTTAAAAAAATGGAAAATTAATGAAACACTCGCATTACAATTCACAAAAATGACTTTATTGATCATATTAAAAAAAGGTAAGGTAGCAAATTGGTCAGATTAAAAAATATGGTACAAACTAGATGGAGTAAGAAAATAGTGGATGCCAAATTAGTAATTCACACTATTTTATTTATCAATCATTTGAAAATAGGCTACCTTGCTTCTAGACATGGACTCCATTTTTAATAGATGTAGGACTTCTCAACAGACTTGAAACTCACCAGTAATCATTTTCACACTGACACCAAGATCTAGAGCTCTACTTATAGTTTCCGCACTATCATGTCGTGGTGGATCAAATAAAGGGAGAAGACCAACAAATTCCCATGGTCCACCAGGACTTTCTTTGGTTCGAGCAGGTACTTCCTGTAGATAGCAAAACGCGCCTTACATGAATACAAAAATGAAAACATGTTTATAAGTTGTATAGAAATAATAACAATGGAAACTTCATTACCTGTCTAGCAACACCAAGGGACCGAAGTCCACGCTCTGCAAACTTGTCAATAATAGCATGAACCTTTTTTTCAATTTCTGATTTGTTCCGTGCCAAATTGAGAATCTACACATCAATTTTCAGGCATTTTATAAAGTGAGAACCTTAGAAACAAATCCTAGTTTAGATTTCACTACAATGACATTTTACCTGCTCAGGTGCACCTTTGCTCACTCTATGCATTTTGTCATCACTGTCTAAGTAAGTAAGTGCTGTCCTTTTATCAGTTGGATTAAAGGGAAGAAAGTGAACTTCTGTAATTCCCTCTCGCGCCTACAAAATGACAATTTCATATTAATAGAGCTCTTATTACCAAGAAACTTGATAGAATTACAAATAAACCAACATATTAAATACAAATTAGCAAGATAATTAACAAAAAGTGTATTTTTGAAATCTTAAGTTTGCTAAGAGTTTGCACTTACTGCTCTTGTATAGTATTATCCTCAAGTCATTTCATATAGAAAGTTGTATAAAGAGGAATTAAAAGTTACCTCCTTAGGATCAGCTAGCATAGAAACAATTGCCATATCGATAGCATCCTGGTTTTCCAACCTTGAAGCCCTTGCAGCCATTAATACAACCATGTCCTTATCAACATTTTTGGCAAATACCTACATAAACTCGTCGTCAAAAGCTTGGAACTTAAACTTAATAAAATAAAGTTGGTTCCTTAACTTCCTATTATATTTGATATATGCAAATCACTTGTTTGAAACTATTCTTATACTGAAATTATAGCTAATCTTGTATAATCATTCTAAATGAAAGATAAAACAAATGTCTTACACCATCTTCTGATAATTAAGATAGAAAAGTTTTCTGATGAGTAAGCAGGAAAGATTGTAAGTTGTTCAGATATCAATAGTTTCTTGAAATATATTGTTCATGTGCATATCCATGTGGTTCGGACTAAATAGATGGGTTTTGGAAGCTGGTAAAAAAATGTACTATCATTTCACGATACAAAGTCTGTGCATAACTTATGTAACGCCATGTATAAGTACAACAGTTACATATCACATAAAGTCTTTACATTGCGAAACTCATCTATTTAGGACATTTTTTTTTTACTTAACAACCTATAGAAAAAGTGTGATTTTGGGGCCCTAAAATCACATACATGTTTCTGACAGATATATTTATGCCATTATCCATGACAACTTAATTAAAAATTAAATTTGGAGATGTAATGAACTCTGATGTTATTGTGCAAAACCAAACAAACAACTAATGTATTCCTTTAGATAAGCTACTATTACCAAAATTCCACAGTTTTCTCCACATAGATGTTTGAACGTATTCGGATATTCCTAAACAAAAGGAAAGATTGAACATTTTAAAGAGATAAAGTATTAAACCTCTATCAAATTTTTGTCCACTGATAGTTTGTTGAGAGTCAATGTTCCTGTTTTATCACTGCACAACACATCCATTCCGGCCATTTCCTCAATAGCTGTCATTCTCTTCGTTATAGCACCCTGCATCCCCACAACTCCGACATTAGCACTACTAGTTTGATTACCAAAGAAGATTTTCAAACAAGAGAAATATTAATGTACTCTTTTTTATACTCTCACCATTCTCTAACTAGCAGTAATTAAGTTATATGTTTAATTTTTTCTTTGAAGTAAAGTTGTGTACTTTTTAAGAATAAAATGACACATGTTTTACGGAGAATGACAAGAAGATTGTATTGAAGGTTTTTATTTAGGTAATGATGTAAGAAGTGGAGCTACCTGTTGAGACAAACGATGTGAACCAATGGCCATTGTAACAGATAAAACCGTTGGCATAGCAATTGGAATACCACCAATGAGTAAAACAAGGAGGTTATCTATTCCTGTTCGATAAGCTCTTTGTTGACCTCCCCATATCACAATCATTTCAATCAACATTCCTATTGCAATTGAGCAGATACAGAAGTTCCCAATAGCAGTTAACACCTAATAAAAAATGAGACAAACAAAACTCATAATTTGGTAAACAACAAAGAAAGTGAGCTAACAAGTTTGTTATATAAGTTATTTTTGGGTTTTAAAAGAAACAAACCTTCTGAAAATGGCCAACATGTGTAGTGGACTCAACAAGATGAGCAGCTCTTCCAAAAAAGGTGTGAACACCAGTTGCAATAACAACTGCTTCAATTTCTCCTTGTTTACATGTTGAACCGGAGTATACTCCATCACCCGGGTTTTTGCTTACTGGGAGTGACTCTCCTGTAAGAGCAGACTGAAAGACAAAAAATAGACATCATATTATATAACTTGAAACGTTACTCCAAATATATATACAAGAAGCAATATGTTAATGTATAAGAACTGAGATTGAGAAAGTAAGTCCAAATGATGCACTTAGGCTCTCTTGTTTGTACTTATGTTAAAAGTGGCTTCAACATAAAGTGATTTTAGGAAGAATCATATAAATTTTGTTCTTATCAAGAAGCATGAGATGTATTTTGTGAATCTTGAAGTACAGCGTAAGCTAAATTTTTGTTTGTTCAAAGGTGGTTTTATCCTTTTAGAAGCTCACAGAGTTTGAAAAGCATAAGAAAATATTTAAAATTTTAATGTTCATTGTCCAAATGATGCACTTAGGCTCTCTTGTTTGTACTTATGTTAAAAGTGGCTTCAACATAAAGTGATTTTAGGAAGAATCATATAAATTTTGTTCTTATCAAGAAGCATGAGATGTATTTTGTGAATCTTAAAGTACAGCGTAAGCTAAATTTTTGTTTGTTCAAAGTTGGTTTTATCCTTTTAGAAGCTCACAGAGTTTGAAAAGCATAAGAAAATATTTAAAATTTTAATGTTCATTCTTATCAAAAAGGGAGATAGCATTGGGGAAGTAATTGATAACTATGAATGAACACACTTTCAATGAAGCATTCTGGTAGTATGTAGAACAATAAATTGATTATGAGATTAGAAAACAATGTCTCTTAAATAAAGTCCCCAAATACAGTTTTGCATTTAAATTTCTTTATTATAATTAATTCCAGATATTCAAATAAAAATTTGACATAAAGTGATGATATTGTAACACCTGATCAATTTTTAAAGGATCTCCTTCGAGCAAACGAGCATCAGCAGGAATAATGTCACCTAATTTGATACTTATAATATCTCCAGGTACCAAAACTGAAGCATCTTCTTCATTCCATTTTCCGTCCCGTAAAACCTGTTGAGATTTGAAAGAAATATTAGAAATTATTAATTTTTTTGGTTGAAAAGAATTGGTAATTAAATTAAGGTAACTTGTAAAGAATGAATGAAATGGACTTGCCTTAGCTTTTGGAGCAAGTCTAGCCATAAGGGCTGCAGCTGCATTGCCGGCATTATTTTCTTCTATAAAGCTTATAGTTGAATTGATAATCAGTAGTGCCATGATACCAAAGAAATCATAATAATCTGGAGGCTTATGCTGCAATAAAAAAAAATTAGGTTTTGGCCCCAGTTACCATTCCCTCACGTAACGATTTGCATGATCAATCAATATATAGAAACAAAGAGTTATAGAGGAGGCTCTCTAATACAATTGATTTATTATTATTATTATTATGTTTAATTTTCATTTTGTTAAACGGCATGGACTCATGGTGCATGAGACTTAGGATACATTACTTGCAAGCACTTTTATATGCATAAACACTTTTGTATGCCTTTGGCAGTAAAGTAAAAATTCTTTTCAATGTACGTATGTCAAGTTTTACAACACCAGAAGTAATTTTTTTAAAGGTTAGACACATTACTTTTGAAAAGGGCTATTTTTCAAACCATTTCTATTAAAAACACTTTGGAGCCAAATGGACTCTACCTCTCTAGACTATAAATACGATTATTTCTATTGTAATTGGAGATTTTGATGCATTTGTGAGTACGAATATGATTTCAGAACATGGTTATTCACTAATATATTCTCAAAAATCTCATCTATTTCTACCTTCTAAATTATTAGGTGAAGTACATTGAACTTACATTCCCATGTGCAAGTGCAATTGCCATTAAAGCTGCAGCTTCCATAACCCATGACAAAGGATTCCACATAAATCCTAGAAACTTCATTATTTTATTTTCCTGCAAGTTATACAACAAAGTTAATTTCAAGGAACATTAAGATTCAGGGTATCATAAAAAGCATAATTTTTGAGACCTCATCAGATCAATACGAAAAAGAAAATTAAAAAAAAAATGGTTTTGAAGGACCTTCTTTTCTTCTAGCTTGTTGTGACCAAACATCTGCAACCGCTTTTCAACATCTTCAGAACTAAGACCATCTGTTGTACATTTTAAGTGCTCCAAAACTTCATCAATTGGGACATTTTCCTGTCATACACAACCAAATTCTTCAACATCAGACACATGAAATCTTTAAACATACATCAGATGTTTTAACCCTTTATAAACTCATATATGTCATGACAGGACTTATACATACACCATTAAAATCCCATAAGGAACATATGTCATTACACTATGAGTTTAAAACTGATGTAAAATCTAACAATTATTAGTAAGACTTATTATGATTCATGACAAAATCTAGTAGTTTAAAAGTGTGTACCAGATCAATGGCTTCCTTGTTAATAGCTTCAAGTGACTCATCCATGGAAACTATCCTTTAATAGCTAGCTCCAAGCCGATATAACAAAGGTAAACAAGCTGTGCATATTAAGAAAGTTTGTTACCAAACACATTCTTGATACAAAAAATGAATGGAAGGATGAAACATAAACAACTAGGGACAACAATTTCTACCATGTCAGAATAGAATGTCACGAATAATAAAAACTCACAAAAAAGTGTTATGTAATAATAATGCACATTTAAAAGTCATAGTCCCTTGCTTTTATAAACAAAAGTGACACATAATTATCTAAATTTTTGAATGTATTCAAGACATTTATTTGGGTCAAGAACCATATTTTTTATAATCCTTATTCAAACAAATCAATGGGACACGAATAAGACTAAGATATTTATTCCTACAACTAATATATATATTACACACATTAATTTTTAAATCTATCATCTATAAATGTCTAGAAGAAGATCATCAAAGCCCTTTCCAAAAGCTTGCAAAAACATATATAATAATTTTCTACACAACAAATCACATCTATATTATTTCATTTGTAGAAAAAGGAAAGTTCAATACGGGAAATGCTTACCAAAAAAACACAAAATTATTTTGAGAGCTGTTGGGCTGCTCAAAGTTGCTCAAATGATGAAAGGAGGAAAAAAAGAGTTTTCTTGTATTGAGAAATAGAGGATTGATAGGTAAAGTACCAAGTAGAGAAGCAGATATATAGTGTTGAAATAATCACAAAAGAAAAAACAACTCTTAATGAATATTAAGAGCCAGAAAGAAGAGAATATTTTTATATAAATGTGTGTTGTTAAACAAAATGCTCTGACATCATATATATAACCTTTCCAATTGAAAACAACTCTACATTGTACAAATCATCACAGGTATCATACAAGCACAAAACAAACAACTAAGAACAAAGCCTTGCTTGTGAAACACCGCCGCCAGTTTCAATACAGCACATAGCGTATTGTTGTCAAACATATTGAAAATTACGTCTAAACAATGATAGGTTGTAAAACTTATATGACTATTCTCTTGGTCTCTTTAGAAATTCTACTTTGATCTTGACGTGTGTTTTGATTTTGTGCAAAACTGTACCCACATATGTTATTTGATGAAATGCTGCACTTTGTCTTATTTAAGTAGACTTTTTTTTTAGTAAATAATGGTTACACAATAACATACCCACACATATATAATAACCGAGTTTATTTATTCCCTTTAATTTTAATATAATTCAATTATTCATGTAATTTTAATTTTATGTTGGTGAAACCCTATTGTTACATTCTCAAATTAACCGTGTAAAATTGAAACCATATATACATTTAAATATCATTTGCAGATTTAACAATGTTATGTACCGGTCTCAGTCTAGTTGAATAATAAATACCTTAAATATGGACGCTAAAGCAAAATTTTTTTCTAAGTATTATGATGTAGTTTAGGATTGATATAAGTGTTATTTATAGTTAACAATAAAATAGGAAAAAAAATAGGACATCAATAATGAAAAGGCACATTTTAAACAAAAAATAAAAATATTAATTTACCATTATTAGTCGCTAAATCATAAACCTTAAATCAATTAGATTTAGGGTTATTATATATATAAATATATATATATATATATATTGTTAAGATTCAATATTTTACAGAGAGATATTAATGAAAAGTTAAGACAATTGTTGAATGTAAGGATCTTCATGATGGGTCCATCTATTCATAGAACATTTATAAATATAGGTGTCAGCTATATAATGTGTACATATATTTAAATGTCAAAGGGACATAATTGACCTAAAGTACAACATGTCAAGGGTCTAGGTTGAGTTTAGCTCGTGTTGTCATTGAGCTCGTGTTGTCCTTGAGATCGACCTGTGATCGAGTTCGAGCTATCATTGAACTCGAGCTTCCACAAAGCACGGGTTGTCCTATGGGTAGGACATCTGGGGTGCTTTATCTACCATCTCAGGCTGGTGACTTGGCTTGGGCAGTTTACGAAGGTTGGACTTTGAGTTGGTCCGTATGTCCAAATATCAAGTCCATCTACTCTTCCAACTCGAGCTTCTATCTAAGGTGGAAAAGTAAATACCAGACATAGGATACGAACCGTTCAGCTCCTATAATAAATGTGTGTCAGTTGATTGGAGAGAGAAACCAAGTGCATCTATATAAAGAGATGTTTGGGTTGGGACTTATCATTGTTACCTACAAAATTGAGAAACAGTGAGGAAAACGCTCTTTCATTCCACCTCGAGCTTATAAAATATTTTCAATTCGACAGTAAAAGTTCAGCTCGGGCTATAATTTTCTCAGTTCAAGTTTTTTAGAATTCAAGTGTCGAGAACCTAACAATTTTCTACTTTCTTTTCAAGTCAGTTTTTAAAGGAAAATTTTCTTTTATTTTCAACTCGTCCCTAGGTAATATCTTATTCTCGTACCTTACCATCTACTATTGTTTTTGTCTTTATGTTTTGTACCTTTTCACGGAATGCAAAGAGAAGAGATTCCAGCTTATGACTTAGGCTCATGGAAGAGCCCCTAATATTCTAGCACTAGTGACAACTCAGGGTCTTCTGGCTCGGGCTCTTCTCGTGAGGTGAGTTGGTCTTCGCCTCAGTCGTCTACCTCTACCCCTCACCCCTAGACCATTCCTATTGTAAGATTGAACGTGCTTTAGACTCAAATCTCAATAGGTAGGTCATGGAGGTCGCTTTAGGGATTGGTCAGCTATACCTAATACTTGTGGGTTACTGCCCCAAGTTAAAAAGAGATTAAGAATAACCTATAGCATCCCTCCCTCAGTTCAAATAATGATTCCTCCTGAGGGCGCTTGTGATAGTGATGAACCTTCATCTGGGTGGACTATTTTTCATGAGAAAGCTCTATAGCTGGGGATAAGGTTCCCCCTATATCCTTTTATTAGAAGGTTCTTAGTTAGGATGCAACTTGCATTGGAGCAATTAATGCCTAATGGGTGGAGATATTTGCTTTGCCTAACACTGATTTTTCAAAAACTCAAGATGGATTTAGAAATGATCGAGTTTAATGAGGCATATGTCCTAAAATAGAACCCCACAAATTCAAGGAGGGTCTATAAGTCGGTGAAGTAGGATCGAGGGGTGAACGTGTCCCTTCTTGAAAAATGAGAAAAATTGGAAAGAGTATATTTTTCTATGTTTTAGGCCGCTGCCAATCTCCCACTAATGACACGAGGTTAATAAAGAGCATCTTGAATGACACTAAGGTCATGATAAGAAATATGGCTTCTCTAATCACGACCTTGAGTCTTGATGCTAAGCAAAGGTTGGCTAATATCCAAAACTATCTTCCTGAGAAGACTAACTGGAGGACCTTATTGAACACCCCACTCTTTGTGGCATGCGGGTTGATGTGGCAAGGTGCTGTGGAGCCCCCCTTAGAGTGAATCGTAAACCTCGAGCTCCTTCTAAATGTAGAACTCTTCCTACAAACTTTGGAGGTCAGTTCGAGGCGGTGCTTGATGATGGTGACCTAGCCTCACATTTTGTTCTTGCCTCCTCATATATACTTTACCCCTTTTTTTAACCTGAGATGATTAACATGGTATCCTCTCGCTCTTAATCTACAGATCACATGGATTTGACCATTGCTTAGTTTTTTTCTCATATGAAGAGCAAGGTTATGCCTAGAGGGACGGGTTCTCCCACAGGTGCACCCCTTACTCTTGAGGGGGACTTATCGGTGGGTAAAAAATGGGGCAAGTCCTCTCATAAAGGTTGCCCCTCTTGTCTTAATAAGAAGAAGAAAAAGGTTATGGTTGATGAGCCTACCCTTGGCCCTGAGCCTCTGAATGTTTGCCTTCCCCTATGACCTTTGCGGGGGTAGTATGTGACTCCAACTCCTTTCTCGAGTTCTAAAGAATCTGGCAATCCTTTAAGGGAGTTGAAGAAAGGGAAGGTTTTCCATAAGGACCTTACTGCTGATGCTGAAGGGATCGTCATGAATCGAGGTTTGGCACCGGAGTACCTCGATCGTTATATGAGCCACTTTTCTGCCGATACATGTAAGAAGCAGTTTGAGGCTATTTGTGAGGGGGAGGATTCTAGCGAGGTCATCCATCGTCAGATATGTCAAGTGCGTTGTACTTTGATTTTGTTTGTGATATTTAACGCAAGTGTGAGCTTGAGATTGATTTGTTTAACCTCATGTCTATGTTGTAGTTGATGCTAAACCGGAGGTATTTAAGGGCTAGGTTCCAGGTTTGAGGTTGGGGAAGAGCGAAAGAAATGCGTAACCTTTCTTGAGGTTGGTCGCCTGTGTATATCAATCAGGTGAAACCATAATACCTAGGACGGGGGACCTACGCATATATCCTTAAATTTGAGAACCAAGGTTCAAACATCAAAAGGTGTCCTTTTTACCAGCATCTTATGTTGAAGGTCTTAAGTGGTTATGATTGGATTCGACAATTGAAGAGAGCAAAATAAATGCATTATCTTTCCTGAGGTTAGTCTTCTGTGTATATCAATCAGGTGGAACCATAATACTTCGGACGGAGGACTTACGCATATATTCTTAAATGTGCGAACCCAAGTTCAAACATATATATTTGTTTTTACTTTTTTAAATTGTAACTTTTAATTACTAATATGTTATTTTTATTCTATTTAATGTTAGATATAAATACTCAAATCATTTATTCTATTTATTTCTATTAATGCAATGGATATTAAGGATCCAATAAACTTTCATATGCAATAATTAAAAAGATTGAAGATACCACTATATGACATGTATATGCATCACTCGTAGCCCAAAAAATAAATCATTTTTTTCATTAAGAAAAATATAACAAGCATTTTTTATTGTTTCATTTTCGTTGTTAATCACTAGAAACTGAAGCTTCAGCTGTATATATAATTGTGTACTTGTTTGCTGTTTTCTCATTTGTCTTTTTCCTATTCTTACCTATATAAACTATATACTTTTTTGGGTCTGGAATAAATACATTATAAACTATATACTATATATATTCATCAGCCGGTTGATACCTAATTCATTGGAGAACCTATTTATGCTTGGGATTTCTTTCTTTTATTTAAAAGATTTTTCTTTTTTTGATAAATTGGTGAGATTCAGCTTTTTATAATTTGAAAGGACATAATATCTTGGTGGTCACTCACAATGGTCAAGGGTGATCCAAAGACTTCAACAATAAACGATAATAAAGATAAATTTAACTTGGTCTGGAAATATATCTCCATGAGTTAACAATGATAAATAGCGTTTCAACTTCAGAAATTCTTCTTCCCATGGAGCCTGGAACCTTTTAACCGCCTTATAGGGCATATTTACGATTCACGTACAACAAAAAACACTTTTTTTCTTTTCACAAGTGATGTTGAGCCAATAAATAATTAGAAATCACAGGTCCAATTTGGGTAAAATTTACACTTTCACAATGTAGTATTGAATATGTAGAATTTTTAATTGCTCACGTATAAAGACGAAAATAAGATAGGTTACATGGGTAGTAAAATTTCCACACAAACATGTCCTAATTGTGTGAAAGTGAATATTGAGGAAAAAAATAGTGAATAATAATTGATTGAAAATATTGTGAAATAAAAATAATTTAAACTAAATTATGAATATTGTTACAAATCAAAATCTATATTTTGTGAATTTTTCCTAAAATAATGATCAATATTTTACAAGATAAAATATGACAAATAATATTTAGACTTTCAATATATTTGAAAAAAAAAACAAAAAGAAAAAGAAATTTTCATAATCAACCATGCCAACTATCATGCAACTACTACCCTAACAAAAATGAAGGGAAAAAAATGCTGACTACTAAATATGTACACCATCAAGGCATCAAGGTTGTACGGCAAAACGGTTTGGTAAATCTGGAGAAGCAAGATTTGTTGGACAGTTATACCCTTATAGTGTGAAGAATGATACAAGCCTGGTTTTATATTGTTGTAATTTTGAAAAATCAGTAGTTGTGATTAGATTATGAATTATTAAAATAATTTGTAGTGCTTGGATAACCGACTATAGAGATTTTGTAGGGAGTGTAAATAGGGAAAAAAATGTTGATTTAATCTCATAATCATTATAAAATATGTATTTTAACTCTTTAATTATTCCATGAGTTCCATACTTTAATAAAAATAATTAAATTGATCTAATTAATATAATATCATTAAAATTAGATATTATACATAATAAAAAATATATTTATTAAGGAAATGTTTAATTAACTAATTAATTAAAGTTAATTTAATAATTTCAAATAACAATAGATAAAAATATTAAAAATATTTATTTGTAACAAAAACCTTGGAATCTCTCTTTCTCACGTTACAAACAAAAAAAAAATATTAATTTTAAAATGACAATATTTAATAATATTATAGCATCATTGGGCTGTTAAATAATGAAAATCTATCTAATACCCATTGAAAAGGATAATAATATCTCATATGTATTCTTCTGTTTTATTTAAATGAAAAATTACAATTAGAATTTATTTTGTTCTTTCTTATATTTTTGAAACCAATTAGGTCTCAACTAAACATAACATAATTAAATTGTTAATTTTAAAAAATAATATGATTAATTCAACCCATCATCATGTTAAAATATGGGAATAAAATCAATATTAACCTCAATTTTTGAAGTAACATCACAAATATCCCCAATGTTTCCATAATACCACAAACATTCTCCGAACTTAACGAAAGTTAAAGTTAATTAAAGTGAATAGTAATTATATACATAAGAATGATAGAAATAATAAGAAATCAAGGAATCTTTGAAGTAAAAACAGAAGACATATCAAGATATTTCTCACAAGAAATGATAATTAGTAAAAATAAATTTAAAAAGTAAAGTTAAATCTAAGAAGGAGATGGATTTAAAAATCCATCATTTTTAAAATTAAAAAAATGTTTCTAAAAAAAGATATAATTTATTATAAAATAAGCAATAAATAAATGAATATCAATATCACAGATACAAAAGAAATATATAATGTATCATTAATTGACACAAAAACTATAATGAATACGCTATTAAAAATCCCTCGAAAGGATAAATAAAAAATTGGATGCATTCATTTAGGATGTATCCAAATGTTAATAAAAACTCATTTTAGAGAAAGAATTTATACACCAATAAAACTAGCATTACTGGATAATAAAATAATAAATAGAAAAAATGTTTTACTAGAAATGATTCATGGTAACTTAGGACATCAGAAGTTAAAATTCACAGCATACTTTAGGTTTGTTATTAATATTCATGATAAGAACTAAAATCAAGTGTTAAGTTTAGCTTATGAAATTGAAAGATAAGATTTAATGAAAGAAGAAAATCATTCATTTTGAATACTACATATTAGTGTATTCATTAACAAATAGCCATAACAATTCAATATATGGAGAAAATGAATTTATAAAAATAAATAAAACCTTTTAGAAACTTGGAAAAATAATGAAACCAAAAATACTAACAGTCTTTGAAATACCAAAAGAAGGGTCTTTAGATATTAAAGAAAAAATCCTAATAACAGGAAGAAAAAGTAATGTAATTAAAAATAATAATATACAAAAATTTACTTTTATAGGAGAAACTTTTAATAAAGAAAAAGAAGTTACATAACTAAAATAAGTTTAAGTAATGAAAGCATTAGTATATGATGTAATACTAGGAAGAAAGAAGTTGTAAGATGTTTAAAGATAAATTTCCAAATATATAATTAGAATTTAATAAAAGCTTAGCAAGCATATCCAAAAATTAAATAACAATAATAAAGGATTTGATTATTTTACATAAAAAATTGATATAACACAAGAGTCAAACATTAAGTCCTTATAAGATATAGATAAAAGTCAAAATGAACTTATAAATGAGATAAGAGAAATTAATAAAAAATTACAACAAGATATACATGAAAAATTTATAGAATTAAGAATAAATATAAATAACATACCCAGATACATCAAATTACAAGTCATAATATTGATTCATTTGAAAGATTAAAAAAAAGAATCTTCTAGAAGATCATATGTATTGATATTTAGGAATGAAAAAAGAAAAAAATGAAAAAAAAATCTAAAGATAAATAAAACGTTATAATCACAGTTTAATAGAATAAAGAAAAGATTTATAAGAACAATTTATAAACCCTGAAAGTAGGGATATAGAAAAATTAATTAGTTTAAGCTTTGTACAAAGAAAGAGGAAGATAATATGATAATAATTAGTGAGATTGATTCTGAACCAGAAATCATAACCCTAAAGGTCATATAAAACCAATTTCATTACTAGTTTCTTACCAAGAAAAAACATCTTACACACATAGGGAAGAAAGAAATAGACAAAGGTTAGGAGAACCTGATACTTCCAATAGAAGAAGACAACAACCCAAAATGGAAGAAGGATTACATTGGAGAATTAGAGGTAGTATCTCAACAGAATTCAAGCTTCATGCAAATTATAGATGTGATCTTTTAGATCTAGATTGTATAAAGGATATAAAAAAAAAAGCCTTATATGAATGGGTTAATGGTATGATTATACTCATACAAACCTCTCAAACTATACAAACAAACCCTTCAATCTGTAGGGTATTAATGGCTCATAAAATAACAAGAAATGTTAAAGTTTGAATTTCAAATTTCAAAGACCAACAACATTTATTAATGAAAATGAATGCTCCCATAGAAAGAGAATATCTAGATATTATAGTTAATGAAATATAAAAGAATTTATTGAAGAATATAAAGGAAGAACTATCATTGAATCTAGTAAAAATGAAATCAATGAAGCCAAATAGCATTAAACAAATATGAAAATTTGTAACATATCTTACATGGATTCTTTTTATTTATGAATATGAAATATATTATCATAAATTAACAACTTCTATTCAAACAACTTATAAGGAAATGTTTTTTTAAACTACCTTAAACATTACACAAAACCTTAATAGAAGGCTGGAATAAGAAAAATAGAGAAACCATACCAAACACCTTAAGAGGAATAATAAGAAGCCTTAAAAATTGGATAATTATTAAATTTTATAAAAGAAATGAATATAAACAAGAGAAAATGATAAAAGTTGTTGTGATACAAGAGATTTTAAAATGCAAGGAAAATATGAATATAACATAAAACTCTACAAATAAAAATATAAAAAACATAAAAATACAAGACATTTAAAAGATATAAATTCAAAATATAAGATTTTCAAAAATATAAAAGAAGATTTAATAGGGGATCCTATAGAAAAAAATATATTTTAGAAGAAAAATGTACAAACCTCTAGAAAACAAGAATTATTGCCCTTTAAGGAAAAAAAATACAGATGTTGGATTTTGCAATGAAAAAGGACATTATGCATTCCCTAACAGGCTTCAACATAAGAAAGAATTTAAAAAGAAATTTTCAAAGAAAGTAAAAATCTTAGAAGAAGCTTTTAAGATGAAACTAAAATCAATTAAGGAATAAATATAGATGACACTTATAACATCTATCTATTAGAAGAAATTGAAGAAGAAATAACCAACTTAGAATATGATTATTTTTCATCAGAAGATAATAATTTGTATAGTATTACAAATCCAAATAGTACATATATTAAGGTAGGACTGAAATTTAAAGGTTATGCCAACTATCATTTACAGGAGTATGTGTACATCAAGTAAATATATATTCCCAAAAGAACACTAAAAAAATAGACAACAAAAGATTTAATTGCAAGAATTGTTAATAATGATATAATAAATCTTGATAAGGTTTTAAAAGATGCAAATATAATTATAGGAAAAGAAAATTTTCACATTCCTACCATATATCAACAAAAAAATTGGAGTTGATTTATTAATAAAATTTAATTTTCTAAATTTTTATCAACCTTTACAAAAAATATTTAGACAAAATAAATCTATCAAAATTAGATGGTAAAATCATTATGTATCAAAAATAAGAAAAGTGTTTTACTATACAAATCCAACTTTTATGTAAAAACATAAAAAGCAAAAACGTGATAAAATAGACACAAATCAACAAATACCTTACTTAGAAAGTATTTTATTAGATATAGAAGAGAAACAAATTTTTTTCTTAATAAATACATGAAGATAGAGCCTTACAAGTATCAAAAAATTATTAAAAATAGTAAGCTTAGAAGATCTTTTAGATTCAAAAATTAATAAATTTAAAATAATTGTCAACATAAAATTAAGAGACCCTACCAATGTTATAAGAGTAAAACAAATAATTTATACTATAGAAAATAAATCAAATTTGAAAAACAAATTAAAAAACTTTTAGAACTAAAAGTCATAGTACTAAATAATTCATCTTATTCTAATCTAACATTCTTAGTCGAAAAAAAGTTGCAAAAATAAGTGAAAAAAATATAATGGTAATTAAATTTAAAGAATTGAATAAAAAACCGTTCATAATTGATATTTTATTCTAAAGAAAGAAAAACTATTATCATTAATAAAAGGAAAGAAATAATTCTCAAGTTTTGATTGCAAAAGTGGATTTTAGATAATAAGACTAGATGAAGAATCTCAAAAATTAACAGTATTTAGTTGCTCCTAAGAACAATTCCAATGAACTGTTATACCATTTGAATTAAAGTAACCTTGATGTATCTTTCAAAGATATATGAATAACATCTTTAAAAAATTATAAAATATCTGCTATGTGTAAATAAATGATATTTTGGTTTTCAGTAATTGACTAAATAAATATTATTTGAATATTATTAATATTCTACAAGAATGCAGGAAAAAAGACATTGTACTATCTAAAGGGAAAGCAGTAATTGCTCGACAGAAAATTAAGTATTTAGAGTTGAAAATTGAATATGAAAAATATAATCTACAACCTCATATGCTAAAAAATATTCAAGGATTTCCTAGTGAATTGAAATATAAATCAATTACAAAGATTCCTAGGATATTTAACATATATTAGAGCATATATCAAGAAACTTGCATAAATGCGAGAATCCTTACAAACGAAATGGAAAAAAAATCATGTCTAAAAATGGACGGAATAATATACTTTGTATATGGATAAGGTAAAAAACACAAGTACAAAACTTAACAACTTTATATCTTCCAAATCCAAATGATAACATGATAATTGAAATGAATTCTTCATAATAATATTAAGGAGTAGTATTAAAGCAAAGTAAATTACAAAAATAAATATATTTGTTGTTATACTTCAGGATCTTTTTATGGTCTAGAATTAAATTATCACAATAATGAAAAAGAATATTTAGCTATAATACATATCATAAGTTTCAGATTCATTGTTAGAACCAATAAAAAAATTTAGTTATTTCTTAAAAACTAATATTACAGGTGATTATAAACAAAGAAAATTAGTTAAATGGTAATAGTAGTTTAATCACTACAATTTTGATGTCGAACATCTCCCAGAAAGCAAGAATAGTTTAGCATATGTTCTTACTAGTCTCTAACTATTTTTATGCTTGTAAGAATTGAACATCTTAACATCAAGATCAAGATCAAGATAAAGGAAAAGGAGATACAAATCGTTCAAGAACAACTCGAGCTTTTATACCTAGAGAAATCTTTTATGGAGATAGGCAATAAATAAAAAGATCTTAATTGTTCAAAATAACTCTTAGAGTTCAAAAATTCTAAAGATGAATCATTATCAAAAATTCATTCTAAGGAAGTTAAAACTTCTAAAGAAAGAATTCAAGATAAAAAGGAAGAACCTAACAATTAAAAAGATAGTAACACCTTTGAAATAAAAATGAAAATATCATTTGGGTTGATGAAGTAGAAAAGAGGAAGAGAAAAAACATTTATGTGGTCTATAATAGCCCAAAATCAAGAATCTACAACAACTGAACAAAAACAAGTAAATCTCTTATTAGGTTTAGTGGAGTAACTCATAGAGCCTTCACTAGCAGAATAGAGGTTGAAGGTAGTTATGCCAATTGTAAAGAACTAAAACTAATAACTGCAGAGAAGATAGTAAAAAATTACTCTGCATCACTACAACAACAACTAGCAACACCCAGCAGGTTGATAACTTTAGGAAAAGTAGTACGACCCTTGGTACTATTTAGAGAGGCATCTCTCTTATAAACATCAAAGATAATAAGACATCTAGTGCTATTCAGGAAAACATCCCAAAAAATTCATTAGTCATTGAAGATGAAAATGACTAATATAGAAATCTCGACAACCAAAATGGATGAGTGTATAACTTGGCCACCCAGGAACAAATAAAAGATATAAAGTTTTATAAAGCTTATAAGGAATACATTCAACATTTTGGAAAAAGCTGATCTAATATTTATTTATAAAGATTTTCATTCAAGAATAATAGAAAACATATATCCAACAATTAATTATGTGAATTAAATTATTTCTTGAAAAATTTCAAAAAAGCAATCAAGAACTTCAAGAAGAAGACAAGAACAAGTGACAAGCCTGTTTATCATAGATTTTTTTAGTTAACTAATGAAATGGAATAAGGAAGGATGTATCAATCCCTCAAGCTAAGGATTTCCAACACAAACGAAGAAGTTCCCAAACCAAGGTGCTTCCCAAAAAAGAATTCAACAAAAATATTAAAAGATCAAATGTTAGGCCAAATTTACTATGAAATCAGAAAATTAATAATTCTACTAAGATCAAAGTAAATTAATTCAACCAGTAAAGTCATCATCAATTTTCATTATAATATGGCTTTTACTAAAGAAGATGGTGAAAAAACACCAAATTTGAGACAAATTTTAACAAAAATCACCTGAAAATCAGTCAAGAAACAAGGAAGGTATTTTGCTTCTATGCCAGGAAAGATACCAAAGATCATAGGTATATTTACTGCATCAAGAATCGAGAAGACAAAGATGCATCATCATCATCATCATCATCATCAATGTCATCCAAAGGACAGCGGTAGAAAATGACAAAGAAGAATAAAGAGGAAGAATTGTCAGTAAAAAATGACAAAGAAAAATAAAGATGTAGTTCCCACATCTTTAATCGATAATATATGCCAAGAAAAAACAATGGCTGAAATGGATAAGCTAAAAAGTAGTAAAACAAATGAATTATTAAAGTAAGGATGAAATATAAATTCTCATCTTATAAATAAGGATTCCTTATGTTATAAAAGAAAATCTTATTTTCATTTGAGAACACAGAAAAATGAAACACACAGCTAGAATTGAAATAATTATTATATTATGAATAAAATAGAGTGTAGTTACTCTTTTCTAATAAGTCTAAATTAGACACCATCTATGTATGGTTCTAATAAGTCATAAATAACACCATCTAGTTCAAGTGGCGATGAGATGCCACAATTGGAGGATTGTTATGAAGTTAAAGTGGAAGAACCTGTGCAAAGAGATTTAATTATCACAAGGAAAACCCTGGATATATAGCCTAAGGATGAAGGAGATGAGGAAAAATGTGAGCATATTTTCCACACAAGATGCCACATGAAGGATAAGGTACGCACGTCGCTTATTGATAGTGGGAATTACACTAATGCTACTAGTACTTTGTTGGTAGAAAAGTTAAATTTGAAGTGGCAGTAGCTTCCCAAATCATACAAGCTACAATGACTGAATGATTGTGGAGAAGTGAAGGTCAACAAACAAGTTTGGATTCCTTTTTTCAATTGGAAAGTATGAGGATGAGGTTCTTTGTAATGTGGCACCAATGTATACTGGTAATATATTTCTTGGTCAACTGTGGCAGTTTGATAGGACGGTGTCGCATGATGGGTACACAAATTGTTATTATTTTGTAATGAACAACCAAAATGTTGTATTAGCCCCTCTCAAACCTTTTCAAGCTTATGAGGACTAGATTAGGATAGCAAGAGAGTGAAAGATGAAGGAGAAACAAAAGTGTCAGCAAGAGGAAAATAAAAAGAGAGTAAGTGAGGTCAAGGGAAAAAATGGAGAGAAAAGTGAGTAAAAAAAGAGAAAAATGAGCAAACAGGATAGTAGAATGAAAGAATGGGTGTAATTGCTTAAAAACATGAGATTAAGAGTGTAATGATGGAAAGGTAATAAGTAATTGTACTTAGGTACAAAGATGTTTATCTTTCTACTAATGATCTTAACTTATCTTTTCCTAGTGTTGTTATGCCCTTGTTATAGGACTTTAAGGACATATTTCCTGAAGCGATTCCCCATGGATTACCTTCTTTGAGAGGAATTAAGCATCAAATAGATTTCACACCTTAATATACAATACCAAATCGACCTACTTCCAGACCTAATCCCGAGGAAATGAAGGGGATAAAAAGGTAAATGGATGAGTTGCTACAAAAAGGATTTGTAAGGGAGAGTTTCAGCCCATATTTGATTCCTGTCATCTTTGTTCCAAAAAAAGATGGAACATCGCGCATGTGTGTGAATTGTCGAACTATTAACAAGATAACGATAAAGTATAGACATCTTATCCCCAGATAAGATTATATTCTTGATGAATTGCATGGTTCTCATTTGTTTTTTAAAATTGATTTAAAGAATGGCTATTATCATATTCACATGAAAGAGGGAGATTAATGGAAAACTACATTTAAGACTAAATATAGATTGTGTGAGTGCTAAGCTATTAACAAGATAACGATAAAGTATAGACATCCTATTTCCAGGTTAGATTATATGCTTAATGAATTACATGGTTGTTATTTGTTTTATGAAATTGATTTAAAGAATGACTATTATCAAATTCACATGAAAGAGGGAGAATAATGAAAAACTTCATTTAAGACTGAATATGGATTATATGAGTGGTTATTAATGCCTTTCGGTTTAACTAATGAACCTAGTACATTTATGAGGTTATTGAACCATGTCTTGCGTGCTTTCATGAGAAAATTTATGATAGTTTACTTTGATGATATTTTAGTTTATAGCAAAAATTTGGATGAACATGTGGAACACTTGCATGCTATTTTTAGTGTGTTGAAAGAGAACAAATTGTATGCTAATCTTAAGAAGTGCACGTTGTGCATGGAATCTGTCGTGTTTATTGGATTTGTTGTTAGTTTAAAGTATTAGGGTTGATGAAGAAAAGGTAAGGGAAATAAGGGATTGGCCTACACCTAAGAATGCGAATGAGGTAAAAAGTTTTCATGGTTTAACGAGTTTTTATCGAAGGTTTGTTAAAGATTTTAGTTCTATTGTTACAACTTTGAATGAACTTGTTAAAAAGAATGTTGTTTTTAAGTAGGATGATATGCATGATCGAGTTTTAAAAACTTTAAAAACGAAGCTAACTAATGCATCTTTGTTGTGTTTTCTTAACTTTGATGAAGCTTTTGAGATAGAATGTGATGCATCCGGAATTGGCATAGGAGCTATTTTCATGCAGGATTCCAAACCAATTGCTTATTTTAACGAAAAGCTAAGTGTGATAATGTTGAATTATCCTACTTATGACAATGAGTTTTATGCATTAGTGAGAACTCTTTATACATGGCAGCAATACTTATGGCCGAGGGAATTCATCATTCATTCCAATCATGAGAGTTTGAAGTTCTTGAAGACCCAAGGTAAGCTTAATAAAAGACATGCTAAGTGATTGGAGTTCATAGAAATGTTTCCTCATGTAATCAAATACAAGGAAGGAAAACGTTTTGGCTGATGCATTGTCTAGGAGATACATATTACTTACTTCTTTGGAAACTAAATTACTTGATTTTGAATTGCTTAAGGATTTGTATGCCAATGATTCTAATTTCGACCAAGTATGGAATGCATGTGATAAGAGTGATTTTGGTGATTTTTATATGCATGAAGGATTTCTATTCAAGAAAGATAAATTTTGTGTGCCTATTTGTTCTGTTCGGGAGTTTCTTGTTAGGGAAAGTTATAGGGGAGGTTTGATGGGTCACTTTGGTGTTCTAAAGACTTTATATATTTTATGTGAGCATTTTTATTGGCTTAATATCAAGCATGATGTGCAATCTATTTGTGAAAGTGCATTACTTGTAGGCAAGAAAAATATAAAGTTAAACTGCATGACTTGTATACCCCTTTACTTGTTCCTAATCAACCTTGGATTGAAAGTGATAAGGATAGCATATTTTATTGTTGTTAATAGGTGGCTCACTTTATTGCATGTTCTAAAACCAATGATGCAACTTATATTGTTGATTTTTTCTTTAACGAAGTGGTTCATTTGCATGTGTTGCCTAAAACAATTGTTAGTGATAAAGATCTTAAGTTTCTAAGTCATTTTTGGAGCACTTTATGGAATAAATTAGGAACTAAACTATTTTTTTGTACTGTTGCACATCCTCAAACGGATGGTCAAACTAAAGTAGTTAATAGGACACTCAATACTTTTTTGCTTGCTATCATTCAAAACAATTTAAGGCAGTGGGATAAGTTTTTGTCACATATTGAGATTGCATTTAATAAGACTATTCATTCTACTTCTCAATTTTCTCCTTTTGAAATTGTTTATGGCTTTAATCCTTTAACACCTGTGGATATTTTACCTTTGCCAACAAATGAGGATGCTAATCTTGATGGTAAGAAAAAGGCTAATTTTGTAAATGATTTGCATGTTAGAGTTTGAACCAACATTGAAAGGAAGAATGAGAAATATGCTAGGCAAGCCAATAAGGGGCGTTTGAAGGTTGTTTTCCAACTTGGAGATTGGGTTTGAGTGTACCTGTATAAGGAGAGGTTTCCCACACAACAAAAATCAAAATTGCAGCCTCGAGGAGATAGACTTTTTCAAGTCTAGGAACGAATTAATGATAACGCCTATAAGCTAGATTTGTCAAGTGACTATGGTAATGTTAGTTCAAATTTTAATGTTACTGATTTATTTTTGTTTTATATAGGTGGTTCGAGGATAAATCCTTTCGAAGAAGAGGAGAATAATGGAGATCGAGGTGCTGACTGAGTGAATGTTCTCAAATATTCTCAAGATCATTTGCATGGAATTAACGGTCTAATAACTAGGGCAAAAACGAAGAGGATAAAAGAAGCTTTGCAAGGCTTGATTATGGAAATACAATATAAAGAGGTTGTACTAGAAGATTCTAAAAAGATCAAAGATTCCAGAGCTTCACCAAGGATGATCTATTATCTTTTTATACAAGGGATAGATTTGGAAGATTAAGTTAGATACAAGGATTAATTTAGAAAGTAATTTTCATTTTAGTTAATTGTGGACCTTTTATGTTTTATTTATCGTAAGTCTTTTAGTCTTTTATATTTTAAAGATTGATTAGACCCAATCCACAACTAAATAGGCTCATTTTGTTTAGGGTTTTTTCTTTAGGGTTTGTTGCATATAAAAAGAGCAGCTACATAATTTTGAAAAATACCTTTCATCATTTATCAAGTTTAATTCAAAATGTTTTTCCTTTGACTTCTTTGTTCTTAATTGAATGTTTGAATTTGACTCATCAAAGGAAATGATCATCTTTAATGGCATCTCAAGATTAGGGGTTTAAGGATTTTTTTCTTAGGATTCTAATCTAATCATCTTAAACATGTTCCCAGTAAATCAATTGTTCCTATTCCTTTCAGTTCATGGGTTCATAAGGTTGTTCGCCTAGAAAGTCTACATCAAAAACTGAGGCATAAGCGGTGTAAAAAGAGTAGACAAACAAAAAGAAAGATCATGATAGATCCATTTAATTCAGGTATAATAATTATAACTTTTAAATCAATTAAGAATCTTAAAATATTTAAATATTTACTTATATCAATTTTAATACTGATAAACAAGAGAAAGAATATAGAAAACATAATGTTATGATAAGAAAATTAAATTATTTTTAATAAATAATAATAAAAATTAACAACTAGCCTCAATTTAGTATTAGAATTATAGGGAAAAATATATATTTTTGGATAAAAAATTAACGACGTCAATCTTACAAGGATATTAGTGATTTAAGTCAAAAGTCGAAGACATTGTTACTCTTTTTATAACAATTAAGAACATATGTAAAGATATGCTAAAAATCAAGAAAATCGTTGAAAATTTTCCTAAAATGTGTGTAATATATACCATAACAAAGGTGAAATTAAAAATACTAAAACATTTCTTTGAAATATATTAAAGATATTTCTTCGGCCCAAAAACATTAAAGCATATTCACAAACATTATAGACAAATAAAATTATGAAAATTTAGATATAAAAACATTCAACTAATTGTCTTATTTAATACATATAAATATAAATATATTTTATATTTATTTTGATCAATAAATCAAAAAGTTATAAATTAGATAGCTAAAATATTTAAAATAATTATTAAAATTAATAAATTTTAGGATTAATAAAATTAAATAAATATATTTAACTATAATTATTTTAAAAAATAAATAAAATCAATCATAAATGAATTTAGGGATATTCTATCAATATATTTATATTATTAAATAATTATTTATTAATATTTTAGCATTACTAGAGACACTATATATATCAATATAAAACCTTCTAAAATACGAATATCATCGAGACATTATCAATAATATCGAAGATATTTTCATCGGTACGTGCAACTACATACCTTCTAAAAGCACTACCTAAAAACTAATTTATCAAATATAATATCTTGTTTTTTATCAAAAAAACCAATTTATTTATTAAAAAAAACCAAGTAAAAAAGGAAAGAAAAAGTTCTAACTAATCCTAAAATTATACTTAAAAATGCATTTAAATAATTAAATTATTGTCTTAATCACTACAAAGCCTATTATTTTTGTTAACATGTCAAATTAATCCTACAAGAATAAATTCCTTAGATAATCTCATTAAATGCAATAATTACGCTATAAATGGTTAGAATAAGAGATAATTAAATGACATTTATATCTTTTATCTCACAACGTTCAAAGCTAAAAAATGAAAACAAAAAATATCCTACCTTCTTATAACTCTCACACCCATCCCTTTCTTTCAATAACTCTCTCGCAAACACTTTTTTTTTTCTCTCTCTCTCTCAAATTCAATCATTTATCGTACTTATAAGTAACAATTATCATAACGAGATTCCATTGTAATAAATTACATTTAAGACAAATTTTGTAAAACAATATTGTTAGTTTTGGCAAATTAGGATGAAAAAACACAAAAGCAATGAAATTTTAGTTTTTTGATATTTTTAGAATAAATACTGTTATAAAAGAAGGGTATTACAAGTGAATAAATACTATCGAGAAATTTTGGAAGAGCAAGAAACTTATTAAGTCCCACATTTAAAGAATATCAAATACTTATCACATGATCTTTTTCGTTAGTTTTTAATCAAAAATTCAAAAATATGATGAACTGTATCTTTTATTATAAATTATGTTATTAAGGATGCTCGATCCACAAATTTCATAACTAAATTACTTATTTAAAATAATTATGAGACAGTAGTGAAAAAAAAATGAAAAAAAGTTCCTTGAAACATGACCTAACCAAAAAACGCATACCCCTATGCCTTTAACACACCACATGTTTAGCGAGAGAGTTCGACTACTATCCCTGAAGTAGGGAACCCTTACTATTACACCAAAGGAAATAAGCTAACAATCAAAGAGAACACCATAGATCCATAAATAAAGGAGAAGAAAATATGAAATTAAAACAACAAAATAGACGAAACTAACCCACAATTAAAACGTAAACTAAAAGAACCAAACATAGACATATGGCTCTAAAAGAGAAGATATTGCACAATCATCTTCATCCAGCCAACTCTTGCTCTTCCATGATGTCCTTCATTCTAACATAATCAACAAAGGCAATGATAGTTTCAGAAATAAAAGAAAGAGATTGAGAAGATGAATTGTGATGAATAATTCTTGTATTGAAATGCTAAGCATGTATCTTTATACACAACATAATAGTGTGTATTCTATTAGAGTGTGAACAAAGGTATAAGGTGTGAATGCAAGGTGTAACTAAATGCTAACTGAACAACCAAGTGCCTGTGCTACTAACAACATACACATTAGGAAGCATAAGCAGTAAGCATAAGCATTACAGTCTAACACATACACATGGTTGCAACACCTAAGAATCTCACAAGTTTTTTCATTCATGGTCTTCTTATCAGTCAATTTAGTTCTCATTTCACTGAACTTCTAACCACACAAGGCTTTGGTCATGATGTCAACTATTCTCCCCTATGTTAGGGTATAGAAAACCTGTAACTCACCAACCATAACCATTTCTCACAAAATGAGAGTCAATTTTTACATGTTTTGTTCAAGCATGAAAAACAGGATGATTAGGCAAATGACCAACTGAAACATTATCACGTTAGACAATAGTATCAGTTTCTAGTATAATGTTTAATTCAATCAAATCCTTTTGAATCCAAATAGCCTCAACAATAGGAAGAGCAAAACACCCATGACATTGCAATCAAGGGTAGCATCTTCAAGTGGATCACCATTAGATTTAAAGAGTTGCTTGTCTACTATCATAAAAGTAGGGACTGACTTTATGTAATGAAGTTGAACTCGATCAAGCAAGTCATGAACATATTTAGTTTGGCTCAAATGCATATCATCCCGTGTTCTATAAACTTCCATACCCACAAAGTAATTGAGCCCACCATCTTTAAGTGGCATTATTAGAGTGGCATTATTACCAGTCACCAGTATGTCATCAACATAGGTCAGGAAGATAATGATGTTAAATGGTGTTGTAGGTATGTCAGGAAGAATAGGAGAAAGAAGGCTAGGGGAAAGTGGGTAAGGAGAAAAAGAGCCAAAAGTAACAATATTAGGCAGAGATGATGATGATGAATAGTGACAAGTATTGGGGAAAACCTGCTAACATAAGGTGAAACATTAACAGGCTCAGGAGGTATAGAGGAAGAAAAGTCTGTGCTAAAGCTGTTGTAAACAGGTATCGAGTCTGCTACAATAGGTATACTAACAATTAGAGGTACAAGAATAGGGCCAAAAGATAGGGAAGAAGACAAGGTAGAAGTAGATCCCAAAAAAGGAAAATGTTGTTCATTAAAAGTAACATGAATAAAGACAAAAACTTTATGAGAAATTGGGTCTAAACACCTTAATCCTTTGTGTTGAACTGCATATCCTAAAAATACATAGCGTAATGATCGAGGATTCAATTTATTATTAGTGTAAGGTCTAAGGTAAGAGAAACAAAGGCATCCAAACATCCTGAATAAGTAAAATATGGTTTGGTTTGAGAGATGAGTTTAAAGGGATTGAGAAAATTAAGTGTTTTGGATGGCATGCAATTCATTAAATGGACAACAATTTTGAAGGCATAATCCCATTATGCAAGAGGAATACCTGATCTCATTAACATAGATAAACCAATCTTTATGAAATGCCTGTTGTTTCTTTCCACAACAACATTCTAAGAAGGTGTGTGAGGGCAAGTAATTTGTCTAATATAACCTTCTTGAAATAAATGAGTCTAAACTTTTGATTTTAGTACCATGATCAGTGTGTAATGCTATAATATGTGTAAAACTACCTAAGTAACATAACACCAAAATGCAAGAAAATTTTGGCAACTTAATTTTTGTTATGAAGCATATAAATCCAATAAAATCTAGAGTAGTTATCCACAAAGAAAAGGAAAAATTTTGTACCGAGTAGAATTAACAATAATTGAACATCAACATGAATAATGTCAAACATACACTAAGATCTCGCATGTACATGAGAAAGAGGTAGTCTATGAGACTTACCTAATTGACAAGAACTACAAACCTTATCACTACTATCTATCCTCAATGTTCTATTCAATTGTTTAGCTACATATTGTACCACTACAAAATGTGGGTGGCCTAATCTCTCATGAAGTAGAGACTTACTAATATAGGTGTTATGACAAGTAAGGGTGTCCAAAAACTGGCCCAAATTGGGTTAAATCGAAAACTCGAACTGGATCGCATAGTTTAATAAATAAAACGGTTTGGTTCGATTTGTATTAAGTAAAACCGATTTTCAAATGGTCTAATCCGGTTTGTATTAAGTAAAACCAATTTTCAAATGGTACGGTTCGGTTATACCAAATTTTAAACAAGTAAGACCAAACCGAACCGGTTTTAATAAATAATTAAAAAAATTCTAATTAAGCCTATATATTTGGACACCCATATTTCAGACTTTCAATTTCTAAATATCCTTGTGTCGCGACCCCGAAATCCTAAGCTAAAACCCGTCGCTGCCTCCAGCCTTCCACCACTAGCTAGGCGCCAGCCGACCTCGCCTCACGTCTCCTCGCTTCGCCTTAATTTACCTCGCATCACCTCGGTTTGCCTCGCCTCGCATCCAATAATCCATAAACAAAATAGGTATAAGACATTCATAAGAACAATTTATTTAGGCTAACGTAATTAGAAAAGATTAGTAGACTGATAGACTCCCTTTTATGTTCAATCTGAACGAGCTTACCAAAAAGGTTGTTTCATGGAGTATTGGAGTGTGTTAGATCATGTGTATTTTGTATGGGTTTTTGTTTGGAAGTTGTATATTCGTATTTTTTTATATGTTAGCTTTTGTTAATTTGTTTTTTTATTAACTTAGCTCTCAAGTCATTTGTATTCTATATTCATGTTATTATTAAACTTGATTATGAAAATAAAAAGGTGATTTGGTTGCATTTTATAATTTGATTTTTTTATTAACTTGGTCCCTCAAGTCATTTGATTTTTTATTAACTTAGCTCACAATCTGAATTACTACAACTTGCATTACATACCGGCAAATGATTTGGCATTCATTCATTTATTGTTTCCACTAAATTACTACAACTTGCATTCCATATAAATTATAATCATCAAAATTCTAGAGCTTATCTATGTTTTACATATTAGATGTTTGTAATATGTTTAAGAATTTTGTGTACATGAGATATTTAGACTTCATTTCATCATGTCTAATCTTTTTTGCTTTTGGATTTCAATAATATCTTATGTATTTATGTATTATTAACTGTTCAAAATCGTTAACCAAATCGAACCAAACCATTCGATTACAACATTTTGGTTAGCCAAACGGTCCTGTCCGGTCCGATCCGGTTTGAACAATATGAACGGTTTGATTTGGTTAAATTTTTTTTATTTAAAACCGGACCGAATCATGGACACTTCTATAGGTTACCTCAAGAGATGGTGAAGTTGCTGAGATAGAGGATGAGACTGGTAGCTTGTAAAGGACATTATTAATGTCCTCCGTTAAAACAGTAATAGGAGTAGTCAGATCCTTCACAAAAACAAAAGAGTCGGGGAAAAACTTCATTGAAACATTATTATATTGACAAAATTTTCGCACAAAAATTAAGTTTTTCTCCAAACTAGGAACACATAACAAGTTATGCAAATTCAAATCACAAGATTCAATAGAAAGCACACCAACACCAGAATGTGTGATTGGAATGGTAGCACCATTACCTAACATAACAAAAGAGCAATCTGTGTAAGAAATTTTCTCTTGTAACTGATTGACATCGGAAGTCAGATGATGAGTGGTTCATGTATCTATAACCACTCATTCAAGTAGTAGCAAGACATTATCTTCTTTTGAGGCAACTTGTAAGAGGTGTGATTTAGGACCTTTGGATTAAAAAGAGACATTATAGGCATTAGGTAGGCACTATTTTTAGACTACAAGTACCTAAAATAGCATTTGGTAACCCTATGTCCTATCTTTTTTACAAATTTGACATTCCAAAGAAGATCTGTTTGGATTAGAATAAAAAGACAAAGAATTAGGTGCTTAGGTTGAGCAAAATCAGATGAGTTTTGATTGGAGAGGTATTAGGTTTAGGTTTAGGTTTTTGTTGGTATGAGAAACTTTTAACCTAATTAACTTATACTAAAGTAGCATTTGATCCATTCATGCGTGTATGCTGCCTATCATGAGTGCAAATTCGAGTAAAGAGTTCATCAATGCTACACACGCCTCTTGCTTGTGATCTAAGTGACAAGTGATGAGTAGTCTGAGCCAAGACATCCAAATACATAGAGACATTACTCTTAATCACTAAAATGATCACCAACAATATGAAGATGATCAACAAGATCCTTAGATCTATTAATGTAATTCTCAATTGTAAGATTACCTTTCCTAAGTGATTGAAAGTTGCCATCACAAATCAATGAGACGTGACTAAGAATCATCATTGAAGGATTTATCAAGAGTAGACCATTAATCATGAGCAATTTTCTTGCCAATAAAATATTTGAAAAAACTTGAAGAAACATAAAAGTAGATCCATTTTTTAACAACACAATCTTGTCTGTCCCATAACTAAGATGCTGGATTTTCATCAGACACTTCATGTGAGATAAGTGACCCATCAAAATTAGTAGAGGTAATTGTTTTATACCCAAGTTGTGCTGGTGCAATAGCTGGTCCATCAACAAATCTCTTGAGTCCATAAACCATGATCACATGATGTAATTACTCCTTCCAGATGAGATAATTAATCTAATAAAGCTTAACAAAAAAAAGGATTGATGGATAAGAAGCGAACAAAGAAACAAGTAAAGAAGATGCACTAGTAATAACAAAATCCGAGGTATTGAAGAGCTTCTCCAACTCAAATGTTGCAACTGCAACGTCAAGATCAATAGAAAGAGGAGTCACAAAAGTCATGAAAGATGCTCTAATACCATTATAGTTTTAGAAATGAAAGATGTAGAGAGATTGAAAACATGAATTGTGATGAATAATTCTTTTATTGAATTATATGCTAAGTAAGTGTATTTATACACAACATATCAGTGTGTATTATATTGGAGTGTGAACACAAGTATAACGTGTGAATGCAAGGTGTAATTAATGCTAACTCAACAACCTAGTGCATATGCTACTTACAACATACACATTAGGAAGCATAAGGAGTATCGAATCCACTTAGAAGAGTAGGAGTTCAAAGAGCTCAACATCTCTAAAAAAGAATAGCAGAAATTGTGACTTTGATTGTAGAGGAGCGACAACAATTGGAAAATGGTGACTGGTCAGAAAAGGAGAGAGAAGATATAAATAAGTGTGAATAAAACCTAAGGAAATGTCAATAAGGAAGCAATAACGATGCATAGAGAACGTGGACAAGAAATTATGGATGTGGGGGACGATTGGTTGTGGTGCACAAAGGGGTGGTGATTGTGAGAGTGGAGAAAGCAAAAGGGATGGGGCAGTTAAGTGAGGAAGAGATGGAAAGTAAATGATTTAGTTCTACGTCTTTTAGAGAGAAGTGAGATTTTCTCCTAGTAGGATTGCCCCGCATCTATTTTTAGTTTATCATATACTTGGATTAACAAAACTTCCAACAAAAATACTTCTCTTGGGATTTACAAGCCTAAACCAACCCAAAGTTAGAATTGGTGCTAGGAATTATCTCTTCCATACATATCTCTAGCACATCTACGCCCTATGATAATATCCACAAGCTTCCAACATTAAAATGACTAAACTTTCAATTCATCCCGGTCAGCTTGGATTTGTAGTACCTGTAAAGTGAACAAAGAAAATTTCTTCATTAATATGACTTAAATAATGAGAGTTTTTAATGATTCGCATCTCCTTTAGGCTCAGATACAAATCAGATTTTAATAATTGATGCAATTCAAATAGCTTATACAATAATAACTAATCACACAGTGGAGATCTCCAGACAAAGCACTAGTTTCTTGTTTTCATGAAACCACAAAACATCATACAATCGGGGGGACGGGGGTACAAAAAAAAAACTAGAGACTATATTTAAAGGCAAGTACTAGGGAGAAAAGCAAAACTAAAATAAAAGGAAAATGGATGAGGAAGCTAAATATAAACTGAAGGTCAGAGCAAATCCATATCAAATGTTCAAGAAGATAAACGCGTAGAACTAAATACATCTAGCACGGACAATATTAAAGAATTTACTAGGCGTGTATTAATTCAAACTGCCAAACATATATCCTGTGAAGTTGAGTTCTGAGTGTAAACTCACCAAGCAAGTTTTACAATTTTTCATTTTCATTTTCCAGATCATCATTAGCAGCTTCTTCCAACTCATTTATATCATCAATGGGAATCTCTTCACTGTTGTCATCAAGAGTTCCTATATGTCGTTCATTGATTATTTTTAAGAAAGAATGCCTATACATAAAATGATTTTTTTCTGACACTGACAATGAATGACAAACACTTACCTGTACGAATCAGTGAAACAGGACTCTGCAATACTTCGGAGGATCCTGACATGTTATCAAGAAGATAAGGAAGCTCTAAAAATTGCAAGAAGGATTCTGTTTGAGGATTCCGAATACATTCTGCAATTACAATAAATAAATTATCTTCTAATTCCAATTTCTCTGGGTGATTTTTTGTGACTATTAATAAAACAAACATATACAGCAACTAGAAGCAGCATCAGCAATTGTGGATAGTAAATACTAGCAAATAGCCATAGGCATCACGAGACATAATAGGATAGCTTTTATTTCATTGGTATCAACACAGTAATTGTCTAAATGCTATGTCCAAGGGTTAAAAATGGTTAGATATAGATGTTAGGAGTGGTCCGATTTACTGAGAGAGAAACTAAAGAGAAATCAGAAAATTTAGTAGAATGTGTGGATCTCTTATAAGGTCCTTGTATATATAGAACATTATATGTACATGTATTGATTATATAGAGGATACACATCGTAGCGTGTCAGAAGGATACAAGAGTAAAAGAAAACACATTTAAAACTTGAGGTCGACCACACCATGGCTCGATCTGTAGGTCAACCTTCCAACACCAAAGCTCCTATGTGTAAGCACCCATACTACTAATGTCGTAGTGGACACGGGCACAAACAGGTCCTCTTAGGATGACTCGTCTAATAGCTTGAGCTATTAGTTGGATTGGACTCCAGGTCGATCCATATGTTCAAACATCTAGTCCCCTTATTCTTTCAACTCGAGTCCTCAACAAGGATGGAAGAATAACAACCGGGCAACAGATCTGAACCATTTGGCTCCCTTTAATAAATACTTGTTAGTTAATTAGAGAGAGAAATATGCACCACTATGTGAGAAAGAGCTTGGGCTTCTCTTTATTTCATCATTTCCTGCATATTAGACAAAAATTGGAACAAAAAACGCTCTGTCGTTTCAGCTCGAGCCATACAAGTTCTCAACTTTGTGGTAAGAAAATCAATACGACACGTAGCTTATTTGTTCGGGTTTTAAAGGAAAAAATCCCTGAATCTGACAGTTTTCTACTTTCTTTTCAGGTTAGTTTAAAGAATCACTCCCCTCTTTTACTTTCAAACTCAGCCCTAGGTAATTTCTATTTCTCGTGCCTTATCATTTTTATGTTTCGTGATACTTTGTAGAGACCATGCATAGAGAGTGCACTTTGGGCTCGTCCTCCTAGGAGAGCCCACAATATCCCACTTTCTCGAGCCAGAGAGAAAGTGACATCTTGAGGTCTACTAATGAGACAATCACCTCGAGTGAAAGAAAGCTATCTGAATCTCGACCCTCTACCTCCACGTCTCGTCCATGGGCCGTACCTACAATTAGGTTGAACGTGCCTCATACCCAAATATCTGTCCCAAGGTCATGAACGAAAAAGATGAGGAAGAAAGAAACCAGTGAGCCCATAGGCTGTACCAAAGGTTAGGCGACCAAGGTCAAGATCAATGGGTTACCTCCACAAGATGAGGAAAGGATAAGGAGAACATACGACATTCCCTCGAGAACGCCTTGTGGTTAGGGTCAAATTTCCTCTGTAACCCTTTATAAGCAAATTTTTGGCAAGGACTCCGCTCGAGCCAGGCCAGTTGATGTCGAATGGGTGGAGATACCTGCTCTGCCTCACACTATTATGTAGAGAACTCGGGGTCGAACTAGAAGCCTATAGGCGCAAGCTAGCCGATGCCAAAGAGAAATATGCCGGTGATCAAGAAAAGGCAAAGCACAAGCTTGACGTGATGACCAAACAGCTCTCCTCGAGCATTGAGATAGGGTATAAGCTGGTCATGGACTCCTTCAAGGACGAGGCCAAGATGAAGGGCATGGGGTAATACTACTATCAGATCCTGAATATCCTAGGCACCCCCCAGTGTTCGCCCACTCAAAACCAAGACAAAAGTTAGAAACAAGGCTTGAACTCTGGAGCGAGTGGTGAAAAACCCAGGGTAGGAGATGAAGGTGTAACTGGGGACCTTTGATATTGACACTGGCCCGAGCCTCCTTAATTAAGTAGCCTCATGGTCCTATATTCCAAACCCATCTCTACCTCTTCAATATGCTGAGCATCACCAAGTATGCAAATTTTCATTAGGCAAGGAATTTGTGGCAACTTAACAAAACCATTGAGACGTTTGTTTTGAAAACAACTTGTATTGTGTGTATAATTATGCATTTATAGCATATATAGTATTTATTTATAATGTTTACCCACATGTGTCATTAAATTTGTCCCAATATCATTCAATATAAAAGGAGATTAGGGATACTATAAAATTCAAACATCTTTTGTTTGAAGCAACTGACAATTTTTTCTCCATCTTTCTTACTCGAACCTTATGGATTTTGATCGAACAAATAAACATACATCTTGAGCTTTTGAAATTGGATAATGGTAGGCTCAAGACCAAGGTAGAGAAATTTAAAATCGAGCTTTCCAGACTCAAGGATAAGCTCTCCCTTTATGAAGAGACCAAGTGTGAGTTCGCCTCTTGTAAGGAGCAGTTATCTCAAACTCGAGCTTGAGAGAGAAGGACCATGACTAAAATGGCCACTCTTGTTGATAGGGAGTCCTGTTGAACATACTTCTATGTGAAGCAATCTAAAGGGATCTTACTCAAAGTGATGGGTGTTACTGAGGAATTGGAATATTCTAAAATCAACTCGAGCTTGACTCCTACCAAAACAGGGGTCAGCATTTGCAAAAAAGTTTTCAAGATTCAAGCCGAGTTGTTGCCCCTAGTGGACGAGACAAACGACCCGGACACAAGTCGTGCGTCTAAACGCCTAAGGAACTTTCAACATTTTGGGAACATTTTGGGGAGATCGAGCTTTGTATTAATGAATTTTAAAAGCTTGAACAATAAAATTTTATTTTTAATAGAATGCACTTGTGACGCTAGATCAATGTAGTTTATCTTTGAAAGGACGAACTTGTAAGGTTCGGTCAACGAAAGACTTGTGGCCTGACCCAGGCAACTTGTGGAAAGCAGCTTGCTCGATCTATGACCAAACATGGGATATTGGGGAAGAGCGTTCTACCTGGTCTGTGATCGAGGTGATCAACTCTTTATTGAGTATCAAAGCACTCTACTTGGTTCCTGACCGAAGTAATCAACTCGTGACATGTAATATTAGGGGAGAGCGCTCTTTCTGGTCTATGACTGAGGTGGTCAACTCTCTCATAAGTGTCCTGACCAAGGTAATCAACTCATGACGTGTAATATTGGGAGAAAGCACTCTACCTGGTCTGTGACCTAGGTGATCAACTCTCCCTTAAGTGTCAGAGCACTTCTACCTAGTTCCTGACCGAAGTGATTAACTCGTGACATGTAATATTGGGATAGAGCGATCTACCTGATCTGTGAATGAGAAGATCAACTCTTCCTTAAGTGTTAGAAAGCTTTACCTAGTTCCTGACCGAGGTGATCAACTCTCTCTTAAGTATCAGAGCGCTCTACCTGGTTTCTGACCATGGTGATCAACTCGTGACATGTAATATTGGGGAAGAGTCATTGCTTGCAAAAATTCACCTCATATATATATATACAACGGTCGTACATGAAGACGATAAATCAAAGTATGTTAGAAGTGATACTTTTTCAAATGTCCAGCGTTCTAACTCACGCTATCCTCAGATTTGTCAATAAGTAGGCCCCTTTTGGTGTCATCTCGACTATTTGGTATGGGCCCTCCTAATTTGCACCCAACTTGCCAACCAACCATCCATTCCTTCTTGCTAGGGAAGACCCTTTTAAGAACCCAATCACTTATGACAAAAGTGTTAGAACACACGGCCTTGTTGTAAAAATTTCTTACTCTTCTTTTTTGCTTGACTATCCTCCTTAATGCTTCATCACTTTTTTTTTGTGAGGGTCAATTCAATTGCTCTCCTTGTGACGTTTTAGTCCTCAATTAGGGCTTATCTCACAGTGCGCATTGTAATCTCAGTTGGTATCACACCCTCAGTCTCATATACTAACGAGAAATGTGTCTCGTTAGTGCTCTCTCGGGGACTAATCTTGATAGCCCACAATACGTTGGCTTGTGGATAATATAACGTTGAATGACACATCTTAATATTGTACTTGATAGCAAACTCGTTAATGTTACAGCCCATAAACTGTCTTCCATTATCGGTAACAAGCTCCTTAGGTAGGCTGAAGCGACAAATTATGGATTTCTAGATAAACTAAATCACTTCCTCTTCCCATATCCTTCCCAGAGGTTCCGCCTCAATCCATTTAGAAAAATAATTTGTGGCAACTAATAAAAACTTCTTTTGGCCCCTTGCTTGGGATAAAAATCCTACTATATCAAGCCCCCATTTGAGGAAGGGCCATGTGCTAACTATCTTGGTCATGGTGGTTGGTAGTGCATGTGATAATGAGGTGAACCTTTGACACTTATTGCACGCCTGGGTGTACCTTGTGCAATCTGCTAGCATAATATGATTTATCCTATCCCTGACTTTGTCTTTTATCATCGTTTAACTAAACTCACTCAATTTTTGCCCTTCAAACCTCTTCTGTTTCTATTCTTAAGAATTTTAAGGAAGCCCTTCAAGATCCGAAGTAAAGAGCTATCATGCTAGAAGAAATGAATGCCCTCTATAAGAACTATACTTGGGAATTGGTTTAGTTACCTAAGGGGAAGAAGACAGTTGCAATGGATGTTCATTGTGAACTTCCATTTAGATGAGACACTGGAAAAGAACAAGGCCAGGGTAGTTACTAAAGGATATGCTCAAACCTATGGGATTGACCATTAGGAGATAGAATATCTATTGTATTTATTCTAATTATTTTAGGATAAATCATGTAAGTTATAGTATGATTAGGATTACTTATCCTTACTTAATAAGGCTGTGTATATTGTGTATAAATATGCAATTAGACTAATGAATAAAATCAAGCTTTCATAATTAATTAAAATAATTATGAATCTATCATCACGAATGGATAAAGAAGTGTACCATTAGAGGAACAATTAGAGACAGAATCAGAGGGATTGTAACATGGAGCTGTCTGAGAAAATTCAAAAGGTTTGGCTCCCCTTGCTTGTAGTTTGCTACTGACCCACTGACGACAATGTAGCATGTCAAGCTCTACGCTCCTGTTAAACCAGAAACTAAAGCTGATGGCTGCTCATAATCCAAAAAAATACCCACTAATTCTTTAAATTAAAATTCAAGTCTTAATAAATTAATTTTATGTATGTACACACCCAAAATTTGCGTTTTTGTTGGTCAGAGGAAAGATTGAGTTGAACCTCCTTGTTATTGCTAGCCATTCTTCGTCATACTGAATCTCATAAGGTCCCCCCTCCGACTCAATTTCAAGGATCTGATACAAGAATATCATTAAAGTAACGTGAATGAAGAAAGGCACTCAACAACCAAATCACATTATGTACCTGTAAAAACTTTTTGTTTGGAAGGCACTTATCAAGAGCAAGAAATTTTGTCATTGGTCCATCTTTCCCATGTTGAACAAGAGCAGCAAATTTGCAGTGTAAATGAGCTGAAAACCAGTAAGGTGGTTTCAATTTTCCAAGCAGCTCAGCAGCAGCTTTACTTCCAAGAGTTCTTTCCTGAATCTGAACCAGACCTCAAAAGCATAAGCACTCAATGCTCCTTGAAGAAGATTATTAGGCTCAAAATCTCCAAATATACCAGCTAGTAAAAAGTGAATAAAGTCACATGATCCGGGACAAGTTAATGGCACAAGCATATGCATTACTGCAAAATGACTCCACCGCTTGACCACATTGGCATTTTGCAGCCAGATAAATATTACTCACATAACACATTGGAGACAATCATATCATTAAGAAGCAAACTAGGAAAGTTCAGTGTCATGCCAACATAAGATGGGTGTCCAAAACTAAATTGCAACTGCAATTTACAATCTTTGTTTAACAAACAAAACGAAATAGTGAATGCAAAACATATTTTAAAAAAAAATCAGCAAGATCATTCAACAAATATTATCTCACATAGACCATTTTCTCTTAAAACATGTAAAAGTATTGGCATGTTTCAAGTGTCCTATACCACCACTTGTTTTCCAAATTCCTTCTATGACAACATTATTACCATTCTACGAAACCAAAGTTTATTTTAGCAACTTTAGTTTCTAGAAACGTACACGAAAAAATCAAAACAAGGAAACCAACACCTAAACTGAAAAGATAAAAGAGAAAATTGATCATTTTGAGTCGTTTCCCTAAAACACAGCAACAAATTCTTCCCAATTCATTAACTTACTAATGATTACCCAGTTTGGTGTACTCTTACCTCCTTCTCAAAGTGTCGCTTCTGATAAACAAGCTTCTTCGAATTTCCATAACTAGTGATGCCAAGAGGCCAATCATGTGAAAGAAAAATGTCGATCGGTTCCTCAATTTGCATTAGTTTGTGGACATCATACTCACGAACATGATATATAGACCTGATAGTGCTCTCATTATATGGAGGCCTCTCATAATGTCCTGCTTAGGAAAAATTCACTTCATCAAGATGCATGATATCATAGCTCAACTTCATAAAAACATACTTCTATTCTTATTAACCCTTCTTCTAATGCAAAATTTAGAGCATAAATAATTAGTCCTAACATTCAGACCATAGTGCCAACACCAAACAGAACAACATACACATTCAGAGCTAACATTAGATTTAGGAGTCAGCTACAGAAATATACAACCCGTTGAACAATAAGACATAGAAATAAAAAAATTAAAAAATTAAAAATTAACCAACCCAAATGATAATGGCGCGCATTGTAAATTCCAGATAATCCACCAATACGAAGGTTTCCAAACTTGACCACCCCAGCAAACCCCAAAAAATAAATATTAGGTGCTGCCCATCCTCCATAATACCTAAAAAAATCCATAAAAATATTAACGACCTAAAGAAATATGCTTCTGATAAACAGATTGTTCACATTATCCATAATATTAATTAATTAGTGCTTTTATAACAATCAAAATGTACTATCATACTCAAACGAATTTGGATTTGATTATAGAACACTTTCCAATAGAATAAAGATATAAAAAAATAATTATTTTAAATTCATCATAAATTCAACAATCTGTAAACCAATTCTACACTAAAAATAACACGAAATGAGTAAAGCAAAATATGATCCTCACAGTTCCCACAAATAATTGGAAGCTTCATGATTGCCACCAATGAAAATAGTAGGGTACGGAGCGACTTCCATTCCGGAATAGTACTTCCAGAACGTGTTCAAAGAACGGTATTTCGGCGGTACGTTTAAGCTCTCCAAATCCTTCTCGTTCCTCACAGCCTAATTCCACCAAAATCTCAGAAATTCGCAAAGAATTAGAAAAAAAAATGAAAATTTCAAAACTACTATATAGATCGTAAAGTAGAGCTCCGAAGCAAGAAAAATAATACCTGAAAATCGCCGCAACAGAGGAGGAGATCAATTTTGGTGTTGTGGAGTCGTTCGTAGTATTGAAGGGTTTTGTAGACATTATCAAGGTCTCCGTGCATACAACCTTCTACTGCTATTCTCATGGTGTATTTTGCAAGAGAAAGCTGAAAACAACAAATATGGCGGAGGTAAATAATTATCACAAACTAACAGCATTCAGGGCTTTAACTCAACTCCCAACTTTGTTTCTTTTTTTTTTTTCCCTACTTCAAAGTCTCTTTGAAAGCTTATACCAAGCCTGAAACTGAAAGTAGGTTAATACAAAAATTGCATTTTAATAGTCTGTTTAATATAGTGGGAAAAAAACGTGAGGAATATTATTATTATTTTTATATAAAAATATATCAAAAATTTGAACTACATTAATTACTATTGATATTAAAAATTTATATTTAATTTTTTTATTTTTTAATATATGTTTTATAATTAATAATTTTATTATTAAATATTTAAATTTAATTATGTAAAAAAAGTTTATTTAATCAATAAAGGAAAATTTTTATATTTCAATAAAATATAGAAATTATAATTTAAATATAATTAATAATTATTTTTATTATATGTTATTATATTATGAAAATAACAATAATAATAAAAATTTATTGTTTGAGAAAATATTTTTATTATATTATAAAAAAAGTATTATTAGTATATAATATTTTTTAATTCAAAAGTAAAAGCATTTTTAATAGGTTTGAAAAAATTTTAAAAGACGAAAATATTTTTTCATTAATTTTAAAAGACGAAAGTATTAAACCTATAAATTAAATCGATATTTTTTTTTTTTTCATTTATAATTTTTATGTTCAGTAATTAAAATTTTATAAGAACCCCAATTCCTTTTAAATAAAGAAAAAATAACGATTCTCCGATAAAAGAGTAAAAAGGAATAACTATTCGTCATCATAAGTATTTGTTTATATTTGATGATTTAATTTTTGTATGAAATAAAATAAAATGGGTTACCAATAAAAGGATAAAAGGGGGGGGGGGGGAAATGGACGTGGACTCTCCAAATTTTTAGTACAAATGATGTATAAAGTGAAAAAAGACAGCAACAAAAAAAAGATATATTTATAATTAAATAAGAATAATAATACAATAAAATTATATAAAATATTATTATTATTAAATAAAATTGATATTATGGATAATTGTTGCTAGTAATAATTTGTACCAATATTGATACCATAAAATAAAGAGTAATATTATATATAATAAATTATCGTCTATATCTATTTACGTACTAGTATTTAATTAATGTTAATTATGAATATTAGATGTTAAAATAATTATAAAGTAATTTATTAATAAAAATCAATTATATTATAATAATTGGATTAATGCATTTAATTTTGATTACAAAATATTTTTGCAAAGTAAAATCTAACGTGAAAATAAAAATACAAGAAATTAATATTTGTAATTAATTAAAATATATATGTTTTTTTATTTTTATTCTTTTAAGTAATGAAAAATATACCTTTGAATGATTCTATTATTTATAATTTCATGTTATTTTAAAATTAATAACACTTATCTTATAATTAAAATAAGAATAATTTTAGTTGTATAACTTTAATTATACAACTAATCCTAAGATAAATGTTTCACTTAGGAAACTCATTTTTTCAATGGAATAAAAAGTTAGGAAAATAACAAAAACAATATATGGAAATATAAAATTTATTTCATTTGTACGTATCAATTTTGCTTTGAGAAACCTAATTTTTTTAGTTTAACAATTAATTACATGTAAAGTACTCATGTTTACTTATATGTTGTACTTTTATGCAATTAAAAAGGATAAGCGGCAACAGTAGTCTTATTATTATTATTATTATTTTAATTGAGTAGTTTATAGACATGTACATCAAATCTCATAATTTAACAAAATTAGTCAAATTAGTTCAATTTTGTTAAATATGTTAAAATATCAAGGAAAGAAGCATGTGGCTAAGAGGTGTTCATCATTCCAATTAGGGCATATTAATTACTCAACTAATTTTCGCATTTCTCTGTTTCCTTCATTATTTTTGGCGCCATTTTTAGTTTTTATAAAGCTTGAAAAATAGGAATATTTGATGAAGATTATTGCACAACTCAATCTCTAAACATCACCTCCATCTCATCTCTAGTCTTTTCCTTCTCTTTTCTTGTTCAATAGGATCTATAATAAATTATGGATTCTCAAGGTATACCTAACTTATTTTTTGTGGAAGATCCAGTCCATTCAGAAAATCTCATGGACACACGGGAATCCTCAAAGATGCTGTTACACTTATGAGAAGCTAAATGTTTGTGTTTTGCTCGAATTTTCAGTACCATAAATAGTTTTTTGGTTGATTTAATTTGTTCTATATTGCTTTGTTTTGCAGAAATGCAAGGAGTACTTTGGTGCTAGTGGTACTGGGATGAAGTAGTTATAAAGATAGAGTTGGGTTTTATTTTTTTTGTTTGACTTAACCCACCAACTACTCCAAGAAATGCTAACCTCATATACATTTCTTATGAATGAAAATTGCACATTGAAAAATAGAAATTCCAAACTGAAAATGAGGCTGAAGATGGCTATTTTAGGCCTAACTTTAACCTGGATTTATGCTATTTTCATGTAATTGCTATTCTTGTGCTTTGCAGTTTTTGTATGTTTTGGGTAGTCCTTTTTTACACTGCATTTTGGGTTGTTGAATCTCATGTTCTATACTCGTTGGATTAATTAGATGTATTAGTTATGTTGCATATTTATATACTGTCATGGTTAATGATAATGCTGATATTTTTGTTAGATGGAACTCTAAGATGTCTTTGGTACTCTGATATTTATGATTAAGTGTGTGAAAGGTAATGATAAATGAGGTGAGTAAGAAATAAAGTGAATATTATTAAGTGTGAGGTGAGTATAGTGTAGTAGGTGAGTGAAGCCATTTCAAAAACGACCACTCTTGATTGCCAAATTGTGTATTCATATCATATTTGCACTATTAGCTCGATGGATTGGTTTTCCATGTTGTGTATTTGTACTGTGGCTACCCCATCCTTAGTTGTCTATTTTTTTTTACTATATATATATTGAAATGAATAAATGAAATTATTCCCCCAAAAACAATGCTTTGATGTTAGAGTCTAATATCCATTGGGAGCAAACATCTGCAAATGAAATCAAATCCAAGAGGGAATAATTCTGCTCAATTAAACTATAAATGTTATAAAACACAATCAATACATATGATTTTAGAAGCACTAAACCCTATGCATTATTACCGACTTTCAAAATATACATGATATTTAACGTAGTATATCGTGTGCATTATTATCTACTCTGCATTATTACCCATTTTCAGAATATATATTATTACCCAACATTACAAAAAGTCGAGTTTCATTCAACATTTTAATAGATAGTTTGTTGTTGTATATATCTTAGCTTTACATAAAAACCGTTGCAACATAAACACATAACCTATGCAGTTTGTAACCTAAATTGAACCTCAATTTGAACCAACACATTACACATAACCTAGCATATGCATTTTGTTTATCCTTAGCAATCTTCGCGTCCAAAATCTACTCAAAATGGAGTATTTTGTAAGTCCTTTGTACTTTGTGTTTGTACGTTGGCTTTCGATGTGCAAAACACATAATCTGCTTGTTTTATTCGTTGTTTTGTCTCTTCTGTATAAAGTTGATTACTATGGATTAGTAACGCATATGCATATAGTTAGAAACACTGTGATTGAAAGTATGTTTTTATACACACCATAGAGTTAGTTGTTTAGTATATATGTTAGGCCGTGAGTGGCGATTTTTGGCTCGATTCTAGTGAGAGTATTTAGGAAAATTACTCGGTAATTTTTGGAACGAAAAAACATATTTTTTGGCACCTCACCACACCACTCGACAAGGGCCTTGCCACACCCCTTGCAAAGGCCGTGGCGAGGTGTTCAGTGAGGATCATGGCGAGATCGTGGTGATGTTGGCCATGAGCTTGGGTAACTTTTATGACTAATTATCATTATCCTATCATGCAAGTTTCATATTCATTTAGGATGAATGAGAAATCTAAAGATAATTCCAAGAATATCCCTATGACAATTAAGATTTCAAACCCATGATATAAAGAAACCAAAATTCAAGAAATTTTGGGATAGGAAAGATTGTCTCTTTTTAGTTACCTCACCATCGTTCTTTTTTATTTTACCTAAATACATTTTTTAGTGCTTAATTGATCCTAGGTAAACATCTTTAGTTTTATTTTTTGTTTATATTTTTATTGATATTTCTTAGTTTCAAGAAAAAATATTAAAAAAGGAAAGAAGGTAGACATGCTTTAACATTAACATGATTATTGCATACTCTATTCATGTTTATTTTGATTGACTACACATTATACAATGGATATTTTGACTTGTGTATTTACATATTTTTCATATATGGTGATCAATGTTGACATGAAACTACTCACATACTCAATGGACACATAAGTATGTGATGCTAGAAGTTAATAATTAATTATGAGAGGTTTTATGGTATGAGATAACATTGATTGTGAAAATTATGGTTGAACTTTGTTTTTTACTGTATAAAATGTTGCTATAAGAGGGACACCTAGTTTTGAGAGTGCTAGTTACTATGATGTGTGAATGTTACCACAGTAAGCAAAGAAAACTACCTTACAACTAGTGTGAAAATCAGCATACTAGATATACTCGCTTGTGCATATTTCCTTAAAAAAATAATGATAGTAATATAAAGGGAGAAAAAAATACAAAAGCTTTTGCATGCACAAAAAAAGAGAGCCATAATTGGTTATATAAAAAATAAATAAATAACTAATCTCTCACCAAGAAAATTAATACAAGAGGGAAATGAAAAAAAAAGATTAAAGTTCTTTTTGGTAAGTAAATTTTATTTTGTACAAACATGAACTCAATTATATTTTTTAATGATCGGTGATACTCCTTTTGAATATTTCATAACTGATCATAAATAAACAAAGATTGTCAATATGTCACTATATGTGTTAGTATGTTTGTATGTCTTGTCTACATATGTTTATGTTGTCAACAGATAGTCACACTTTAAACAAAATTAATTTTATCATTTGTGTGTACTATTGTTGTCATATTAAGTTAAGTCTACTACTCTCAATTAAAAAAATTATATATATATATATATATATATATCAATTTTTATAATTTTTTGTTTTATTCTAATTTATATAGAGGAGTCGTAAAACTTAGGGATAATTTATTCTCTCTTTGAGAAAATTGTTGCTTTTGGCTCTTTGTACTAAATATGTACTACTCTTTTTAGTCATTAAATACACTGCTTGCTTGCTCAACCTATTTGTCATTACTTCATGATTATATTGTTTATTCATATGACGAAAAGGGGAGAGAAAAATTAGAACTTTAATTTAAGGGAGAGCTAATTTAGGGGGGAGCACTTTGGAGATATAACATATAAAAGGAGTAATGCTTTTAATTTTTATCTAGTGATTACTCACTTATGAATCTTCTTTGATTTTTATATTATTATATACACTAAACTAATGAACAATGAGTCTTTCTAGACAAGTTGTTTGGGTATTTATGTTTTTGACTTTCAGTGTTCATATGAGCTTTCTAGAATCAAGTGAAGATGGTTCCACTAGATCATAGGATAGTATTGATATGTAAAACTTAATTTTCATATGTGCGTTATGTAGTGAAAGTAAGGTTTTGTCACACAAATATGCCAAGGGATGAGATTTTTAGGCTCATGCTAGTATTGGCAATATTCGTGAAACAAAACATTTAATTATAATTTTAGTTTCTACGGGTGTCTTAGAAGAATATTTCAAGCTGTAGAAACTATCACGCCTCAATAATCACATATCAGTTATATTTTTATTCTCGTGCATGTTAGATTGCATATTAGACACAATAAGAAAAATATGATTTTGAGTCACTCAATTGATCGAGTGTATACAAAATCAATCAAGTGGTAACCCTGATGAATCTTATCTTAATATATGATTAGATAAATCGAGGGATATACTAGATCAATCAACTTGTATTTAAATATTTGTTAAACATATTATATATTGAACGAGTGGATGTTCGATCAATCGATCAATTGAGCAATTAAGTGAATCGTTTGGATTGGATTTTTATTGTATTGCCATTATTCCTTAAACATGTTTCAATTGATTTTATGTATAATATGGTAATTACACTTTAACCTCATGTACTTCAAAATATTCTATAAATACAAAGCTAAGCTCACTTTTAGAAACAACCACAGAAGAGCTTAATTGTGCTTATTCTCTTCATTTTTTATTCTCTTTTTTTTTTTTTTGCAAATATAAGATCTTAATTCTTTAGCCTTCTTCATTTAGTTAATCTATCAAACATTGGTATTTATGTTTAATTGGTTTATGATATTTTGGTTCGATGTTCTTATAGCTTCTTCTTTATTTTCATTCTCAAATTGTTGGATCAAATAATTGTGTGTCATATCATAATTATTTGGTTTGATCCTCAATCATTAAAGAAGCTATGTTTATTAAACTTGTGCTTAAATTAATTGTTCTAGAGTTGCTAGTTATTTTTTATTTATCTGATATGTTGTTTAAATAAACTAGTTAGGGTTTTTCATTATTGAATCTTCTTTAGGACACACACTTGCACTTATGTTTATGTGCTAATCTTTCAGGTGATAGTAGTGCGAGTTCGATTAACTCATAAGACTCTAGTTTTTTAGAATGCTACTTCAGATCTGAATGCTTGTTTTGTAGAGACTGTGTTCAAAGCAACGGTTGTAAGTAGTTTACTTGGGGGCACTACTTGGATGAGTAGTTTAAGTCCTAGCGTTGTAACTTGATACTTATTTTTCATAGTGGATAGTTAGGTGGTCCAGTGGACTGGTGGTTTTTCTCTTAGGTCATTAGTATGGCCTAGGTTGTTTTCACCTAAAAATGTCGTGTGTTGTTCTTTTTGTTTTTGCATTACTTTACGTACACGTAATTGGTAATTTGGCCGCTTACAAGATTTAAATTTTTTATACTTATGTTGACTAGATAATTAGATCTATAACTAAAAGTACTTTAAAACTTGATTCTAGTTGAATTGGTTCTTGCCATCCAAGTTTTATTAAAAAAAAAAAAGATAACAAGTTTCCGCCAAGTAAGAAGAAAGTTTGAGTCCATTCTTAGAGTTTGATTATTTCTTACCTACTTTACCTTCCATTGCATTTTTTGTTCCTTTTCTTATTTCCTTTAGTTTCCTTTTCCTTCTTTTTTTTACTTACATATATTTTCCTTTTATATTATTATCAATTCTTCTTGTCAAATTTTGAAAACACAAAACAAATTTTTTCTTTTATTATAGAAGTGCGTCTAATTTGTATGGTTTGTACAGTCACAAGTTAATCATCGATGGATTTTGATTTAGTTTGCTAAGGAACCCAAAGAGAGGACTTGAGTGAGGTTATAAATAGGAGCGTAAGTGACACAAAAGAGATTGTAAAATGGGAGGAGTGTGATTAATACTAAATCTGATTGTTTAGTGTTGTAATTGCTTATTCTTGTTACCATGTCCTCAAAAGGGTCTTCAAATAAAGAAGCAGGGGCTAACCTAACATTTCACCTCAACACAATGACATAAAGGTGAATTAGTTATGGGAGGCGTTTTTAGACTGATTTGAGAAACAAAATTCAGCTATGAAAGGATCCCCAAAACTAGAAGGCTAACAAGGTACATACCTATGGATGACTTTGATGACCAATAAGGCATGTGAAAATTTGTGCTAGGAGAAGGGAATGTGGAAAAGGCCACATGAGGGAAACTCAGTTGCAAGAATAAGTTGTCAACAACTTAAGCAACATCAAGATGAAGATTCCATATTTTCTAGGAAAAAAACCATAAAATTTATATGGAATGGGTGAAATAAATAGAATTGGTGTTTTATTATCACAATTTTGAATTGAAAAAGGTAAAATTGGTTGCAATAGAATTCATTGATTATGCTATTACTTGGCCATGAGCTTGGGTAACTTCTATAAATACTCCCCCTCTTTATGTTTTTTATTTAGAAAATATATAACAGAGCTCTATCAAATTGACATCTTGTTTTTTTATATTTTTGGATCACTATTACCTTGAGTGTTGTTAGGTATTAATGATTCATGAGTATGTGGGAAAAATCATACTCTTGATTGATGAGTACTCGAGGCGATGTTTGCAAGTGGATTTAAGTGAGAAGCATGTGTGACTATGAGCCATGTGTTGACTGGTAGTTGCTCTTGTGAAACATCTTCTTATGTGAGAAGATATGTTTGTTACCAAATGGTTGCCTTAAGAAACTTGAGGATGTTACCACATAGTAGAGGTACTATGTGTGTTGATCTCGTTATATCTAGTGTTGTGTATGCTTTATGTTTGGCTAGTACAATCTGAGTTTTAAATTGTATATGTCTCTACATACTGAGGTTTAAACTTTGATTAAAAAGCATTTAATATTTTTTACTTGCTTTCTAATTACTAATAACATAAATATTGCTTATTTGCTACCTGTTTGTGATTATTTATACTATTACTGATTATCAATGAAGTGTTTATCTTTCTATTACATGCATGTTTGGGTAGATTCCTTAAAGAGTTAGTATCTCATTAACTTGATTATGTATTGGGTCTTGGACACTTTCAATGTTTGTTCTACATGTAGTTTAGTGTGAATCTCTAAGATTTAGTATCTCCTTACTCTAGTTGTGTACTAGATGTCAGATTCTTTCTTTTAATAAGTTATGCTTTATTTGATTGCATGTTATGAGAGTATAATAATCATTTATCGAATATTTTCTAACATATGAGGTTATGAAGTGATTGAAATTCCTTTATAGCTTTTTAGTATGTATGATTGTTTGCATGTTGTATGTTGTTTGCTATGTTTATGTATGCTACTAACCTGGACAAGAGAGTATGAGGCACACTGTTACTAGTACGTTTGCCATAGTTTGTTCTTTCTTAGTATTGGTAGTTTTTATTGTGTGTTGAATTGAGCATGTTTTTTTATACTTATGTCGTGTTATTTGCTTAATTCACATTTTTGAAGCTTGCTTGGCCGAATTGGTATAGAGCTCATAAAAAGATTCCATAGGTTGGCATTTCTTCCCCTCATTTAGGTCTCGGTTACCTATTTGAGTCGGAAGAACAATTCAACTTTGCTTAATTACTCCTATGTATGGGAATCTTCAATTGGTGTCAGAGAGGCTCACCCATATTTAGGCTTAACTGCCTGGGTGCTCGATCCTAAAGCCCTATCTATACGTACACACACCTTGTATGTTTGTGCTCATTATCTTCTATGAATAGGGTTATTGTTGTTATGTGAGGCTGTTTATCTTCATGCACTTTTGTTGTTTACATGTTTACTAATTTTTATTCATGCATATCTCTTTCTCACTACTTCTTTGTCTTACACAGTATGTTAATTGGCATATTTGTTGCTATGCCTAATTGTTTGATCCTTTACTAGTATTATCTCCTATTAGATACTTTTACATTATCTTTATGTGTGTTTTCCTTACTTACTTCTTACTTCTTCTTTTGTGGTTATTTTTATGAGCATCACATCACATGTTTTCTTCATGTAGTGTCAAAGTATTAGGATTTTCATATGGCATGTCATATAGAATGCTTCTCACCTATTTTACTAGGTTCTTCTTTCCTGTACCTAGCATGTTGTTTGTTGATTCTATGGTTGTCTCCAGTTTGGTTTACGTTTTTATTTTGCTTGCTCTTCCTTCTCTTGTGCTTTAAATGTATCCTTGGAGAAAACTATGGTGTGTTACAAGCTTATGTACATGAGTTCTTATTCTCTTTTATTTGAACTGTACTTGTTTGGGTTTTGCTTGTGCATCTTTATGTCATATAAATTATTTACCTATCTTTAGGACTCTTGACTTACATGCATTGCTGTCACGAGACTAAGGTGTCTAGTTGGCATTCTTGATGTTTGGGGTGTTGACCCGATCTAAGCATGTCTCTTGTTTCTATGTTGGAACATGAGTTTTTCTCACATACTTAGATGTTTTAGTAGAATTTGTTATTTCTTCCCTTTCTTAGGGGTGTTGTTGGTTGTGTTCCTCACTAGTTAGTTAGTTTCTTTCCTTCTCTTAACCAGTGATGATGTGAGTGTTTCCAATGACCTCTTTTGAGGTAACAATGTGTAGTTTGTTATTGATGATCTCTCTAGAAGCAACACTATACGATTTGTGTTGATGATCTCTTTTGAGGAACATTCTTGTGTTTTTGGCCTATGATCTCCTTTAAGGCCATCTTTATCATCTCATATGTTTGTTGTAATTGTGTTTCGCGAGATTGATGGTTTTACTTTGTGCTAACAAATTTCTCTTTTGTGATTTTTTTTCTTAACTTGCTTAGTATGCTTCCTTACTTCTATATTATTTGTTCTCTACTATGTGTATATGCTTTATTTTGGGAGAGTTTTGAGAGTGTAAGATGCATAAACATATTTATTACCTGACATGCATACATTTAAGGGAAGAGGTGTGCGTCAATTGCATGTTGTTAGAGGGATTGCTATGCTTGTTCTGCCTCTTTGATGTTTGTATTTTGTGAGTTTATGTTATACTGATTATTCTTGTGATTCTTCCTTCTTCTTAATATCACTTTGTATGAACATATGCATAAATAAGACAGTTAATATGACATGTAGCATGCATTGTGTCCATTCTATTGCTTCATATGTCATTTTATGTGTTTACCAACATTCTTGTTCTGTAGTAATTTATTGCATGTTTCTTAGAAGTAGTTTTTTACTTGGTATTTGTTATTAGAATGCATGACACATGTTTTCTTTGGTAGACTAGGATGTCTTTCCGTATGTATGTGCATAATATAGGGTGAGGTTGTAGGATTGAATACATCCAAGTGTTGTTGGAGGAAGATAGTTGAGTCACTAGGAATGTGTCAACTTGAAAAATAGTTGGACTCCTAGTTAACTTCTTCTTAGGGATTTACAGATGTATTTTTATGGCATTGATGTTTAGAGGAAGATGGTTGCACCACTAGGAGAGTGTCAACTTGTAAGATAGTTGGACTCCTAGTTGAGCTACTAGGAGTGTGTCAACTTCAAAGATAGTTGGACTCCTAGTCAACTTCAAAGATAGTTGGACTAATTCGTTGACACATTTATGTGACATTAGTGTTTGATCGCCCATCTTGTCGATGTGTTATAAGCACATTGTGAAGTAATGGAGATCGAGGTGCTAATCAAGTTGATGTTCCCATGTGCTGACCAATATTCTCAAGATCCTACAAATATTCTTAAGATCTTACACAAGAGATACATTTTGAATATCAAATTGGAAGCAAGGAACAATTTAGGAAGAAATTTTGTTATTTTAGTTAATTATGGGCATTTTTTATTTATCATAAGCTTTTAGTTTTTTTTAAGGATTGATTAGGCCCAACCTATAACTAAATAGGCCCATTAGGGTTGAATTGTGCCTAGGGTTTATCTTTGGTTTGAATTGGCATTTTTGTCATAAGGGTTGTATGAAAACACAACAACCTTGTCATTTATAGGCACAATCAATATCATTAGTGAAAGTTTATTTCAAAATGCTTTTTGCTTTCCCTTTTTGTGTTCTTGATTGAATGCTTGAATTGGACTTATAAAAGGTAGTGATCATCCTTTGTGGTGTCTGAAGGTTGGGGTTTTAAGGACTTTGTTTTCTTAGGGTTCTAATATGATCATCTTCGACACGTTCTTAGCAAATAAATCGTTCCTATTACTTTGATTTCGTGGGTTCTTAGGGTTGTTCGCCTAGAGGGTCCCCATTATGAAGCCCATTATGCCCTTCCATAACATTTACAGACGTTGGGCTTCATGCCATGTATACTATTAAGGAGATGTTTTCTGTTTGTACTTCTATTGATTTGTCTATGTATTCAGTTTGTTGTATGTTATATGTTTTACTTTGGTGTTGTCTCAATCTTGTTTTTTCTGTTTTATTTTCTCAAATATTCTCTACCGTGTTGCATGAGTATTCATATTATTGCATTTTTGTCTTATATCTATCCTTCATATAGGGGTGTGGTATGTTGCATATTATATGTGTGTGTTTTGTTTGACTTTCCATGTCAAAAAGAGGGAGAAGTGTGTAGAACTTATCTTTGTTTGTGCATTGTTTTTTAACATGCTATGTGCTACATGGATGGTGAGTATAGTTTGCACTGTTTAGCTAGTACAGTTTTAAGTTTAAATTGTGTATGTATCTACATATTGAGATTTAAACTCGTATTTTAAAGCCTTTAATATTTATTGCTTGTTTTTGATTACTGATAATATATGACGAGTGCTTAAAAAACACTAAAATTATCATGATTTAATGTATTTTAATTGATTAAATAGATTTATATTTGTATGATTTTATCATATTTTTATATAAATTTTGCTTTTCGAAATCACAAGTATTTTTATTGTTTTTCAGGTATTTTTATTCAAAAATAACTTAAAGACTCGAAGAAAAATACTAGAGGCAATACATCAAAAATATATTGAGAAAAGAAATGAGGAAAAGTAAAAAAGATGGAAAAATTGGACAAAATGGTAAAAAATGTCAAAAGGCCAAATCCCATGCGTAATCGCCCATCCGTGTTGAGTCTCGCGCGCATTCCCAGCACACGGCCGATACATGCCACACCAATTTCCGCGTGCTCTAGCCTACCCCTATGCCTACGCCATGTCCCGCATGCACCAAATGCCCATCTGAGGCAATTTTTGAGCCCCGCACGTGTACCAGCTTGTCCAAACGCTTCCAAATTCAAAATTTGAATTATTTTTCCACCTTTTTTAGCCTTTTCCTCACCTATAAAAGGACCCTCTTCCCCCATTGTAAAACACACAATTTTCTCAGCTCTTTTTCTCTCTACCTTTCTCTCTCTAAAAAATTTTCTTTTTTTTAGTTTTTAGTTTTAAAGTTTTTTTTTAGAAAAACTAGTTGTGTTTTTATAGATTTTTAGTTTTTGATTCAATAAGTAGAAATGCAAATCCATTTGAATGTTTTCCAGCAACAAAATTGGCATCAAATTGCTGTAAGAATTCTTTTAAGTTATAATTTTAATGGATTTTTTACAGTTATATTTTTATGTTTTATTCTTATATGTTATATTTAATTTGTTTATGATTATGTTATATAATTATAATTATGATATAATAATAACATTATTATGCTTACAAAATATTAAATAGGTAAAACATCTCTATAAAATAAATTGATTTTGCTTTTATTCAAGATTTTATATTAAGGATGTTAAAGAGAAATATATTACTTTTCATTACAAACTCAAATTTGAAAATTAGACTTTAAGTTTTAATTATCCGATTTGATTTAGAGTAATGCTCTTTTATTTGTTGGTACAATCGCCCGGTAATTAGAGTGAAGCTCTATTTCAAAAGTTTTTTTATAAGAACTATTATTCGAAAATGTATTGACGACATATTTTTAGTTATATTTTTAAAACTTAAAAGTTACTGATAATTAAATTCTTAGGTTTAATTTGGAAATCATGAATAAAGTCTAATTAATTGACTCCACCTAAAGCTATGATTAGATGGTTTGCTATTTTCTTAGAAATAAAGAATCATTGTTTCCCCACTTTTTCATCCTCTCCTCACCTATAAATACCCACAATTCCTCCACACCAAAACACACCTAAAAATACCTCAAAAACATCTTCTTCTCTATTTCTTTCTCTCCATTTCTTAGTTTTTAGTTTTTCTTAGTTTTAGAGTTCTTCACTTTTTGAGAAGAACTAATTATGTTTTTGTAATTTATTAGCTTTTTGATTCAATAAATGGAAATGCAATTCCGTTTGGAGGCTTTCCAGCAACAGAATTAACATCAAAGTACTGTAAGGATTTTATTTTCTTTGTAGTTATTTTTTATGTTTTATTCTTATATGTTATATTTAATTTGTTTGTGATTAAATTTAACATTGCTGGCTGTTTGTAAACATGATAATAATAACGTTGTTATGCTTGCGAAATATTAAATAGGTAAAAATCTCTAAAATGAATTGATTTTGTTTTTATTCAAGATTTTATATTAAGAATGTTAGAGAGAAATATATTATTTTTCATTACAAACTTAAATATGAAAATTAGATTTTCAGGTTTAGTTATCAGTTCTGATTTAGAGTAGTGCTCTTTTATTTGTTGGTACAATCGCTCAGTAGTTAGAGTGAAGCTCTATTTCAAAAGTTTTAAGAATAATTATTATCTGAAAATGTAATGACAATATGTTGTCAATAATGGTTTTAAAACTCAAAGTTAGTAGTGAGATAATTAGATTCTTGGGTTTAATTTGGACACCTTGAATAAAGTTTAAACTATCTAACCCAACAAAGGTGGCATTTAAATGATTCATTTTCAATCTCTTAGAAAAAAAATTAATTTAATTAACCAAATTAGTTATCCCCCCACCTATAGGTGTTAATTGATTTGTTTAGTTAACAAATAATATCTAACCCCACCAAAGGTATTATTTATATAAAAAAAATAGACAATCAATAAATATCAATTTATATCTTTAATAACCTAAATAATATGAGCAAGCATAATTAACTTAGTTATTATATCCATAAATACTCCACTATTATAAATGATAAAATTTGCATAAATGTTAATTGAATCTGTATCTATGTTTATTTTTATGTTATTAGATAAGAAACACAAAAAATCAAACTATCGTGACAAGATGTTTAAGATTTAATTTTGTTTTTAAAAGTTTGAATAATAAATTAAAAACCATATATATTCCTTCCTTAGATCGACCTTGGAAGTATACTTATCATTTTTTATGAAATGATTCGTACACTTGCTAGAGTTTTATAAATATAAAACCAAAGTATTGGCATGATCGTTGATACTGGTTTTGCTCATCAGCATGCTTGGCCGAATTGGTATAGATCTTATGAAAAGATTTTATAGGTTGGCGTTTCTACCCTCAGTTAGGTCTTGATTACTTATTTGAGTAGGAAAAACGATTCACCTTTGTGCAATTGTTCTTACTTATGGAAATATTCATATTCAATCCAAGGAATTTATACACTTCCAAAACTAATCATAGCATACTATTATACCTAAAAAGTAGCCGTTGATATAAAAATATTCAATTTGTCTTGATGTTTCCCCACTTGAATTTCAGGCAATTTTTGATTCTTTGTTGGACTTGTAACTACTCTCATGTTGGGAGGAACTCGCTTTGCACATGTCCTTATACACATTGCTCTTCTTATGCCATCAACATCCAAGTTACTTCCCACTTACAATTATCTGAAAAATTATGTTAAAGCGTATACAAATTGTTTTGGGTTCCAAGTTACACATAACTTGTGATTGTTGGGTTCCATGTCCCACTCTATGTTCAGTATCCATATGATACTCATGTTCATCACTTTGTTGAGTAGAGGTTCTCATTACATGAATGCATGTTATAAATGACTCAAATAGTAACATTATGGAAATCAATTTTACATTGACTCAACAGTTTGTAACAGTTTTAAGGAAAGTCATAATATGTAATAATTTTTATAATATTAATTACCCCATTTCCTTGTCTTGAAGACTCATTTTCATCAACTCCCTTTGGAACCTAGGTTAAACACAATATTATTAGCAACTTCCAAAAACCAAATAGTATGCAAATCTATTTTAAATTCATAACCAACATGAATTAATTTTTTTTTGCCTTTTGTTACATGTCTTTTTATCATGAACAGCTTCGCCGTAAGGCCTACAACTCTTACCAATTTCATTCCTTCTTAGCCTATTTGGTTTGTTTTTCTTTCTCATTATAATGTCAAAAATACTTGGTCCTTTTGTCCTTGATCAAAATGGCTGAGTTTGGTCTAGTGTTGGTTGGTCTCCCATGTTTCTTCTTTAGAGCAGGTGGTTCAAAATTTTGCTCTTCTACATTATGCTAGTACTCTTTACTTGGTATAGGGTCCAAAATAACTCTATATGCAAGATGATAAGCTTCCTTTTTCAACAATTAATGGATGCACATAATTCATTGGATTCTCATTCTGAAATAGGATAATCCTAATTGCATGCTCACATGGAATTCCAGTCAATATCCAAATTCTACAAATGCAAGTCTGATTATTCAAATTAATTACAACTTGCTTATTTATCCCAAATGCAACTTCAAACAAGTTTGCTCCAGGATGTGTTGCACTACAACATCTAGATTTCTCAATACTCATACTAAACAATAACAATATCCTACTTCCAATGACAATAGGCCATGTTTGCACCATATGTTTCTTTTGATTCCACCTATCTCTTATATATTTTCTAACTTCTTCCGGTAATGTTAACATAGGTTTCCCTCTTTCCTTCTTAATCTTACTATTAAAACATTGGTAACCATTGTAGGATTGTTTGTAACATTTTGAATAAGTCCTACAATTAGTCAAAAAAGTATTAATGATATTGTTAACTGTATATATGAAAATAAAAACACAAAATGATAATAATTTCTAGAACATACCTAAAGAAAGCTTTGCACAATAACTTTGCATCTTTATCCGATAGCCAAAATATAAGCATGTTCCCATACTTTTCTTAATTATGTCATTTTTCTATCATATTCTTCTTTTGTGGTTGACTCTGCATTGGCCCAAAAATGTACACTTAAACTAACAGTTTTGTCATCCACTTTCACATGCTTCTCAAAGTTTTGTAAAATGTTCCACACATAGTCTATGTTCTACCCTTGGAGTTATTTGTTTCACAACCTTTAGAATACCAATATGCTCATCTAATATCACGGTAAGACCTCTTCCAAGTTCCAATTCATTTTCCAATAACTCAATAAACCAATGCCTTTTTTCCTTACTTTCAACCTTGACCAATCCATATGCAATAGGGTAAATTCCATTCTTTGTATCTACCTAAACATCAGTCAATATTTTCCCTTGATAGGGATCACAAAGAAATGCACCATCAACCACAATAAATTTTCTACAACCTCTTATCCACCCTTCCTTTATAGCACCCAAATATATATAAAGACGGTCAAAGATTTCCTTCCCAATGTATACCCTTATGATACATAATTCAACAATGGTGTTAGGGTTTGTTTTCTTCAACCCCTATACATAAGATTTGGCAAAGAGTATTGCTCTTTCCTTGTTCCACATGGATCATTATCTTAGAACTTTTTTCTCTCCTTGCTTGATGTATACTAACATCAACATGAAAATCTTGCCAAAATTTATTAACTATTCCATCCCATATCACAATTGGATTCTTCTTAAAAAATTGCAAGTTTTCCTTTGCTACAAATATGCTTGTAATCTATTTACTGATACGTGCCTAAAAGGCACTCATATCTTTTGATTTGTTGGAATTAATTAGGAGAATTAAATATTAATATTACATTTTAACCTAAGTATCTTATAAATTGAGTTTTCAGAATCACGCGGTATGTTTTGATGTATTTTAAGCATTTTGAACTTAAAAGATACAAATGACAAATAATCAAATAAATCCTCATAATCAGGGTTATAATTGTTGTAAAATGGAGGACCTAAATGCAAATATTTATACAAGATACATCAATGAGGGCTCAAAACATTAAATTGGGAAAATTGCCCAGAGATGGAAACGAGGTCGCACCGCGGCATGAGTCGATGGGCTTTATGACATGCGATCTGGATATGCTTTTAATCTCCAGATTTTCAATACATCTCTATCCAGAGTGTTCTAGATTTGTTAGATTAGCATTTTAATTATTTTAAACCTCTATAACCCTAATCCTATCTACATTGTAACTCTTTTGCTATAAATATGTAGCTAATGTTAACAACAAAAACTAGCATAGATTAAAGATATGGATTTTACAGAAAATATAGTTAGGTCTACAGAGAAATAGAAAGCGAGAGGCAAGATATAATTCAAAGAGACAATGAATGAGTATTTCTAAATTTTCTTCTTAGTTTCTATTATTTTAATTATGATTCTTTTAGAATCCATGCCAAACTAATTTATTTATGTGATTGTGGGCAATTTTTAAGCCCTAGACTATGATTTTTATTAACAAAATATTATGATGATTTTTAGATTCAATCCTTGATTTTTGATGTATTCAATTCTATATTTAAATATTAAAGTTGTGCATGTGTATGTTTAATGCTTGTCTAAGATTGTTAGTTTATTATGAGAATATAATTACTAATATTCTTATTTAATGTGATATCATGTTACTTTGTGATAGTGTGATAAGTATGATTGATACCTTTGTTAAATGTGACTAAGAATTGTAATCATGCGTAGTTTAGTTATCTTATTTTTAGAACTTAATGAAATGAACGAATTATCTAGCAATATGACTAGGTTATTCATGATTTAGATGAGTTAATAAGTAGACCTTTGAATAATTATGATGTAAGAAAAGGTGCATTATGAATTCTAAACTTGGTTGCCCATATTTTCTAAGCTAAATTTAAAAAGGATAGGTCTAACATTGATTAATGATATAATTGGTTAGATTATATTCTAGTACATGTTTACCTTAACCTGTGCTCATGTATTTTAGTTATTATTTATGTATTTTTAGTTAAAAACAAGTTTTAAAACCACTTTACTAATTTACTAACAAGCTAGTAAATAGTGGTAGTTATTATAGCAATCCTTATGAGTTCGACAACCTTTATTCTTAAATTACTTATCACTTGTATAATTTGATCATGTATACTTATGTGTTTTCAAGCCTATCAAGTCTAGCACATTTATTGATATATAATGTGAAAGTTTACATAATATACTTAACTATAGATGTGAAGGTAAATAATGGCTAGATGAGTTATGTAACATACGGAGTTATTTTAAAACTTAAAATAGTAGCATTTGAATTTAGTTAAGTTCTCTTATTTTTTATGATTCACTTTCCTGTTCTTTCATAACAACACACTTTATCTAATGTTATAACCATGATAAAGAGCTATTGATCTAAAGTAGTGTGACCATTCTACATTAGTAAGGAGTGAATTGCAATGTAAGCCTATGAGGTTTGTGATTATAATGCTTACACATATCATATATGCATAATCTAGAGATCAAGAATATTGTTCTATGAATGGCATGCATAAGATTATTTGGTACGTAGATTATATGTTTGTGATTAGATGGATGTCTAAGAGTTGACCAAAAAAGTGAAATTAATATTTGAATAAATCTTTGATGAAGAAAGGGATTTACATAATCTATATATTAAATAAATGGACAATGTTTGAGACAAATGTATAATTGATTTGATAATTATGGTCTTTATTTATTTTTTCTATTTTGTTTATTTTCTATTTTTTTGAGTCATTTTAATTAGTTGTGATGTCTATGTGTAGCATCATTAAAAACCCTTATGAGACTTTAACTCATCCACTAGATCACCCTAGAAGTTTAAAGGCTTATTACATATGCTCTATGCAATCGTATCAATCTGAAAAATGATTTAGATTAGTTTAGTATAAAATTATTTATTATTTATTTTCTTTTTGAAAGCCTCTTTGGATTGCTTATCTTGCTAGGGACGAGCTAAGTGCTAGTAGTGGGTTGTGATACGTGCCTAAAAAGCACACATATCTTGTGATTTATCAATATTAATTAGGAAAGTTATGTTTTAATATTGATCTTTAACCTAAGTATTTTATAAATTATGTTTTTGGAATCATGGGATATATTTTAATGCGTTTAAGGTATTTTGGACTTAAAAGATGCAAATGACAAAGAACCAAATAAATCAATCAAGGGTATAAATGTCGTACAGTGATGGACCTAAATGCAAATATTTATACAAGTTACATTAAGGAGGAGCCAAAACATTAAATTGGATAAATTAAGAGTGCTTCGTGATGTGAGTATATGTGAGTCGTGGCACAACACTATTAGGATAAATTGCACAAAACTGGAAACAAGGTAACATGGCTATATAAGTCGATGCATGTTGCGGCCCGTGATACAGATATGAATTTAATCTCCAGATTTTCAGTACATCTCTATTCGAAGTGTTTCATATTTGTTAGATTAGTATTTTAATTATTTTAAACATATATAACCCTAATCCTAACTAAATAGTAACTCTTTTACTATAAATATGTAGTAATGGTTTATCGACATAAATTATGTGCAATGAATATATGAAAAGATCCTCATGAAGATTATGTTATAAGAAACTAATTTTTAAAACTAAAAAATAAATAGTAATAATTAATTAACTCAAAATTGGTAGTTAAGAAGACATATGAAAAATATTTAGGAATACTTAATCCACAAATTTTCAAAACATGTGAATGAGTAAAATCCCTTAATATAATTACCAATCAATTATATGATCAATTGAATCTAACCTACAATGTATTCCTCTCTCAAGTAAACTACATACCATATAGTAATTAACCTAATCACACTCTAATGTCAATTAGATTGTATACTACTCATTAAGTTCATCAATTATGGATCACATACATAAGAATCATACATCGTTGCCTAGAAACTATGCATGTTATTTAATAAAGACAAAAAATTAAATAATTTTCTCAAATCTATTTAATTAACTCTATAGATCAATTTTTGGCCAAACAAATAATAGCATAAAAATCAAATTAAATAATATAATTAAATTGAATTCATAATTGGGATAAAAATTAGATCATCACATGTTGAAAATTATGTTCATAAGACCCTTAGATTAACAAATTAGCTAGACATAATTTTGTTCATAAAACTCATATTTTTCATAAAGAAAGACATAGAAATTGATAAACAAAGGAGAAGATGAATAAATAAAATCAATCTCTTGAATTGTAACACCAATGTTTGCTTGAATCTCCACTAAAATTGTATCTCTTTTTGAATTTTTATGTATTTGTTTTCTCTTCTTGGCTCCAAAAACTGATAAAAATATGTAATTATTGGCTCATTAGGGTTTATGGGGCAATTAAGGGGGTTAAATTAAGTTCAAGTGATTGTTAGATCAGCTTTAGATCAATGGCTGAGATAAAAAAAGAAAAATTAACAACACTTGCGTGGCATGGGAGATTCATTGGGAGAATCAACGTGTTACACGTGGCGTGGATGGATATGAGCTAGCACCATATAGAGTGAAGTGATTCACTAATATAGATTGCAAGGAACCCCAATGGAAAGAATGGATGAATCGTGTGGTGCCCTCGTTAACCACATAGTGCAACTCGAAACTAACGCCGTGTTAAGATCTGGCATGGCCTGTATCACCCAATACACACAACCTCCTTTAATTGGCCTCCTTTGCTTTCGTCGCGTCCATGTGGTGACACCTGGTTTGCTCCCATGCTTATATGGCATCTTTTGGTTAGTCCTATATTGAAAAAATCATTAAAATTCCAAAGGTTCCCAAAAAATATATTTTCACTTATGTTAACTAAAAAGTTCATATTTTAATATTTTTAACCCTAAAAGTACTACTTATAGAATAAATTGAATAAATATTAAGCAAAAAAGTGCACTAATGACTCTACTTTCATAGAGTCATCACATCGCCAAACTTAACTCTTTGCTTGTCCTCAAGTAAAGCCTTGTCTAACTAGATAAAATTTCATTTATAGTATTTTCATAAATATATATCTATTAATATATTCATATTTAGCAAAAAATATCCCTCTCAAAAGTCTCAAACTTTTATGACAAGAAGGTTCACATATTCATCGATTAATGTTCCATCAATACAAGGATATGTAAGGTTTTTAATGAATTGATTCATATGTGTGTTGCACATGAATTCATCAAATGCCCTCATGAAATTAACCTATACGAGCATGCTAATCAATTCAATTTTAAAACAAGTCTCATAAGTCTATTTTTCACATTCCTCTTCACCAATATAAATCGGCACTTAGCTAAAGATTAATAAAGACTTTACATGATTGTAATATAAGGCTTATGTGGGGGTTGATAAATAAAGACATTTAGGCTCTTTCCATACCTTAGGTTTCTTTTTTATTCATCATGTACTTTCTAACTACATTTGAGTTTTTACTTGATATTTTAGTGCATCATATCTTATCATTCTTTTTATATTCTTTTATTCCAAATATTTTTTTTAACACCCTCAAACTTATATTCAAATTTATTTTCTTTTTCTTTAGAGGGATAATTGTTTAGTGAGTTTTTTTTTCATAGGGTACATTACATTTCACCTTAATCTATAGCATAACACATGATTGCATTTTTTTCATATCAGCTAAAGGTCAAGGTAATGCTTATTGGTTAGGTATAGAATGTGGCTTAAAGATATGAAAGTTTCTTGATTTGACTCAAATGGGTGACTAAAGATATTAACAATGGTTTACTCGAAAGACTCAATCAATCCAAACAAGGCCTAAATCATCTTTATTGCTAAATTATATTTAGAATTTCACCTCAAGGGATGATCAAATAGATTCTAAAACATGGTATATCTCAACAACTCGTATAACTCACCACAAACTTTCTCTCAATAAGAACATCAAAATAAATCATGAACATGTACATAAAAATTTGAATCAATCCAATCAAAACTGGCAAATATAATACATAATTTATGTAAGTATCTTAACGAACATGTTATATTCCTTATCCTAGTAATGACAACCAATTTTTATCATTGGGTTTATACGTTTCATATCAAACATGCATGCACTTAGTTTTCATATATTTATCAATTTATACCCAAATCATGATTAAAAACATCCTAAAAATAAAAAGAATCCAAAAAATTAAAAATGCATACTAAATACCAAAGCAGAGAATAAAGTTCTCTCCCCAAACTTAAATTGCACCTTGTCCCCAATGTGCACATATAAATATGAAAAAGTAAAAGGAAAGAAAACTCCCTTAGTCTTGGCACACTACATTTGTCATTGAAACTACTCAATCTTGTTACACCATTGTTCTCTATATTTATTCACCTACAAAACAAAAATAATAAAAAATATAAGTAAAATAACGTTGGGTTGCCTCCCAACCAGCATCATGTTTAACATCCTTGCCTAAATGGTTATATCAACTCCTAAGGTACGTTTCTCTATGTCCATTTATTATTTAGTTTGCCCGAAAATAGTTTGAGTCTTGAGTTTTTCACTAATACTTTATGTTCAGGCTTAAAAACATAGTTCTTAATTATCTTATCATACAATATTTTTGTTTTGTTTTTTGTAATATTTGGCATTTTTATGAGCACTCTAACGTAGCTCATCTAATTTATATATTTCCATCATCTTTTTTGCCTCTCTATTAGACTCTTCTGCTTGCCTACTTGATTGAGAATGATAGGGTAAAGTTGCGAGGTTTAATCTTGGGGGCCCTTCAATAAATCCTTTGAGCTTAGATCCTATCTCAAAACTCTTCATAACCACATTATGTATACACATAAGAGGTGTAGCCACTAAATAATTTACACAATCAATAATATCATTCGTAGATTCTATAACTTCAAATTTAAAACAGATTGAGTTGTTTTTTTGGTAATTTTACTTCATTGTTGACAACATTATTTTTAATAGTCTTAAGTATGGGTATAATAACTAAGTTAATTATGCTTGCTCATATTATTTAGGTTATTAAAGATATAAATTGATATTTATTGATTCTCCCTTTTTTATATGAATACCACCTTTGGTGGGGGTTAGATATTCTTTGTTAACTAAACAAATCAATTAACACCTATGGGTGGGGTTGATAACTAATTTGCTTAATTAAATTAATTCTTTTTTCTAATAGATTGAAAATGAACCATTTAAATGCCACCTTTGGTGGGGTTAGACAGTTTAAACTTTATTCAAGGTGTCCAAATTAAACCTAAGAATTTAGTTATCCAAGTACTAACTTTCAAGTTTTAAAACCATTACTGAAAACATGTTGTCAATACATTTTCAAATAATAATTCTTATAAAAACTTTTGAAATAGAGGTTCACTCTAACTACCGGGCGATTGTACCAACAAATAAAAGAGCACTATTCTAAATCAAATCGGATAACTTAACCTTAAAATCTAATTTTCAGATTTAAGTTTGTAATGAAAAATAATATATTTCTCTCTAACATTCTTAATATAAAATCTTGAATAAAAATAAAATCAATTCATTTTAGAGATTTTTACCAATTTAATATTTCACAAGCATAACAACGTTATTATTATATCATGTTTACAAATAACTAGCAAAGTTAAATTTAATCATAGACAAATTAAATATAACATGTAAGAATAAAGCATAAAAAATAACTGTAAAGAAAATAAAATCCTTACAGTACTTTGATGTTATTCCTGTTGCTAGAAAACCTCCAAATAGAATTTGCACTTCCATTTATTGAATCAAAAAGAAAATAAATTACAAAAACATAATTAGTTCTTCTCAAAAAGAGAAGAACTTTAAAACTAAGAAAAACTAACTAAGGAAAAACTAAAAACTAAAAAAACTAAGAAATGGAGAGAAAGAAAGAGAAAGAAGATGTGTTTTTAAGTGTTATTTGAAGTGAAGAGAATGAGGGTATTTATAGGTAAGGAGAGAAAGGAAAAGTGGGTGAAAAAATGATTAAAAATGGAGAAAACGTAGAGTAGTGAATGATGATGTCATACTAGTGACGTCATGGTGATGTGGGGCGAGTTGACGCGTGCGGATGGGGCAGATGGGTGCAGCGGCGTGCACGGAATGGGTGTAGATGGGCAATGGTGCACGTAGACTAGAGCAGGGGCGTGCAAAGGCGCACACAGAAAGAAGCAGGGACGCGCGCGAAATGTAGACCCGGCGTGCGCGGATAGGGAATTGCGGCTGCGTGTGTGATTTGCTCCTTTTTGACATTTTTGACCCATTTTGTCCAATTTTTTCATATTTGTTGACTTTTCCTCATTTATTTTATAAATATATTTGTGATGTATTGCCTCCAGTATTCCTCTTTGAGTCTTTAAGTTACGTTTTTAAGCAAAAATACCTGAAAAACAATAAATATACTCGTGATTCTGAAAAGACAGATTTATATAAATATATGATAAAATCATATAAATATATATATTTTTAATCAATTAATGTGCATAAAATCATGATAATTTTAGTGCTTTTTGAGCACTCATCATGACTCAATAGATTCTTTTAAGTTATCATCATGATCAGTAACATCTATCATAAAGCATTCATTAGCATTATCAATATCAGGGGGTTCAGATGCTTTAAAAACTTTAAATGTTACTTGTTCATCTTGGTCTCTTATTATAAGCTTACCTTTTTGTACATCAATTAGTGGTCTTCCAATTGCTAAGAATGGACGACCAAGTATGATAGGAATGTTTGGGTCATCTTCCATGTCTAGTATAATGAAATCTATGGGAAAGTTGGACTTGTATACTTTTACCAACACATCCTCCACTACACCCTGCAGTCGCTTAATTGATATATCTCTCATTTTTAATGTTACAGAAGTGGGTTGGTTGTACCAAATCCCAACCTCTTAAAAATCGATAATGGTATAAGGTTAATGCTTAAACCTAAGTCACATAGTTCTTTCTAAATGTCGATGTTCCTAATAGTGCAAGGAATGTAAAAGCTACCTCAATTTTTTTAATTTTTTGGATAGTTTTCTAGCAAGGATGGCACTACAACCTTCAGTCAAGGTTATTGTTTCATTATCTCCAAGCATTCTTTTCTTAGACAGGATGTCCTTTAGATATTTGGTATAAGAAGGCATTTGTTCAAGTGTATCTACAAATGGTATACTTATGTGTAGCTTCTTAAAGACATCTATACATTTTGAAAATAGCGTATCTTGCTTTTGCTTTTGAAATTTTTGAGGGAAAGGAATAATAGGTTTGTAGATGTTGCTTTTCTTTGGCTAAATTATTTCTTTTTTAATGCTCTCTTTATCCACTATTTCCTCCTTATCCTTGTTAATTTCCTATTTCTCATCATCCTCTTAAGTCTCATGTTCCTCCTTTAAAGTTTTACTACTTCTTAAGGCTATAATGTTGCAATGCTCCTTACCTTATCTTCTTGGGTTAATAATTGTGTCACTTGAAAGATTACCTTGAGGCCTTTGACTTATGGCCTTGGAAATTTGTCCCATTTGAGTATCTAAATTTTAAATTGAAGCCTCTTGAGTGGACACTTTTTTATTTATTAACTGAATGAAGTCTTTCATCATCCCCATTAAAACATTTGTATTGTCAATAATATGTGGCTTTTCCCTTAGGTTGTGATTATTGTGGTTGTTGAAAACTAAGTGGTGAAAATGATTGATAGTTGAATTGATTACCATCTTGATTGTTGTTATTACTCCAAAACAATTTGGATGTTATCTCCATCCTGGGTTATATATATTCCAGTATGGATTATTGTTTTGGTTCATATTACCCACAAAGCATGTCAATTCTAGATTATTTTGAAAATTATCAAACAAAGAGCTCTATGACAAAAGACATAGGACACCCTTAAATCTTAGACCTAGTTTATACTCGCGACAAGTTTTGAGCCTTTAAAAGATTCACCAAAGATGACACTTGATCTGTAAGTTCCGTGATATCATTTACCTCATACACTCTAGCTACTTTTCTTGTAGTTGTCATTATGTCCATTGGCCCTTGATAATTATTGCTAGCCATTTTTTCAAGTAAATCATAAGCTTGATTATGAGATTTGGCTAGCATATCTCCATTAGTGGATGCATCAACAATAGTTCTTGTTTGAGCATTGAAACCATTGTAGAAAATCTCCATTTGGATCCAATAAGGGATACCATGGTGAAGACACTTCCTTAACAATTATTTGAATCTTTCTCATGCTTCATATAAAGATTCCATCATATTGTTGGTAGGAGGTAATGTCATTTCTAAGCTTGACATTCTTTGTTGGTGGGAAATATTTCATTAAAAATTTCTCTACCAAATCATTCCAAGTTATAATGGAATCAGGTGGCAAAGAGTTTAGTCAATTAAATTGCATATTACTCATTAAGTTCATCGATTATGGATCACATACGAAAGAATCATAAATATCTACCTAGAAACTATGCATGTTATTTAATCAAGATAAACAATTAAATAATTCTCTCAAATCTATTTAATTATCTCTATAAATAAATTGTTGGCTAAATAATTAATAGCATAAGAATCAAATTAAATAATACAATTAAATTTGAATCATAATTGGGATAAAATATTAGATCATCACATGTTGAAAATTGGGTTCATAAGACCCTTAGATTAATAAGAAATACAATCAATCTCTTCAATTGTAGCACCAATCTCCTTTTGAATCTCCATCAAAATTGTATCTCCTTTTGAATTTTTACGTATTTTTTTCTTCTTTGCTCCAAAAATTGATAAAAATTATGTTAATTTTAACTTATTAGGATTTATGGGAAAATTGGAGGGGGTTAAATTAGGCTCAAGTAGAATCTGGATCATCAGATTAGCTTCAAATCAAAGGTTGATATGAAAAAAGGAAAAATTAACAGTGCTAACCTGTAGGTGGAATCTGGATCTTAAGATCAACTATGTATACTATGGCATAGGTGACTATGTTTTATGGATTACTAAAATGAAAGCACTCTTGTTCAACAATAGGTGCATTGTGCTATTGATGTGAAAAAGTTGCCTTAAATGAATATAATATTGAAAGAAAAATATTGAGGAAAAAGCATGTTTTCCTTTGGCACGACCTCCACAACATTGGAGTCACTCGAGCTATTAGAGCCCTTGGCTAGGAGTCAATTTTTACTCCCCAAAAGTTGTTTTTCCCTAGCTTAGTTTGATAATTCCTTTCAAATGTGGATTAAAAAAATTAGGGATGATGCGATATTAGGTATTTATTCAAAATAAAATTGTGGATATATAGGCCTCATTCCTTAATAATGTTTTGTCAATTGTCTACAATGGTCGCCCATAGATAAATATCTGTAGATTCAATCCCACCTATGAATAGCTCTTGATAGAATTATCAAGATTTTCAACTGTTAGAATTGAATCTAAGATATTATAATGATCTATGCCAACTTTCTACCCTCTAGTTATTCAACCGAAATCGAATTTAACCATTCCAATTTTTTTTTCTATTTAGGTAAAGGCATGATGTTTTATTTTGGGGCTGTCATTCAGGATGGAATTATTTTGTTCTTTGTGGTTTTCTAAATAATTCAACTACTTCCTAAAAAACCAAACATAAAACCTAAGTATCATGTCACAAAATTTTGGTTCAAAAATCTAATCTAATAAAAATAAAGATAGATTCAACAAACATTAAGCAATTAAACATTTATTGTGTAGTGGAAATTTTAGGGGTACATCAGCAAGTTAATTATACTTGCTTAATATTTAAGTGGGTTAATAAAAATATGAATTAAGATTATTGATTATTCCTCTTTAATAAGAAAATATCTTTTAATAAGAAAATATCTTAAGCTAGGGATCAGATTCTTTTGTTAATCAATTATCAACTAAAGTCTTTTAGTGGGGAACAATAATTGATAATTGACTAAACTTTGCTTTATTTATAAGGAATTAATAGACTATTTATTTGATTTTTTTAGTAGGGTTATGAATTTAAACTCTTATCAATGTGCCTATGTTAGATTTACGATTTAAGTATTTGGAACTAAATTTTAGATCTTAAAACTACGATGAAGGATTCATCATCAACATATCTTTCAATACTAATTCTTATAAAAATCTTTGAAATAGAGCATACTTCGAATTAAATCTAGATAGTAAATATCTAATAACCAACAATATTACTCTAAATTAGATTCAGATAATTTAAATCTTAAATCTAACTCTATTGTTTATTATGAAAATAATTAGGCAACATACTTTTCTTTATCGAATTTTGGTTTTAACCTTGATGATGTAATAAAAATTAATTCATTTTATAAAAATGTTTAATCCACTTTAATATTTTACAAGCGTAACAACATTACTAATATCTTATGTTATTTATAACCAAACATGCATAGATTAATAAATTATACATATAGCATGTAAAACAACACTTTGAGATAATTTGAAAATAACAAATTTAAATATTCCTCAATAGAAATCTTAGAATTGCTTTCGTTCTGGAAAACCTCTAAAAAATATTATCATATTGTTTATTGAATTGAAACTATAAACTATCATATAAACTAAAATTTTTAACTCTTAATTTAGAAAGGATTTTTAAACTATTAAAATAAAACGATAAAAACTTTAAGAGACTAAGAAATGAGAGTAAAAAGGATGATGGATATGAATTACAATGAAAGTAGGGTCTTATTTATAGGAAGAGAAAATGAGAGAAATGTAGATTTTTAGACTGGCACCGCAACACATAAAGGTTGTACATGATTTTGGCTCGATCTATTATATTCACGCTGTGACATACAACTTTTCACGTTGTGTCCCGCATCATATTTGGGTCGTGTTGATGTCACTCATGTTTCCTCACCCCGTGGCATTCAAAATATTCACACCTCGGCCTACTATGTTCTGAAATACTTCATACCCTTGTTTCTTGTGTATCCTTCTTTCAATTTTTGAAAGATATGTAATTTTTTACATATGTTATCTTTCTAAGCTCCAAAATTGTAATGAAGTACTTCAAGTATATTTCTTTAAGTGAAATGATTTAAATACAAGAAATACCTAAAAATAGTCGTGATTCTGAAGAGATAGATTTGTTTAAATTGATAATTAAAACTTAGCAAATACACATTTATTTAATCATTAAACATACATAAAATCACGATATATTGAGTGCTTTTGTGCACCTATCACAACTCCCAACCAGTTTCTTGCTAGTATCTTAGCAAGAATGATGAAGTAATAAAAATAAAAACTTGAAATAAAATTAAACTATTCTAAATCATTTTTGTAGATTGACACTACTGCATTTGGCATATACAATAAGCCTTAAACCCTTAGTTTGTCCTCGTGGATGAGTTTAAATCTCGTGAAGGTTTTCAGATATGATATCCACAAACATAAAAAATAATATATAAATAAAAAAACAAACAACATATAAACAAAATAAAAAGAATAACAAAAGTAAAACCTCTCATGCTTTTTAATCTCTTCTAAGTCTACAATTAAAATCTATAGTAGATGTTATTTCAATATTCTAAACATTCATAATTTACTATATTAATTAGTTGAAAATCTTATTGATTTAAGCACTCAAAGATATATACAAATAGAGTTTATATATAGAAATGAACTAATAAGTTAACATATGTATAAAGAATAAAAAGTTCAAAGTGGTGCATCATATTAATCTCATGATAGGAATCAAATGAAATGATTTTATAAAGAAATCAATTACTACTTTCATACATCAATAAAATTCATCAAATAAAAATATCAAGTAATATGCCTTTACACTACTACAATGTTGATATATGGTCCTGGTTTTTAATCGTGACTGTAGGTCTATAGCCACGGTTATAAAAACCTGAGGCCTAAGTGAGAGATGCCATAGACATACCTTGTCGTCTTGAAAAATTATTTCCTATATTTTTATTTTATATTTAGACAATTCTCACAACTTTGCGAGATAATGAGTCATAGTATTTAGTTTATACTATTCATTTTTCTCTCTTTTTCTTATTTTTTTAGAGATATATATATTTTTTGGGAAAGGACCCATGTAAAATGATAAAGTGAGTAGGTAATTTGTGGCATTTTCTTTTATTGGTTTTTGTAACCCTATATATCTCTCTTTTAGAAGCCATGCAATAATGAAGAGAAGGATATATAATTTCAATTTTTACTTAACTTATTCAATTTAAGTATTAAAAATAAATATATAACACTTTATTATATGTAAAAATCCTAACATTTAGTGCAAAGATCTATAGAGATCATCTAACAATTAGAATTTATAAGAAAAGCGTTTAAAAAATATCAAAAGAAATATAATCACTCAAAATGTGAAGATAATAGCTTAAAATATATTCTTACAAGGTAGCCTCCACTATTTAATTACTAAACACCGATTTTGGGTTCATTGTAATTTTAACATTTTATCATGAAATACTAATTATGATAAAAACTAACTAATTATCATAACATGCCATGAAATATTTTTGAAATTAATCTAACAATGCAAAGACTTAATTATTTTCTTAAAATTAACTTAAAAGATATGATATTTTGGTAAGAAATTTTTTAAAATAAACCAAAAATTTCAAATTTAGTAAAACAAAAGACAAAATGTAAATAAAAATAAATAAAAATGTAAGCAAAATGAAAATGTGAACATATAAAAGTTTCAATTTAAGCATAATTTTATAATGTAACTTTTCTAGCCCCACTCCAGAACTTACATTGCCTTCAATATACACTACTACAAAATAGACTATTAAAGTTAGTTAAAATTGACTTTAAATGAACCAAATTTAAATTGAATGACTTCAAATTTAAAGTTGGTTCAATGCATGAATCGACTTTAAACGTAAATTCGATTCACGCGTTGAACCGACTTTAAATATTTTTTTTTTACAAAATTTACTCATTTTCTATTATACTCAAATTAAAACATGTATTCGATCACTACAAAATAGCATAAAAAACCAAAATTTATTTAATAAATAGTTTAAATAATGTAAATAATTAAAAAATTAAATATTAATTAATATTAGAAAAAGTGTCATGGTGTTGTCTTATGTTATTTAAGATCATCATATTCTTCTCCTGATCTTATAATACAAAATCTACATACATAATACAAAAAATTATACACATAAATAATGACACATAATAGTAGAAAAATATGAATAATAAGTGCGTAGGATTAATAGAAATACTTACAAGAGTAAATGAAGTGACAAAATGGAGGAAATGAAGAAAAAAATGGTGTTTTGTAAGTAAGAAAAAAAAGAAAAGGAAATATCCACGTGTGTAGCGTCGGTTCTATGTGTCAACCAATGCTATCCACGTAGTTCGTAGCATCGGTTGACGTGTCGAACCGATGCTACACGTGGATGTAGCATCGGTTCTACGTGTCAACCGATGCTACACACGTGGATAGCATTGGTTCTACACCGAACCGCCTTTGCATATAAACTTAAATGCCACATTTTGTGGTAGTGATAACAATTTGTAAATTTGAGAAAAAGAGTAGAGGAAAGAAAAGTGTAGCGTCGGTTCTACACCGAACCGACTTTACATATCAACTTAAATGCCACATTTTGTGGTAGTGATAACAATTTGTAAATTTGAGAAAAAGAGTAGAGGAAAGAAAAGTTACTCATTTGATGATCATATTCAAGAGTTGATATAGAATTGCAAGTACATCCATTAATCTAAACATAAATATTGCACAGATAGAATATTGTGTACTTCTCCCAAATTTCAACAAATGGTTATAAAATTTAACAATTTAAATATTGTTCACAAAATAGGAAACAAAATAATAAATTAACATAAAACAAACAAACACAATATTCAAAAATAATAACAAATAAAGAAAAATGAAAATATATAAAAATTAATAAAATTTGGTATCTAATTTAGGGCTCCTTTTCCATATCATCCAGACCTTGATCTTCAAGTTTTTGTTGTCGTGATCTTTCTAGCAGTATAAAAGTGAATCATAATGAGGATACCCGACTATTGTTAAGTGACTTGTATCCACCTCTAGATGACTTAATTGTAACTGGTTCATTTCATACATTAACGGATTATGTTCCACTTGATCACAATATTGTTGATTTATTAATACAACTTATTGGGTAAAATAGGCTTGCCGGTATTCTTCCTTATAGATTCACTATAATTATGAAATTGTTCTTTCATAGACAATTTTGATGGAGCAATGACTCTTCTTTAATTTGGAACAATATTCATACCAGAGATGAGGTCATTAAAATATGTCATGTTTAATAATTCACCAAGTTGTATGACAACCTCACATTTTGAATGGGGTACCCCCACTTTCTTACATAATGGTGATCATATATAGATAATTTTATTCTTAGTTGAATTATATCTCCAACAACCATAGACATTTTAAATACAAGTGCATACAGTAAAATAGTTCTTTCACTGTCAATAGTGCTATAAGAAACCCTTATCCTTACCACCTGTATATATCCATTCAACACCTTATATAGTTAAGGTTTCTCAAACTGTAGTATAATTGATAATATTAAGATACTATTTATACACACCTTCTCCAATATTCACTAAATAATAGTGAGAATTTATATCATTAGGCCCGTAAGGAACTAGAACATTCCCATCTAAAACTTGGTTATCAACAACATCGGAAAAATTGGCACATAAATTCCAAATAAGAGATTTAATAGCACCCTCTAGTTCCCTTATAAACCTTTTCCATCCTAGGGATACTATTACATTAGTAATTTCCTTAGGCCCATCATTAAATTCCATCCCCCCATCCGGTATAAATCCTTTATTAACTTTCACAACTTTTTCAAAGCAAACTTTTACCTCATAACTGGCAAACTTAGAACTATTATAATCTCTAAAAGGTAAAATCTCCTTTCCTTTACTACTTATTTTTGGTCTCATTTATAATATTAAACAAAATCTAAAATTTAGGGGTTTATATAAATTCCAAACAACAACACAAATAATCCAATATTTTTTCTAATCCCTCTTCGTCATAATTAGGGTTTTAGAACTCTTAAAAATCACAATAACTCTATAAATTTTAGAGAATTTAATTTAGAGACTGAAATTCTAAAAATTTATGGAAACTTACTCGTGTTGTTGTGGAATGAAGAACATTGAAGAACACTCCTTTATTGAAGATAAATATTTTTGATTTTGTTGAAGAAAATGAAAATTTGTTTTTGGGATAGGTAGGAAATTGTTAGAAAAGTGATTGTTGTTAAAGGTTGTGAAGAAATGAGGAATTTTTGAGGATTTTTGTGTGTTTGGTGGGAAGGAAAAATTAGGTTTTTGTGAGAAAATGAGAAAAAAGTTGAAATTTTGTGTGGAAAAAGGTATTTCAACCAGAAAATGTATGCAAGCCGCGACACAATGTTTTTCATACCGCGACAAAAGCCTTTCTGTATTTTGACCATTTGAAATTAATTACCTCATGCTGCAATGCAAAGAAAAGCATGCCACAACCCACTCTAAACTATTTTTCTTTCTCATTTTCATGTTAAATCCCCCCTTTTTATGTTAATAAAAATATCTACTTAATAACCACACATAAATTAAAATCATAAAAAATAATAAAAATAAAATTAATTATTTATAAAATGAAAATAAATAAATAATAAATAATAATGGCTTACCTCCCATACATGACTACTTTTTTGTTGTCTTTAGTGAGACGTTGCTTGGGGATTTCATTTTTTTGTTGGTAAAATCAATATCCCCTTGTTAATGAGTTATTTAATTTCCTAACCTTGCAGTTACTCCTTGCCTTACTTTTGCAAGTTCTTGGTTAACTGTTCTCCTTATACTACCATCTTTTTTATGGAACTTTTTACAACGTCCAACCTTTGACTAGTTTTTGATTGGTTGTCTCTATTAACTTGGATGAATGAATTCAAGTTGTCCTTCAAACTTAGTTTTTTAGGAGGATTATTGGGAAATGTTTTGTATAATTTTGGCCTGATGGGTTTGAGCTTTGGGAAAAGGGAGGGTTGTTCTACCTCTAAAAGAAATTGAGATGATTCCTTCACCTAAGATTGTAGGTATTGGCATTGGGGCCATACCTGGGTCTTGGTTGATATCCCCCTATTACATTAACTTGCTCTAGTCTAGCACTAACTTCTATTTGATAGGGATAGGTATCAACACCATGTCTTGAAGTATTGCACACACCACATTATTCTTTGTTTGTTTTGGCATGTGTTGTAAGAAGCAAAACTTGCTTGGTTAGTTGGGAAATATGCATTTGAACTTCGGTACCAAAATATATTTCATGGACTCTATCTCTCCTCACTCTAGAGCTCTTTTTCAGAAAATTAACATCTAACATCTCAAAGAGATTGTATGTCTCTAAGATGGTTTTCTCTTCTATTGCCCTTCTAATAACATTATCAATAATGGACTGGTATAGTTATGTAATTCTATCATAGAAAATTGATTTTATAGCTACAAAGGATAGCTATGATAGGGGAGTTGAGTGAGAAAGAGTTTGAACCTATCCCATACTTCATGGAAAGTTTATGCTTCCATCAAAGAAAAAGTGGCTATCTTACCTCTCAACTATGATGTCTTTTGGTGGGAATAGAATTTTCCCATAAACTTATTGCATACTTCCTCCCAAGTCATCAAAGATCCTGGAGAAAGTGACATTAACCATGCCTTGGTCTTGTCTTTAAGAGTGTAGGGGAAACACTACATTTTGAGCTGATTCTCGGTAAGTACATCGTGGACAAAAGCCCTTAATGAAAGAAAATGAATCTTCATTAGGTAGTCCATCAAAAGAAATAATATGGAGAAATAAATGTTTTATAATTCATAGTTCCTAGCAGCCTCACCTAGGTGGATAGAGGCTGTTGCAGTGCCAATTATTGACCTTGCAAACTCCTTCGTTGTGTTTCTCTTCGTAGTGGATTTTTCTCCATGATTAAAAGTTCAAGTAAAGAGTCAAGAATAGATTCAAAATTATGTTCTTTAAAAGGTTATTGGACGTCAAAAGTTAGTATTTCACAAAAGAAAAAAAAACTCAATGTAACAATAATATGGAGCCACACTCAAAATATCCATAATATGAAACTTATTAAATCATTTATCTCAAAAACATGAGTTTGTATAATAATAGTTTCCCCAAATTTTCTAATCAATCAAAACATTACAAATGGGATGGGGATTTATATAAAACTTTTTACCTTTTGCAACCTTCATTGAACACCTTAACGACACCTCGGCGAACACTATGTAATATGCATCACAATAAGGATAAATACTACAATCAATTGTCAAGAACCTTGCTATACCCTCACCGACCACTTGGTGAGCTACAAAATTAGTCACTTTTGTTTGAGAAATGTTGAGTAAGTTTTCTACAAATACCCACACATAAAAATGAAAACAATGCATATATACATCCTAAACATGCCAGAGACATAATCTTACACCCCAAATGGTGTGTGTATCATGCAAACATACAAAGTTTAAATTCATTATGAGTTTGTGCAATAGTGAACCAAAAGTAATTAACCATACATAGCTGATGATAATACACTAAGTAAAACATACAAACTTTGTATTTTGCACACAAGATTACCAACATAAAAATAACAATACTTATAAGCTTCATTACAAATCATAAGGGTTTTAAAGCAGTCAACATGACTCACAATTAATGACCCTTACCTAAGGTTATATATCTCTCTCATAAAGTTACTTTTCATCTCATCCCATTATAGGAGCCTAGCTTAGGATCTACAACATATTTTTAATAGGTTAATTACATTTTTTGTATACAACGTATGGGATTAGTTGCAAATATGTCCAAAATATTTATTTAGTTGCAATTATGCCAACAACATACGGGTAATGATGAAATATATTTTTACTAGAATGAGTTCGTGTGATAAATTGATATATATATTTTGTTAGATTGTGTGTGAATAGGTGTTGAATTGAGAAATTTTTTTATTATGTATCACACTGCTTCTTTGCTTGGTTCATGATTTGAGGTCATACTTGACCGAGTTGGAATAGAGCTTAGGAAAAGATTTAATAGTTTGACTTATTCACCCCATCTAGGTCATGGTCACCTATTTCAATCAGAAGTTCAATTCACCTATGTGAAATTGTTCTAAAGAAAGGACTTAAACTATTGACTTAATTTATTTTGATGATCTATAAAGCATGAAATAAATTTAATTTGATAAATTTTTCTAGGTCAAGGGCTGATGTATGGAAGGATAAGGAGGGACGCATTCCTCCTCTCAGTTTTGACAAAGAAAATTTTAGTTGTAATATTTATTTAATTATAGAAATTGTTTTTTTTGCATAAAATTGAACTATGCTTCCATTGGAATTTAAACTCCAGGTTTTTATCACTCAAAAACTCATTATAAACTAATAATTTGAATATTTTTACACTCAAATGAGATACATATAAAACTTTTATTAGCAAGTTGTAACTAAGAAACAAGTAACGCTATTTTTTATTATTTTTATAGTGTTGCTCTCGAATACATATCCTAAATTCACCGTTGGTTTAGATATTATAGTAAATTTTTAAGGACCATCCTTGAAAACCCACAAAAAACTATGTAATGTGAACCCTTAGAAGTTGTAGCCTTGAAACCCAAAAATAAATTAAGTAAAATCATCACCCAAGAAGCTGGAATGCAAATAATGCCATATGGTTTTCTGAGCCTTAATAAGTTCTAAAATATTTATGAGATGAACCAAGAGAGGAAAATCTCATAATAATTTCATAGATGAAAATAATCTATAGTCTAATTATATAATTCAACCCTTTATGTATTTATAGAGAAAAATAAAGACCCCAGCTAATAGGATTATTTAATAAAAGTCTAAAATAAAGCTTAAAATATATTAAGGAAGAATTACCAAATCCATGGTATGTTTTAATTGGACCAATTATTCAACAATCACGTAATGGGATAAAGTTTCTTCCTTGAAGTGGGGTGCAAGAGAAATCTCTATTAAAAATAATACTTTTTGAACAATAATTATGGTAAGAGCAATGTGCAAGAAAAAGACATCTGTTTTTGAAGAGAAACCCTAGACTGAAGTTGTTTCCTTGAAGTGGTGTGCAACAGAGGTCTCCTTTTAAAAGAATACTTTTGAAGAGTAATTATGGTAAGAGTAATGTGCAAGAAAAATACATTCTTTTATGAAGAGAAATTCTGGACAAACTGTGTAAAAAAAGAGTCATTTTTGAAGAATATTTTTTATCATAGTAATGCTAGGGCATGGAGCCTATGTGATGACCAAATAAAATCCCAATTTGGAACATTTCTTTCAGGACCCGCCCAGCTTAACCCTATAGCACGTGACATGTTCTGAACGACTAAAATGACTAGCATTCCTGAACTGACTTCAGTTAAACTTTGGAGATTTTATTTAAAAGGATCTAAAAAATTAGATAGTGTCTTTCCTAATTATTGGACCAGCCTCCCTGCAAATAAATGACAATAGTTATGAAAGGATAATATCCATAAACCAATAAACTTTATATAATTTCATACAGCCAAAAAGTGGCTCAAGATCATAAATAGAACTACATACTTTAAGATACATAATATACACCAAAACATAAAGCTTTCTAGTCGTTGCCACTAGTCCAAAACACATCAACCAAAATACACTCTACAAACAAATAGATAGAACAACCTATGTTGTACAACAAAAGGTTGAACTTATTCCTCCAAACATGCATGATGTGGCCTCAAAAGCTTTTATGTGAGGGAGGGAAATAAATATAAAGGGTGAGCTTGAAGCTTAGTGAATGGATAAGTTTATAAAATAATTATACTTGGTACTTATGCAAACTACGTATGAAATGTTTATGAATTCTCGTGAATTACAATAATGAATGTACTATCTTATAAGTTATTATGAAATAACATACTGATTAAAATTATTTTTATCTAATCTTTAAAATATGATAATGTACTACTAAAAGTATGCAAATAAAAAGTATAACCATGAGAAATGTACTTTGAATTATTATGCCAGGAGCACTTAGGGATCTAATTTCACATCTAGGAGATGCTTAGCATTGGAGTAAACTCTCAACTACATATGTGGGGAATTTACCTGATGTAGCCATTGGAATGGATTAATTAGTTTTGTTAATATGTCATACACATGTTGATTTTGCTGAACTAATAAATATCATACTAAACTAGTAAACATCATACTGAACTAGAAAAATCTGTTGGTCATGATGTCTTACCAAGTTAAACTAAATATTATAAATTCTAAATAGATCCAACTATCAATGAAAATTGACGAGGAAGTACTCTAACAATTCTCAAATATTTACTAAACTTCTAAGCTTATATAGAAAATAGTATGTGATAAAGCTAAATTAATACCATGATGATATTGCTTGTAAATTTTTTTTAATTTTAGCTAGCTGCTTCCAAAAATATATTAAAATCTATTCTTATGGTGTACAAGTTTTGGAAGTGCATATAAACTAACATGTGATATGTTCTTCAAATTCTTGTTAGATTAAAATGAATGCACTTTCCAAAAACATGCAAACTAAATTTACTCGAACATGGATGAGGTTAAAAAAATACTATCAAAGCTTTAGAAAAGAAACTAAATATCAATTCACAATATTATATCAATGGTGGTTCTATATGTGCACTGTAGGATCTACAAGCTCAACCTTTCCTATATAATCCTACTTGTGTCAAAATAAGAATAACATCATAGTTTTTTTATCAAATTCAAACTAAAAGATATTATAAAATTGATAAAAATGGATTGTTAATAATTGACTCATTTTGTTTGATCATTATCTTTAAAACAAATTCAGGATACTCTTAGACCTATCCTTATAAATTTATGTATAACTTTTGGTATAAATGTGTAAATTCATTTATGTAAAAACACATAAAAACTAGAAATTTTAATATTTAAAGATATAAGTCACCCAATTATCATATGTAAAACCTTTCCAAAAAACATAGAATATCAATTAGTTTAAAACATGATTTTTAGCACAATTTTCACAAAATATACTCTTAGTTAAATGCCTATAACTTTGTCTAGAAATGTAAAAATGATAAATCATAAGATATATTAAAACTATACATCATAAACTTGAAAATAAGATATAACTCACCCAATTCCAAATTATAAAACCAATTCAAATAAAAAATACATATTGGTTCCAAATAGGATTTCCAGCATGATTTCCATAAAACCGTCCTTAGTTAAACTTGTATAACTTTGTGTGGAAACCTCAAAATGAAAAATCATAAAATTTCTCATAAAATAGACATTTAGGCTTGCAAGTAGAACACTTGAATGACTTGTTGATAACTCCACGTTCAACTTTCATAACTTTGTAAGTAGGAAAAGGTGGACTACTTATAGACTTACTAATGAACTTATTGATTTTCTACTGAGAATGTCTGCTACTACATTTGCTTTTCCTAGTTGATAGCCAATAACATAATCATAATCTTGATTTACACCAACCATCTCATTTGTCTCAAGTTAAGTTTCTTTTGTGATAATAAGTACTTTAAACTTGTTAGTAAAAAATTGACATTTATCACCTTGTAGATAATGCCTCCATATTTTTAAGTAAAAAAACATCACAGGTAGCTCCAAATCATAAGCTAGATAGTTCAAATCATGCCTATAGAATTTCCTAGAAATATAAGCAATTGTTTTACCATGTTACATCAATTGACTTTGTTATTTTTGACATGTTCTTGGATTTATCCTTATTTTTTTGCATTTATTTTTATTTTTCATCATTGGTAGAGATGGAGAATTTAGGTATGGATGATGAAAATTAATTCTAGAATATCGATCATGAAAGGCATCCATGATTTTGGTTCATTTCGGGTACGAGTATTTTTGGATTTTACTCGGCATTTTTTAAAACAAAACAATATCTTTTTTAGTACCTTGCCAACAAGCTTACCACCATCTAGCCACCAAGTTTGGTGAGGTGGTCAGTCGAGACTTTATAAATACCCTTATTTCTCTCGATTCTTTACCCATGGTTTTAGTACTTAAACTTTTCCAAAATTCATACTGAGATTTTTATCTATTAATTAAATTATTTTGGAAATATTACATTTGAGTGTGGGTCATTTTGAGCATAGTTATCCAATCATTTTCTATGTGGGTACGTGATTTGACTGTGGGTCTCCCATACATCATTTGAGTTCCATGGTGGATTTTGTATCCCTCGAAGTCATTAGTTGTTACACTTCTTTTTATTGATCTAGGTTTACCAATCACACCGCATTAGGTGGTGTTGGCGGTAGAGGAATGCCAGGTTTGAGTGTTGAACCAAATAGTTGCAAAAGCAACAAGCAAGAGAAATAGTGGACAATTCGAACATTTGAGTTTGTTGTGTATATGTTTCAACATATTGAAGAATAAACGCTTATTAGAAAACATTTTTTGTTTACTTGCTTTCTATTTTGATATTTAATGTCTACTACTACAAGTTATGTGCTTTTCGATATTATATTATTGTGCTTCTATTGTGTATACAACTTAAGTATTTTTTGTTCTATTTATTATGAGCTAAGTCTGAGTCCTTTAGGAGTATGTTCCTCCTTACCTTGGTTGTACATTTGGTCGTGGACTCTTTCAAGAACCTTACCACTTTGAGTGACTGTAATAGCCTTCACTTATTCAAGTTAACTAAGAAACTTTCGTTTTTCTTGTTTTTGCAATTGTTCTGCTAGTTGTCCCAATTGCATTTCCACCTTTTCATAGAAGCCTCTAAGGACTCTAACTTTTTTTCATGCCTCTCATGATTTTCCATACTAATTTTAATAGAAGTATTCAAGTTCTCTTCCAAGGTTAGTTTCCTAGGTTGATTGTGTGGTACTATTTGATTTAGATGTAGGCTAGGCATGGTATTTTAGACATAGATTGGGTTATTGTCAATCTTTCAAGAGAAATTGAAATGATTCCTCTACCCATGATTGGATATATTTTCATATGAATCATTCCCTAACCTAGGTTGGTAAGATTGCATCAAGTTAATTTGCTCATATTCATTATCTGTATAAGAATTAAAAGCCAAGGAACAAGTGTTAGTGCTATGTCCATAAACACCACAAACTCCACATACCTCTTAATTAAGCATATTCATGGTAGCGAGGAGTTTGAATTGCTTAGTTAATTCAGCAATTTGCATGGACATCTCATTGTTGGAGCCTAATTCATTTACTTCAACTATACTTCCCCTTGCATATTTATGTTTAGTATGAGCACCCAACATTTCATAAAGCTTATATGTATCTTCAATGGTTTTCTCTCCCATAGATCCACCTGTAGCATTATCAACTATATATTGACACTATTGTGTCAATCCATCATAAAATAATTAGTTTTGTAGTTGTACTAGGAAGTGGTGGTGTAGGCACTAGATCAAAAGAAGCTTGGACCTATCCCAAGCTTCATACAAGGGTTCTCCCTCCATTTGTGTGAATGTAGTAGTTTTTTTCCTAAGATATGTAGTCTTTTGGTAAGAGTAGAACTTTCTTATGAGCTTGTTCTATAATGCATCCTATGTAGTAAGGGAACTTGATGGAAAAGTCATCAACCATGCTTTAGCTCTATCCTTAAGTATATAGGAAAAAATTTGTATAGTAGCAAAGAAATCCCTAATAAAGGTTAGTGGTTCCTCATTAGGAATTACATAAAAAGAATGAAGCATAGAACAATAAATATTTTTAAGCTCATAATTTCTTACAACCTTTTCTAACTGTATGCAAAAGATAGTAGTGCCAATGATTGACCTTACATAATCTTTCATTACTTTTTATTTGTCAACACCATATTCCATGTTTGTTATTTAATGTACCTTACAAACAAGAAATTAATCTACCAAAGAATAAAAAGCAATTAAACAAAAAAAAAAAGAAAAATAAATAAATAGAAAACAAAGTAAAGAAAAAATAAAGCACGCAAAATCAATAAAAAAATAAAGACCTAAAAATGTTAAAGAACAAAACTAGAAAGAACAAAATGAAAAAAAAATAATAAAGTAAAAAAAACTTAAAAAATAATATAATATTGAAAAAACAAAAAAGAAATAGTAAATAATAAATAATAAATTTGAAATGCCAATTTCCTGGAAATAGTGCCAAAAATTTGATGAACATATTATAAATACTTTTAAGTGTACGAATTACTAGTAACCTAGAGATAAATTTACCTCAAGATGAATTTTTTGTGGAATTACAATAGTTTTAAAATCTTTACTTATTTTTTCTAAACTAATAAATTAATAAAATAAAACAAACCTAATCACTCTAAACAAATTATTGAAAACGTAGAAAATAGAATAAAGTAACTAAGTTAACCTGTAATTAACGAAAAGCAATAAGAATTTCAATTAAAAAGGTGTGATAATTAATGAAAAATTTATCTAGCTAACTTGTAAGTTTTGTTGCTCTCAGTGTATGTATATAGGCTTTATGTGTACAAAATATAGTGTCTGTATATTTTTACTCAGTGTTCTATCTTTCTCAATATAATATTAGTTACTACAAATTAGTAATGCACATACGCATGTAGTTAGATACACTTCATATGCAAGCTTTTTTACACACACCACCGTATTAGTTTTCATAGTATGCGTGCTAGGTTGTGTCACTCGTTAGTCAATATTGTCACTCGTGTTTTTGTTTCGTTTTAAGTGCAAGTATATATGAAAATTACTTAACAACTTTTGGAAACAAAAAAAGAGATTTTTTGACACATTGTCATACACCCTGCCGCCACCTTTGGTGAGGTAGTTGGCAAGATCCATGGTGAGGTTACTAGTATGGTGGCTGGTCGAGTTCTATAAATACTCCCATTTTCTCTTGTTTTATTATCCAAAAAGATGTATTGGGGTTATGTTAAATTGACATCTCGATTTTTTATTTCTGGATCACTAATACCTTGTGTGTTATTTGTTATTAGTGATTCGTGACTATGTGAGCCATATGTCAACAAGTAGCTTCCCTCATGTAACTTTTTTTCTTATATGAGAACCTCATTATGAGAATAAGTTGAGTTAAATCATTGAGTTCTAACATCTTGGATTGTGTGTCCCTTGATGGTTTATAATGGACTGTATGTCCTATAGTGATGGTTAGTTGTTAGTGATTGAAGGTAGTCCTCATTGTTTACATTATTGGTCTACATTTTCTAATTACATCACATTGGGTGGTGTTGGCTTTAGAGGTAAACCAATTTAGTGTATCGAACAAGGTCACTAAGGAAGTAGCAAGCAAGAGCAACAATAGGTAGTTCGGATAGAGGTCTCGACTAATATATGTATTATTGGTTTTATTTCTATTAGAGTTTAAATGTTTTATTGTTTAGTGGATTGTTTGCTACTGAGTGGTTTCCTTAAGCAACCCAAGGATGTTACCACATAGGGTTTCTACGTGAGTTTACCTTATTATATTTGGTATCATGCATGCTTGAATTTGTGGCTAGTATAATCAAAGTTTAAATGGTATATGTTCTTATATACTAAGTTTAAACTCTGATTAGAAAACTTTTAATATTTATCAACTCCTTTTTGCTTACTGAATTCTATATCTACTATTTTATTATTTTGTTCGCCTGTAATTATATTTACTATAGCTGTGATTATCTGTTAGGAATTTATCTCTCTATTTTTGTCTATTTGGGTTGAGTCCTTAAAGAGTCAATATCTCTTTAACCTAATTGTGTATCGGGTCTTGGACTCCTTCTTTGTAATTGATGAGTGCTCAAAAAGTACTAAAATTAACATGATTTTATGCATATTAATTGATTAAAAATATATATATTTATATGATTTTATCATATATTTATATAAATTTGTCTTTTCGGAATCACGGGTATTTTTATTGTTTTTCAGGTATTTTCGCTTAAAAACATAACTTAAAGACTCAAAAAGGAATACTGGAGGCAATACATCACAAATATATTCAAAAATAAATGAGGAAAAGTCAACAAATATGGAAAAATTGGACAAAATGGGTCAAAAATGTCAAAAAAGAGGAAATCGCGATGCCCAACTGCCCAGTCGCGCCGCCCACTACGCGTAGCGCGCCCAGCCGTGCCCAGCAATGCGCGCGCCAGATCTTCCTTCCATGTGTGTCCCTCCTCTTATCCACGCGCGCCTGCTCCCATATACACGCGCCTGCGCCCAGCTCCTACCCATCTGCGTGCGCCTGCGCCTCATCTACGCACAGCCCCCACATCATGCGGACATCATCAATGACGTCAGCAATCACCACTCCGCGTTTCCACCATTTTTTCACCCACTTTTTCTCTCCATCCTCACCTATAAATACCCCCCTTTTCTTCACTTCTAAACACACCTCAAAACACATTTTCTCTTCTCTTTCTTTCTCTCATTTCTTAGTTTTTTTAGTTTTTCTAGTTTTTTTTCTTAGTTTTTAGCTTTTCTTAGTTAGTTTCTCTTAGTTTTAGAGTTCTTCTCTTTTTGAGAAGAACTAGTTATGTTTTTGTAATTTATTTGTTTTTTTATTCAATAAATGGGAATGCAAATTTCATTTGGAGGTTTTCCAGCAACGGGAATAGCATTGAAGTACTGTAAGGATTTTATTTTCTTTACAGTTATTTTTTTTGCTTTATTCTTACATGTTTTATTTAATTTGTCTGTGATTAAATTTAACTTTGCTGGCTGTTTGTAAACATGATATAATAATAACGTTGTTATGCTTGCAAAATATTAAATAGATAAAAATATTTAAAATGAATTGATTTTATTTTTATTCAAGATTTTATATTAATAATGTTAGAGAGAAATATATTATTTTTCATTACAAACTTAAATCTAAAAATTAGATTTTAAGGTTTAGTTATCTGGTCTGATTTAGAGTAGTGCTCTTTTATTTGTTGGTACAATCGCCCGGTAGTTAGAGTGAAGCTCTATTTCGAAAGTTTTTATAAGAATTATTATCTGAAAATGTATTGACAACATGTTTTCAGTAGTGGTTTTAAAACTTGAAAGTTAGTACTCGGATAACTAAATTCTTAGGTTTAATTTGGACACCTTGAATAAAGTTTAAACTGTCTAACCCCACCAAAGGTGGCATTTAAATGGTTTATTTTCAATCTCTTAGAAAAAGGAATTAATTTAATTAACCAAATTAGTTATCAACCCCACCCATAGGTGTTAATTGATTTGTTTAGTTAACAAAGAATATCTAACCCCACCAAAGGTTGTATTCATACAAAAAAGGGAGAATCAATAAATATCAATTCATATCTTTAATAACCTAAATAATCTCAGTAAGCATAATTAACTTAGTTATTATATCCATAAATACTCCACTATTATAAATGATAAAATTTGCATAATTATTTATTGAATCTATGTTTATTTTTATGTTATTAGATTAAAAACACAAAACCCCAAAATATCGTGACAGGATGTTTAGGATTTAATTTCGTTTTTAAAAGTTTGAATAATAAATTAAAAACCACATACATTCCTTCCTTAGATTGACCTTGGGAGTATACTTATCATTTTCTACGAAATGATTTGTGCACTTGCGAGAGTTTTATAAATAGATAAAACCAAATGAACGGCAGGATCGGCGATGTCGGTTCTGCCCGATCAAGTTTTTGGCACCATTGTTGGGGAAGAAATAGCGTTTTTAAATTATTTATCAAAATTTTAAAAACTTTTTGTGTTGTAATTAATTGTGATTTTTTTTATTTAAAAAAAAACAAAAACAAAAAAAAAACTTAAATAAATTTTAAATAATAATAATAATAAAATAATAAAATTATTTTATTTAATTATTTTCTTTAAAAAAATTAAAAAATTAAAAAAAAATTAAAAACAATTTCAAAAACTTGATTTTCAATTTTTTTCTTTTATCTTTTTCAATTTTTTTTTGAATTTTTTTTTCTTTTAGCTTTTCAATTTTTTTTGGCTTAATTTTTAATTTAAATTTTATTTTTTTATCTTAATTTTCATTTAACTTAATTAAGTTAGGTGTTTACTAAATTTTCGTTTAAGTTAATTAACTTAGGTTTTTAGTAATTTAATTTACTAACTTAATTAACTTAGATTTTCATTAACTTAATTAACCTACCTTTTTATTAACTTAATTAACTTAAAATTTAACTTAACTTAAATTAATTAACTTAATTTTAATAGCATGAAAAGTAAAGATCTAAGGGAGTTCTGTCTAGGAGACTAGTTCTTGGAAGTCTTTGTGCCACTAGTCTTTCTTGGGAACGTTGCTCTGTCTAGGAGGATGGTTTTTAAGGAGCCTTTGCCCCATCATTCTTTCTTGGGAGTACTCTTGGTTAATACTGATTATGTTATTTTAACTTAGATATTATACTTAAAAACAAAAAAAAACAAAAACAAAAACTGAAACTATCTCCAAAATTTTAAAGTTTTAATTACAATCTAAGGAGTTAGTTGTTTTGTTTGATCTAGGTACAATTGTGTTTTGATGCCTTTAATTATTTGATTTGTACCTAGACATGGATTATCTAAAACTCACAAGCATGTCCCTAGTTTTAAGTATAGAAAAATTTAAAAATCCATAAGACATGATTGAAAAAGTATAGGTAGACAATCTTGTCTTACTTGTAGGTTTGATTGACTCATTGATGAGGGGACATTGAGTTTACTTAAAATGAAATCCCCAAGTTACGTCTTGCTAAGACGTTAAACTAAGCGCTAGATGGGAGGCAACCCATCATTTTAGGTAATTTTATTTATTTAATTTCTATTGTTTATTTTAGTTTAATTACATTTGAATAATTTTAAAAATTGTTAAAACTAAAAAAAAAAATTGAGATGTTAGAAGTTCACAGCGATCTGTCTGTGTGCACTTTAATGAACATGATGGATGCACCTGCATTTCTCCATCAATGCTTGTAACATTCTCAAGAAATAGGTAATATTTCTTCTCTTTTCTCTTTATCTTTAATTTACAGTTGTTACATTGAGGACAATGTAAGTTTTAGGTTGGGGGTGGTGAAAAGTTATCATGCTTAATTAAAAAAAAGATTTAACAATTTAAAAATAATAATAATAATAATAATAATTTTTTCTTTTTTTTCACATTTTCATTTTTATTGTCTTTGGTTTTATTTTTTTATTGTGTGATTTAGTAATTTTTGGAATTAAAAAAAAAATTTCTCACAAAAATTTATCATTTCTTTAAATCAAATTTAAGTAAATAGTTAAGTCTTTTGTACTGTTAGATTAATTTTTGAAAACATATCATGAAATATTTTGTAATTGTTTTTGATAATTAGTTAGTTTTTGTCATAACTAATATTTATTGATAAGATGTAGAAATTATATTAAACCCAAAATCGGTGTTTATGAATTTGTTTTAGTGGAGACTACCTTGTGAGATATAATTTGAGCCTAATTTCCCTTATTCAGAGTGAAATATATATTTTTTCTACTCCAAACACATTTCTTATTTCTTCAAATTTTTAGATGATCTCTATAGGCATTAGCATTGAATGTATGAATTTTTTCTCATCTTAATAGAGTGTCATATATTTTTTATTATTATTTTTGCTTAGATTAAATGATTTGAGTAGAAATTGATAGTATATGCTTTTATCTCATTCATGCATGACTGCTACAAAAAAAAAAGATATATTTGGGGTTACCTAAACCAAATCAAACAGAAAAGCCACAAAATTAACCACTCACCAAAATCCTAAAAAAAAAATGTACAACCTGTATATGGGTTGACTCTCTAAAACAAAATGATATATATTGAAAAGTATCTTCAGAAAAATATAGAGATATAAAGAATATATAGTATAATCTACATACTATGACCCGCATTACCCAAAATCCAAAAAAAAATGTACAATCTATACATGAGTTGACTCTCTAAAAAATGATATATATTGAAAAATATCTTCAGAAAAATATAGAGAGAAAGAATATATAGTATAATCTACATACTATGACCCACATTGCCTACAAAGTTGTGAGTAAAGGCTAATTACAAAAGAAAGATATAGGAAGTAATTCCCTAAAAAGTCATTGCACTTTCTTCATTTGTAAAAGGCATATATCTTGAAATTTTTTCTTAATGAGTTTGATTTATGCATGAAAATAATTTTTATATATGATATCTTTATAATTTATACATTTGATTCCTTCCATGAGATCAACGTCAAAATAACACTTTGAGCCTTTATTTTTTATACATATGCGAACATATTAGTTCATTTCTATACATCAACTCTTTCACATATAAATTAGTATGAGTGTTTGAACCCATAGGATTCAGTGTTTTAAGAGTATTGATTTATGAGGAATAGAGTCGAAGCAAATTCGGATTCTGGACACTGAAATTGGGTGAAATTAAATTGATACATTTTTGATATGAAATATGAAAATGATTTTTGACTAATTATTATAATAAATCATGATTGTTTAAAGAGATTAAAATAACTTATGCTTGAGAATTTAATTATGATCTTAAAGGAGATTAAAAAGTATGAGACATTTTTGTGATATGTTGTTTTCTTTTATTCTTAAAAGTTAATTTTTGATTTTGTTGTAAATTTAGTTTTGAAGTTGATTGTTTTTATTATTTCTTTTAATTTTTACATTTAGTTCAATGTTTGTGGGTATCATTACTGAAAACTCTCACGAGACTCAAACTCGTCCACTAGGGAAACCTAGGGGTTTAAATACTTGTTGCATAGGCTAAATGCAATCGTGTCAATCCACGGAAGTGATTTAGGATAGTTTAATTTTTAGTTTTTATCGCTTCTCTTGCTAAGGGACTAGCAAGAAGCTGGTTGGGGGTTGTGATGAGTGCTCAAAAAGTACTAAAATTACCATGATTTTATGCACATTAATTGATTAAAAATATATATATTTATAAGATTTTATCATATATTTATATAAATTTGTCTTTTCGGAATCACGAGTATTTTTATTGTTTTTCAGGTATTTTCGCTTAAAAACGTAACTTAAAGACTCAAAAAGGAATACTGGAGGCAATACATCACAAATACATTCAAAAATAAATGAGGAAAAGTCAACAAATATGGAAAAATTGGACAAAATGGGTCAAAAATGTCAAAAAAGAGGAAATCGTGCCGCTCAGTCGCGCCCAGCAACGCACGCGCCAGATCTTCCTTCCGCGCGTGTCCCTGCTCTTGTCCGTCGCGCCTGTGCCCAGCTCCTCCCCATCTGCGCGCACCTGCGCCCAGCTCCTACCCATCTACGCGTGCCTACGCCCAGCTCCTACCCATCTACGCGCGCCTGCGCCCAGCTGCGCCCCATCTGCACACAGCCCCCCACTTCATGCTGACGTCAGCAATGATGTCAGCAATCACCATTCTGCGTTTTCACCATTTTTCACCTACTTTTTCTCTCCATCCTCACCTATAAATACCCCCCTTCTCTTCACTTCTAAACACACCTCAAAACACATCTTCTCTTCTCTTTCTTTCTCTCATTTATTAGTTTTTCTAGTTTTTTTTCTTAGTTTTTAGCTTTTCTTAGTTAGTTTCTCTTAGTTTTAGAGTTCTTCTCTTTTTGAGAAGAACTAGTTATGTTTTTGTAATTTATTTGTTTTTTTATTCAATAAATGGGAATGCAAATTTCATTTGGAGGTTTTCCAGCAACGGGAATAGCATTGAAGTACTGTAAGGATTTTATTTTCTTTACAGTTATTTTTTTTGCTTTATTCTTACATGTTATATTTAATTTGTCTGTGATTAAATTTAACTTTGCTGGCTGTTTGTAAACATGATATAATAATAACGTTGTTATGCTTGCGTAATATTAAATAGGTAAAAATATTTAAAATGAATTGATTTTATTTTTATTCAAGATTTTATATTAAGAATGTTAGAGAGAAATATATTATTTTTCATTACAAACTTAAATCTAAAAATTAGATTTTAAGGTTTAGTTATCCGGTCTGATTTAGAGTAGTGCTCTTTTATTTGTTGGTAAAATCGCCCAGTAGTTAGAGTGAAGCTCTATTTCAAAAGTTTTTATAAGAATTATTATCTGAAAATGTATTGACAACATGTTTTCAGTAGTGGTTTTAAAACTTGAAAGTTAGTACTCGGATAACTAAATTCTTAGGTTTAATTTGGACACCTTAAATAAAGTTTAAACTATCTAACCCCACCAAAGGTGGCATTTAAATGGTTCATTTTCAATCTCTTAGAAAAAAGGAATTAATTTAATTAACCAAATTAGTTATCAACCCCACCCATAGGTGTTAATTGATTTGTTTAGTTAACAAAGAATATCTAATCCCACCAAAGGTGGTATTCATACAAAAAGGGGAAAATCAATAAATATCAATTCATATCTTTAATAACCTAAATAATATGAACAAACATAATTAACTTAGTTATTATATCCATAAATACTCCACTATTATAAATGATAAAATTTGCATAAATATTTATTGAATCTATGTTTATTTTTATGTTGTTAGATTAAAAACACAAAACCCCAAAATATCGTGACAGGATGTTTAGGATTTAATTTCGTTTTTAAAAGTTTGAATAATAAATTAAAAACCACATACATTCCTTCCTTAGATCGACCTTGGGAGTATACATATCATTTTCTACGAAATGATTCGTGCACTTGCGAGAGTTTTATAAATAGATAAAACCAAATGAACGGTAGGATCGGCGATGTCGGTTCTGCCCGATCAGTAATCATGCATGATCAGATTGTGTTTTAGTACAATCTACCTTTATCTGTATGTGAGTTTGGTATGAGTCTCTAAGGAGTCTATATCTCCTTACCCTAGTTATGTATCAAGTGTTAGACTCTTTCTTTAAATATGCTATGTTTTGTTTGATGGTATGCAATGAGAATACAATCATCATTTACAGAATATATTCCCACGTATGAAGTATTAAAGTGATTGAAAATATTTTGTTGTTCCTATATGCATTTTTGTCTCATATACTATTTATTGAGTACCTTGCATATGCTTGTTGCTAGTCTAGATAGGAACATGTGGGGAATACTGTCACTAGTTTATTTACTATAGAGTGTTTTTCTTATTGTTGGGAGTTTTTTTGTTGTGTTAAATTGAGCATGTTGTTATGTACTTGCACTATGTTATTTGCTTAATTAACGTTTGTGGGGTCAACTTGGCTAAATTGGTATAGAATTCGTGGAAAGATTTCATAGGTTGGCATCTTCATCCCTCGTCTAGGTCATAATTACCTATTTGAGTCGGAACAACAATTGATGCTTGTGCAATTGTTCTTACGAATGAGAATTTTAACCAATCATATTTTGGATTATTTATATTAATTTAACAATTATTCTTAAGTTGATATTATTAATTTTTTCACTAAAACTAGAAAATTTTAATAATCATGATAATTTTCACTTACAATTAATTAATCAATTTCTTTTATTCAAGCAATTAATTAATTAATTAGAATAAACAAAAAGAGATTATAAAATCATTTAAACTCACAATAGTCATATAATTAATTTAAGTTCTTATTCAAGAGAGCACAATTTAACCTAGATGATGTTTCAAACAATCTAATTGAAAAAATATTATCTTCTATCATAAATCAAGATTCGATCCATTAATAATTCATAAATAAAGATATCAAGAAACAAGAACAAGAAATAATCTTAAACTTTATTAAAAAAAAATATTTAACCTATCAATCCAAAATAATCATGGTTGTATAATTAAAATCTCATAAATATATTTAACCAAACATAATTAAACTTAATATCATGAATAAAATTATTAAAGACGTTATCTTTACACTTCAAATCAAATAAAACTAAAGAATAAAATACCTTTGACGATACAAAAACTCAAACTCTTGAATTGTTTAATCCTCTTTCTCCAAAAGCTTGAAATTATTGCCTAACAATGATAGATTTATTCTTTTAGTTATTGTAATTTGGATGTTTTTCTCTCAAATTTTCATACAAAAATTCGTTTCAAATGAGACTTAAAACAATACAAATAGGTTACATATTAACTTGGAACATTTCGAATAGTTTGATCTTGATTTGGTGGTTGAAAACACTAAAAAAGATAGACTAATTTGGGCCTCTTTGGGAAACAATACGCCTTCTATGCACATCCTACACCTCTACTATTAACATCTAGGTGAAACGACATCGTTTGAGATGGTTGGAGATCGCTGGAGAACAACACAAAATAGCATCATTTTGACGATGCAATACTAAGTTTATTCTAGTTTGCTCTAAGTTGATCCACATAACTCAATTTTTACTACTCCATTTCGTACGACTTAGTGCATCCACACAATTTACTATGTAGCCCTTATTTTCTTCTAGATATAACCACAATAGTTTTTAAATGTAGCCACCAATTCTATAAATTGATAAAAAAAAATTCCAAACATTTCTAGAAAAATTTCAAAAACTTGTATAAACTCCACAAATATTTATTCAAACTGCAAAATGACATACCCTCACAGCAACAAAATAATTAAATATAATGTAAAAATAATATCTAAAAATATAGCAAAATACTATAACAAATATTGGTTTGTCTTAATGCACGCTCCCATCATAGACAAACTCAATGTACAACAAACATTCTTCCCATGTTTTCAAGGTTTTTTGAATTATAACATGCAACAAATAAATAAAGTTATATTAGCTACTTACTATCATTTTGTGGATAATGAGTAATATAAAATAAATTTTAGCCCCAACATACCCCACTAAGTCTTACAAAAATAACTTAATAACTTTACATCCCTATTTGAAACAATACTCTTGGGCATATCATCATACATGTAATCTTACAATCTCCTTGAAAAACAAGTAAACAATATGTGATAAACCATCAATTTTATGAGGTGTGCTAGAGTTCAAAAATGGTGAGCACAAATGTTCAATCCAATAATTATATACCACATTACACCTTCACAAATTTGTGATAAAAAGTCTTTCCCAAGCGCAAATAGTCGAGGTCTATCATTTGAATAACCTATAATCAAAAGATCATTACTCCATTGCACCAATAAATCATAGAGCCAGATTTCTTGGGGATAAAGATACCGTTCTGATAATATCCATGAGATATACAAGGTACAAACAGACCATCCAATAATGACATATGTTAAAAGATTGAAGAGTACAGTTTTCCCCACAAAAGAGAGCGAAAAAGTAGATCCCACCTTAGATTGTTATACAAATCCAATTCTATGTTCCTACTGTTATGAGATGAGTAAAATCACCATCTGTACATGTTACACTTTAGCATAAATTTGTCAAACAGGGTGAAGATCCAAATGGGGGCAACAATTTTAAGCAAGAAAGTTTTCCACCGAGTAAATGGGGTCTCCTAGGATGGATGTCTCAAAAATTTGTGCTGTTGGACAAATCTCTATAAGCAAATTGCTAGGACCCCGACTGGCAAGTGGTTTTCTGCTATGCACAAACTCAACACGAAACTTAGTGTCTATACATTACATGTGCAGGAGTTGAAAATGTCATCACTTCAAGCCTTCTCTTTCGCAGATGCAATCAGATGTTGCAATGTTGATGCTTGTACAATTGTGCTAGGGCTTGGTTCCCTCACACGAGTAGACACAGATTTCCTGTAGACAAAATTCCTGTCAGAACCACGTCTTATTGGCCGAGGAAGGTGTTGCACCAGCCGTGTTGAACCCACAAGTAGAACTACACCGATGACTATAAGGAACCTGCAGCAATAAGGTTTTAAAAATATAGACAAGTTCTGGCCAGAAAAGAGAGGGGGAGAAGAAGAAAATAAAAGTAGCCTAATTTGGACAATCCCAAGAAAAACAAAAAACAATATAACCATTTTGCAAGTTGAGAATGAGAACATTAAGCCCATGTTACGAAATACAGATGATGAAAGCAATGTGTATTTGTTATGTATTGACGTTGATCCATGCAAATGGCCGTGATAACCCAGTAAGTAGTACAGATTACATTTTAGATTTTATCCCATTGCAGAAGAGACAGAAATCTTGAAGACATTTCAACAAGGAATTTTAAAAAGAATTCATAGCCTTCTAATTATTGCATGCATATCTCAGGACATTGCTTTAAAATATTTGAATCCTAAGTCATTTTCAAAATATTTATTCCGTCAAGACTCAAAATCTAAAGGTAAAATGGACTTAAAAGTATCTAATTTACCATCCAAGCAGAAGCAAAAGACGGGCGGTTGGAGCTGAGGGCAACCGTTCACCCAAAGCAAGCATTCCAGCAAGCACACCACTCACAATTGATGCCACTGCAGCACACGTAGACACTACAATTGCCCTCCCATGCTTTAAACCACGAGTCTGTTACACATAATAACAGCATGGGAATGAGACTGACCGTTTATATGTTGAATGCCAATAGATTAACAGCCTCAATTAAAATACAGCAATGGCTACGAATCCGTATTTGTAAGAGCACAGATATGATTCATAGGAACATTATAATATGGATACTGAGTTCCCAAATCAAATTAAACAAAGAAAATTATATGCAGTAAATGACAAAAATAATTACTTATCATAAATACATCAACTTGCCCAGCATTGGTGCCTACCTATTATGAAAATATTGAGACAGACATGTAAATATAATCAAGAGTCGAAATACCTGATAATAAAATCCGGTACCACTACAAAATATGCTGACTGAGATGCAAATAGGAGCCATTATCTTGGGGAAGCCTTGCTCCAAAAATACAAAGCCCATCTTTGATATTACAGATGCCATCCTGCAATTTGTATGTGCAAAAATCATCTTATATAGATCATAAATGCGGCCCAAAAGCAGCAGGAGCTATATGCTACTTGTTGATAGAGTCATACTATTGGATTCTTGTATGTTGAAATCCTTCCGATGCCAATAAATAAATATGTTGACATTAAAAATGTATATACACCCGCACACACATAGAGTTGCTTCACTATGTAAGTACAGTACAAACTTACGATCTCAAATATAATATATGCAGCCACAAGGAAAAATCAACCTAGAGGTCACTAAAATGTGTTATTTGAACACTTTGGACATGTAATTTTTGCATGGTACTAAAAGTATTCATTTTTCTCATAGTTATGTGACTAAAGTATCCCTTCTTTACTGAAGAAAATGGACACTTTAGTCACATAACTATTAAGTTATATGATTAAAGTGTCATAATTTAAATTTTTTAATGAACTACGCATTTCATGCAAAAACTACGCGACCAAAGTATCCTAATGACAAAGTATTGAGATATTATTGACATTGATGAAAATTTATGTAAAATTAAAAAAATTAATAAAAACATTGAGTAAATGAAAATTATAAAATTTAGCATAATATAATGAATGTTTTTACAATTTTATAGCAAAATTTCAATATTTTGAAGATATATTTACGAAAGGATATTTCCTCTGTTTTCTCTATCGGTACTTTCAATTTACAACAGATATATCATAGATATATCGACAATTTTTGTCAAAGTTTTGATCAATGCCAGCAACATCTTTGAATACTAAATATGATAGATCTATATGTGATTGGAAAAATGAATAAATAATTTAGGATAATTATGGTAATATAGATATTGTTAGGGTTTTAAAAATAGAAATAATTTTAGGATCCCATTTATCTAATAATAATAATAATATATTTAAGTTTTGAATTAAATTTAGGATTATTATTATTATCAGGAAGGTCCTATAAGAACTTTAAAATGAGACCATAATATGAATTAAAATATCATTTCCCTGTCAATTTTCTATCTCCCAATACTCACTTCCTTTCTTCTCTCTCTAATTCCCAGATCCCATACCTTAATTTCTTCCCTTTCTCATCCTTCCCAATTCTATTCTCTTTCCATATCTATATCAGTTTAGTATCAAGGCCATCAGATTTTTTTTCTTAAACAAAATCATATCCCCTTCCATCTTTCCTTTAAAAAAAAATGATTTCAGTTTGGAAAAAAGAAAAGTTTGTTAAAGAAAAAACATCATATTAAAAAAGGGGGAAACACATGATATAATATCGAGTTTTGCAAAAATCCAATGAAGATTTCCCAAAATATTTATGCACTCGTGTAATGGATGTGTATATTTGGGAAATCTTTAATGTGAAATAGGCCTAACTCAAACTATATTTTGAATTTTCGCAAAACTAGATACTATATTATGTGATTATTGTTAAAAAAATAAATAAATAAAAAATCACCAAGAGGCTCATCCCACAGAACCAACCCAACCTCCTGTTAGCCACCTAAGCTTCCGCCACAAGCAACGAAGCTCTCCATCGTGAATGAATGATAACAACTTCCAATCCCCATCGATGCCTACATTACTTTGCTATCCTTTGCGCGGCATCATCGTCGAAGTCACTCCATCCCACCGTAAAGAAACCTCAAAAACAACCTCACACAGCACCAGTACGGACGGAACAAGTACTGTCGAGGAGCAAACCCTATCAGTCTAATCCCCTATTGCTTCTATCAACATCGTAGTCACCACAGAACTGTGAAAAGTTATTGTTTTCTGCATAATTATTTTCCATATCTGCAAATTGGTATAGACCCAACTCGGCTCAATTTTATACAATCCGATTTAACAACATTCTAGTCCAATTCACTCACTTTTAGGCTGGTTCTTGGCTAGTTCAATCTAGTTCTCACTTTTGGAGGTAGGGCACTTCTAACTTGGTTTGGTTCTAAACTTTCCTTTTGAATTTGTGTTTTTTAAGTTATATTTTAGAAGAAATTTTAAAAAATTTGCACTAGCCTTTAACAAAATAAAATAAAAATCCATATTTGCTTTCTTTGAGCTAAATTTACCGACAAAAAAACTATGATTCCATATGAATCATCTAATATTTTTTAATGTCACAAATATTATGGTAGCCAACCTAGATGATCATATGTTTCGTCCTACCACAATTGTGAACCTAAGCCCAAGCCAAATGTGTCACCTCCTAAAATTTCTAGAACTCAAGTTTATGAAGGGTTAACTAAAGAAGACCAATATCTCTTGGATCATCTGAATATATGTTTAAGCCGATTGTGTAAAGCAAATAAAGATTATATGGCTAACCTCTTTGAGAAACAAATGAACAAGATTGATGAAAGAAAAAATCAAATTAATAAAAAATTTCGGGAGTATTTGTAGTCTACCCCCTAAACCCATTGCTCTCAAAATTTTTTGCCCCAAGTATACTTGGCCCTTCTACAAGCAAACCCGTAAATAAAATCATTATCAACCAACCTACCCAATCCAAATAGTCATGTGTCTCACTTGAGCCAAAACCACCTGACAAGCATTGTTTGGTTATTACACTAGTGAATCTTGGCAACAATTTCTCCACCCTTTTCTCCAAGCCGATTTGTCCACCCCCTTATCCAATACCCAAGCTAAAATTATTGAGCATTTTCCCAACACATTTCAAATGGGATTGTTTGTTTCATAACCAAGGCATACAAGTGCCTTCATTATTATGCTGAGCATTTTGCAGACCATGTGGCTCACAAGTCTTTGTCTTCTATTCCTCATGCTCCTCCCAAGACGCCTTAATAATAATTATGTATTTAAGCTTCAAATTAGATTTTAAATTAAATTTAGGATTTGTATTGTTATATAAAAAAAAGTCCTATAAATAAGACGTTTTCCATTAAAATGAAACCAGAATATGAATTAAAATATCATTTTCCTCTCAATTATCTATCTCCCAATTCTCCTTTTCTCTCTCCTGTCCCTAATTTCTCAATCCCTAACTATAATTTCTTTCCTTTCGCCTCTTCCCCGATTCTAATCACTATGATAATATTTATATAGAATTTTCTGTTAGGAAATAATTAACATAAATGGTGTATGGGAAAACCTTGCTTGTTTCTCTTAACCATTCCTAGTTTGCAATAATTTTGTGATGGGAATTGAAGAATAAGGTTCAAAACTATAGATTATGTCTAAAATAAGTGCAAACTGAAATAGAAAAACAAACCCAAACAAAATTCCAGATTCCAAGCCATATATAATTTCATCAGCTACTTCATGTTCCACCTGCATCAGAAATGCATGTGGACATTTTCTTTTATTTCTTTTTCTTTTGGAAGTTGAAAATATGGATGGCTGAAATAAAATAAACCAACTGACCAGTTCCTGTTCTCTTTGCTGGCGTTTGCAGAATCGGAGCCAACCATTAAGAAGAACCTATTCAGATGAAATTTTCAAATGTTAGAATTACATATTTTCAAGTATGACAGCTAGTAAATTTTCTCCAATAAATTTTTTTTTACTAAACTTAGCATGAATGGTTTCTCTATCTCTTTTCTTTTAGCATTGCCAACATCATTTCTTCCAAATAAAATTAAAAGGGTAAAATTTCTGTACTTACAAAATTATTGAAAACTTTTCATTAAGTATTTTTTGAATTGCCAGGAAAAATGGGCATCAGAAAAGTTACTGCAACCAATCTTGGAACCAAAAGTATCAAATTGATAGGAAAAATACTTTTTCAATAGTTTTAATACCTATAGAAATGTTAACCCAAAATAAAATGATACATGGCACTTGAATCAAGCATAACTAGGAACTTTTAAACCAGAGTTGAGAAACTCCAATATTGAATACTCTAGCCACAGGGAATAAAAGGACAAGGATGACATCTTATTAAGTGCTAAGTGCGTTTGATAACCTTAATAGAAAAATATATCATTCATAATTTTCCTCCCATCAACCAAATGAATCAGAAGGAAAACTCCTCAAATTACATTCAATGTTACACAAGTTGCATGGCAAAAGTAGATATGGCATTTGAATAGCAAAAAGATGTTTGGAGCAGATGAATAACAATAGGATTGAATTGTTGACTTTATCAAGCTGAGATTACAGCCATGTTTCTTGCAACAACTCCAATAAAAGGAAAACATCTATCAGGTAGAGAAATAGATAGAAAATTGGTTTTATCAATATAACCCAAAATGTTATTTTAAACTTCAAGGTTTTCGTACAAATATCTAAGCTGAGATGTGATTAGCATACTAGTTGCCTTTTAGATTACATTGCTGACTAAAAAGACATAACAAAGTTAAAAAAACAGATAATGCATGGGAAAAGGTACCTACAAACAAGACAACGACGATAATTCCCAACCATGGTAACTGAAATACAGATATAGCAGAAGCTTTTTGCTCCTCACCACCAGCACCAACTCCTGCAGAGAAAAAACATATTCAGAAAATTCTTTAGAGTTTAGACTGAAACAGAAAAGGCAAAGCTAATAATAAACCATTTAGTGCTTCAGCTTTCAAATCACCCAAAAGCTTTGACTTGCAAAGACATGACTATCATAAATGCAATATTTAAGAGATCCAATAAAAGAGAGGAATAAATAAGATACAGCATTATCAACCTTTATACTTTAAACAATCAGAAGAAGAAATAGGTGATTTGTTAAAGACCAGTAGTACCTATAGTGCCAACACCTGCTAAAGTAATTCCTAACCAATCAACAGCATTCATGGTTTCCTTCAAATAAAAGTGGGAAAATATAGAAAGTATAGCAAGTCCACAGCCAGAAACTGGTTGGATAACAGATACCTGGAAAAAAGAAAAAAAATTACCAAAACCTGAAAAAGTTATGCAATCAGGCAACTTAATGCAAATATCGCAGTGAAGGGTGCTTACAGGAGCGAGAGATAATGCCCTCAGCATCAACAAGGCCCCAAATATGTCCATTAGAAAACCCATAATCCAAGGTTTATTCAAAGCATATTTTCTTATCACCTGGAACACAATTTGACAACTCAATAAGCAATCATTCAGAAAAGGCCTGTATTGTGCATAAATACACATAAGTTGAACAGAAACTAGGATTTGGGAAACAAATTCCAAATTCCCGTCAAATGCAACTTTAAGATCATGCTTCCCAAATCTAATAAAGAAATTTATTAGAAAGAAAAGAAAAAAATAGAACAAATAAATGAAATTGAACAAAAATTATTGTTGCAACGAATTACAGAATGCATACGGTAGCCATTTCACCCTCATTCAAAATAAAATAAAAATTCCAGAGGAATACCTATTGAATCATCACAAAGAAGGTATTACAACTTATGTTAATTAGATCAAATATAAAGAAAAACAAATTAAATTAAGATCCACCAACATACCCACAGAAGAACAAATATCATAAGAACAAAAGATTGAAACAAAATAATTAGTAAAAAGCACAGAATGAGAAGAAAAAGAAATAACCTTCAACTTCAACGAGAGAGGAGGGAGAACAAGAGAACCCTTCTTTTGAAGCACTTTACCAATGTTGTTACCGGCGGTCGCCGCCAACGTTAAACAGATACATTCCCACATCCCACCTCTGTCTCTCACAAAATTTTCGCTCTAAAAGAAACAGAAACAAAGCTTCTTCTTTTTTTCGATAGTGGAAACGAAGCTTTCTTTTCTCGAAATAAAAGCAACCAAATGTTAACAAAAAAACAAAAACAAAAAAAAAAGAGGAAGAAATAAATAAATAAAACCCACCAAATTGGATATGCAATTGTGGATGAGTTGCGTTACAAGTTTGTTTGTTTTTTCAATTGGATCATTTTACTCGTTATATTTTTAAGTAACACATTTGTAGTAATTTTTACTTTAAAAATATTAATTTATACTATTATATTAAAAAAATATATAAATAATAAAAATATTATTAAAAATCAACTAATTATTTATACTTTTTACAAGATTTTTTAAATATTTGTTTATACAAAAAATATAAAAATCGACATGTGTCAAGTTGGTTAAGATTTTAAGATCTACAAATCGATACTTAATTGAATCGATTTATATAATATAAATATATATTTACTTGATAAATTTATATTATATATATATCATGTATGTTTATAGTCATTTAATTTTAATTAAATTTTTATATTATTTGAGAAGTTGAAATAGCTTATATATCTTTATATTATGTTCATTTTTAAAAAATTTACTATAACAAATAAAAAACTTAAATTTCTTTTTATTTTTAACGGTTTACTTATTTTTTTAAATTCTTATCTATTTAAAAATTGATGTACAATTATAATTTAGATATTAATATATAATTTTTAATTAAATTATTGACTAAAAAATAAATCTTATTTATTAGTTTAATATTAACGTAAAATAAAATTATTTAAATTTACTTAAAAATAAGTAAGTCTAAACCATAAATCAAATCTCTTTAACTAATATAAATAGATTGATTAGAAATTCTCTTATCAATATTTTATAAATTAGTTTCAATTTTTAACTTAAAAAATTGATATATGATTATTTAATTAGTATTTTAAATCAAAATTGATCAAAATCTAACAAATCAAACTTAGTTTGATGAACTAGATAGGGAGGCATGCGCACTATTCTATCCTTTAAATTGATAAATAAAATAGAATAATGATATTATTATAACAATTTTTATTATGATAATAATAAAAATATATTAAATATTTATTTTATCTTTTGTGTTAATTACACCTTAATATCATTTTTACTTAATAAAGTTATAATTAAATAAATATTTTATTACCATAATGATTTATATTCTGATAATATCGTTACCTATAAAATAAAATAATAATATTATAAATATTTTTATTAATTTTGTAAAAAATTATATGAATTTTTTTAATAATATAATTAATTAAGTTTTAGTATTATTATTATTGGATAAAGTTTACGTAATAATATGAACTATGACAACATTGACACCCAAAACATAATGCAGTTAATACAATTATACAACTTAAAATAATATCATAAATTATTTTGTACTACTACTTATGTTTTTTAATTATAGTGTAAAGTGTGAGTGCTAATTTTTCAAAATAAATAAAAAATAAAATAATATAAAAATAAATAAATCATTTATATATAAGAAAATTATTAACCTAAATTATAATATTACAAAAAGAAATAATTCAATGAAAAATTAGATAGCTAATTATTCAAAAGAAATAAAAAAATAAATAAATCACTTATATATAAGAAAATTATCCACCTAAATTATAATATTACAAAAAGAAATAATTTGATGAAAAATTAGATACTAAATTGAATGATATCTATATCCATTTTTTTAATTTTATATTTTAAAAATTATATTTTTTAAAGAAAAGTATTTTAAGTGAAGATAAAATTTAGTAATATAATTAATGTGATTAAGTTATATATAATGAAATATTTGAACTTAACAATTTCATATATGTATTTAAAGAATATATGTATTTATTATAAATATACTTTTGACTAATTAGAAATTCTGCATTTAATGTTATATTGAAAAAAATAATTTTTTATTTGAAGTATTATACAAACCAAATTGAATATCACTTCGTAAAGATAGTATTTGTTTATATGAATTTATAAACAACATACTAGTGAGATTAAAAATTGAAAAAATGAATTGCACGATTATACATGCATTAATGTTTGCTTTAATAAGATTAACATGTTATCTAAATGAATAAACTATATTTATTACAATTATAAGTATTATTCATTCTACTCCATTAATATAATATAAATAAAATTTATTTAAATAATTAATAAAAAATTATTTGTATATTAAATTAGACAAACGACACAATCATAGATTTACAGCCGAGTATTAAGTGTAAAATTCTCATGTAATTTTTTTTTTTATAAGATGGTGCTTTAAAAATTCAATTGTGTATATTTTTCAATTCAAAATGTTGATTTAAAAATCCAATTATCCAAAATTTTAGTATAAATTTAGTTTCAGAATTTATATTTAAAAAAAATAAGTTAAGCATGCAGATCGACGATGAAGTTAATAGATATTTGCTAAAGGGAACCTACGGTATATTAAAAGAAAACATTGAAATATAATATATACAAAAATTATTTGGGTAGTTAATAAAAAAATTATTCGTACATAAAATAAGACAAACGATACAATCATAAATTTATAATTAACTCATGTAAATTATTTAATTATAAGATGTTGCTTTAAAAATTCACTTGTATATATTTTTCATTACAAAATATTGATCTAAAAGTCCAATTATTCAAAATTTTAGTATAAATTTAGTTTCATAAATTATATATATATATATATATATATATATATATATATATATATATATAAAGAAGTTAAGAAAATAGTTGAAACTCTCGTTCTTTATATACATAGTTGAAGTTGATAGATATTTGCTAAAAGGACCTAGCGAAAAAAGAAAAAAAATACTGTGAAAACAAAATTTAATATTAACTATCAATTAAAATTTATAATCATAAAAATAATATATTTTATATATTTATAATATTAAAAAAATTTAATCTATTTTAAATTAAACATTATTTAATTTAACGTTATTTAAGTTAAAATACCATCATTTAAATATGTTAAATGTTTAACTTCATTTAATTCAACTTTATTTTTATATTAGATCATAAATATTTACTATTAAACAAGTTGAATTCATCGTTTCACAATAAACACCGTTTAAATTAACTACGATCATTTAAATATAAAATTTTGATTAATTTAATCCATTCAATATTATTATAATATATTTGTAGAAAATTATGGTCTAACTTCCTCCAAAAGAACTCTCAAAGAAAAAGGGTTGTCATAACCTTATAACCAATATTTAATTGACTTTCTTGGTCGATGTGGGACACTAACACCCCCCTCACATTAGACGGGGACACCACAAAGGCTCACTGAACCGTGAGGGGACCATCAATTGAACCCAAAGACCCGCTTTGATACCATATAGAAAGTCATGACTTAACTTCTTTCAAAAGAACTCTTAAAGAAAAAGGATTGACATAATCTTATAACCAATAGTTAACTTAACTAACTTCTTTGGTCGATGTAGGACACTCAACAATATTATCTTTATTATTATAAGTTTTAAGATTTTTTTAATGTAATTTCCCAAAATGTTATTTAAGGGCTCATTGGTGATATTTGTATACGCTTATCTAGTTCAAAACTTTCATATGCATAGACATGTTAATATTGATGATATGCGTCCAATTTGTTCTTACTTGTGAGAGTAATGAAAGTTTAATTTATTGCATATGTTATTTAAGTGTGAAGAAAAAAAATTATTATGTCTATAATACATTGCTTTCAAATTGAAAGGATACAAATTCAAAGAAGGGTTTCAATACTTCAAACAGAAGTTGGGTGATTGTGATGATGGATCTCTGATGGGTTATGCACTTTTGTTTATTTAAAAGGCATGATGTAATCACGTATTTGAACACATTCTCTATGGTACAAATTCAGTTATCATTTGAGTTACAAAGTATCACATGGAGTTTATATTTATTGTTGGCTAAGATATCCGTTTCTTTCTAGTTAAGTCTAATAGTGATTATCTTTTTATAATGGTTGCAACTATTTGGATTATACTACATTTCTTTTGAAACACAAAATATTAACAACAGCAAATATTTTAACCACGATCAAATAAAAGTCATTATACCATATTCTTGGTGCTAAAAAAAATTAAAAACCAATTTGTAAATTCTAAGTGTAATTTTAGGCACTTAAAATAAGACAAAAGATCCTATAATTTTTATGAAATGAGCGTTTTAATCCTATAATTATTGGATTAGGCACAAAATCTCACAATTTTTCAAAATAAATATTTTAATTTTATAGTTTATGAGTTAATCATTATCAATCATATTATTATGAAAAATAAATACTTTTAATTTTATAGTTTATTAAGATGAAAACTTTTAGTCCAAAGTATTGAAAATGAGTACTTATAGTGCTTAACTTTTATATATAACAAGATTATAAGTATTCAATTTAAAAATCACTTGATTAAAATGTAACGAGATTATTATAAATATTTTTCAAAAATTATGAGATTTCTAACACTTAATATAGTAATTATGAAATAAGAGTTTTTAAATTAAATAATTATAGAATTTTTATACTTAACTTTATTTAAAATAATCACCTTTATTACTTTTGTCTTTTAAGATTTTTGGTATTATTATATATGTATATATATGTATTTTTATTGTTGGAGGAAAAAAATTTACTAAGTATGAACATTATTGTAAAAGGCATTTTTGAGGCCCGACTCCAGGCGAGGCATTCAAAAACTATTTCTAGGCTTAAGCCCCTAGTGGAAAATGAGGCGTAAGCCTTTTTTTCTTCTTTGAAGCTTAAGCCTTAAAAGGGGTAAGAGGCTTAAGGGTGTTTCTAATTCTTAGCACTTTGATTTAATAGATAATCAATTTGAAGAAAAAAAAAAGTTTACTCTTGTAGTAAGGTTGAAAAACAATCTTTAGTTTCAAATGAATTAACTGAAGCAGATTTCAAGCATTGCCACTGTCACCAAATGAAGTAGTTAAGCATTATCCCTATTCATACTTGTTTTTTTTCACATAACAGAGTAACATGCCAAGAGGAGACTTGTATTGACTTCATTATAAAATTAAACTTAGAAGTCCCGAACAGGGATGGGCACGGGACAAGCGGAGACGGATTTTAATATAATCGTCCCCGAATCGAATTATAAAATATATTCCCGAAACCCCTCGAAAATCGTTGTAGTTCGGAGACGGTTTTTTACCTGCGGATAACAACTCGGGACAATTATTCAAAAAAAAAAACTGTTTTTCAAAATTTTAAAAAATCTTATTCAATTTAACTCTTTTTGGCTATGCAATCAACCTAACGCAAATGGACAAGTCTTTTGAACTTGTTATCTCAATTTCCTATTTTAATTTGTTATTTTGAGTTTATGATAAAAAAATTAACATTTAATAGGTACTAGATTTTATGAATCTAGATAAGATAAAATACATATAAATGAAAAACACAAGATATAAATAAAATATTCTAAATTAATACAAATATTGAAAACTAATTAAATAAATTTAAGCAAACTTCATAAATCAAAACTTCTCTCTTCTAATTATTCATCAATAGTACGAGTATCCTCAAAAATTAAACATATAAAATCACTTTTATAAACCAAAATAATAAATTGATTAATCAATAATGTAAATTTTTTACCTCAACATCATCTTCTACAATAGTAATAGTGGAAGCGGATGAACCAAGAACTAACATATCTGAATAAATTATAAAATATTTGAATACACAATTAAATAATTAATATATAATACATAAAACAAGTGTTACTAAAATTAAATATGTACAAGTATTAAATATATAGACTTATACCTTGTTTTTGAATACTAGCCCATAACCAATCTTGAGTACACACAAAACAGAGTAGTCACTTTATTCCACATACATTATGAATTGATAATACATCCATACACAAAAAAGAGTAGTCACTTTATTCCATATACATTATAAATCGATAATACATTGTCCAGATGATTTCAGGTATTTAAATATGTTATGCCGAAGTTGTTTTGCTCAAGAAAAAGAATAAAGTCTCTAACTAAATCTATCAAAGCACAAATCAAATAAGATTTTACCACGATCACTTAAAATGGCTAGAATTTTTGTGACAAAAACAGAGTAGCCAATAGCCATGTCTCATAACAAGAAGGTCCATACACAAAACAGAGTAGTTAATTTATCCATATACACTATGAATAGATAATACATTGTCTCTACTCCATATGACTTTAGGCATTTAAATATATGTTAGATTTAACCCATTCTGCTCAAGAAACAAAGTAGCAAAAATCTCATAGCAATGAGGTCATACTCAAAACAGAGTAACCATTTATCAACTAGACAGCCACCAAGAGATCTACTTCATACGAGAAAAGGAAACACTTACCTAATGAGATCACGAAGAATAAGGGATAGCAAGTTGAGCCGGCAATAAGCGTACAGCCGAGAGCGGCGACTAAGCGATAGAGATGATTGGCGAGAGAGGCAATTGAGCGACTAGACTCAACGACGTGACTCTGTGACTGGCGACGACTCAGCGACTGATGACTGCAGCTGGCGATGACTTAGCGACTGGTGACTGCGGCTAGCGACTAGTGACTGCAACTAGCAACTATAGCTGGCGACTGGCGACAACTCGGCTACTGGTGACTAGAGACGACTCAACGACTTGCGATTGGTGACTGGTGACTACGGTTGGCGACTGGTGGCTGGTGGCTGGCGACTCGTGTAAGAATTGAGAAGCTTGAGACTTGAGAGTTAAGAGAACTGAGAGAGAGGCGAGAAAATGATGAGAGGCGACATAGATAGTGAAATAAAAAAAAGTTTAGGTTGGTTTATATACCATTTGAAAAATAAGTAAACCCTAATTAATATATGATTTATTTAAATAAATATAATTAACTTTGGGTACGGACGGATACGGTTTTGAGTATAACCGTAACTGAATCGTACCCGCTCCTTTATGTTCGGTTTTTACCCGAAATCGAAACTGTCCCTGAAATTAAATAGATAAAAATTGAACCGTCAATGTAGTTATCCATGGATAACCAAACCCATAGTTTTTTTTCCCATCCCTAATCCCGAGTCTGACTGGTATCTATTTCCATTTCCTTATTTTTTATTATCTTTAATTATCTGGGATAGATGTAAGAATGAAAATTTTAATAAGAAATTAAAGATTATGAGAAAGTGAATTCAGTTTGTATATATTTTTATCACGTTTTTTTATTCTTTTATGTTATTAATATTGAAAGTTTTTGGTTACGAATCTAATTAATTAAAGGGGATAAATATGTAATTAATCAAATTATGTTAAATTAAAATTTCACAAACTATCAGATATGCAATTATGTGTAATTAAAATAAAACATAAATAAATAAAGATTGACAAATGATATTTAAAGTGGAAACAACTTAGACCACACCAATGACTTAAGATAAAAATCATCGGCATACTAGATTACCTAACTACCACTATGAAAATTAATTTTCAATTACCATGTTAGGACATAAACTACCATATAAGATAGTATCCCAAAGTAATCTACTTATAAGTCTCTATTTTTCTTTGTAGTCTTTACAAGAAAGGTGTTCGGATTCATATCAACGTTTCGATTAACTTAAGTCATACAAGTCATCGAACCTATTCAACTAACACCTAAAATGTTAGCTCAACAATACAAGTGTAAAGTGTGTTATAGAGCAAATTCAATAATGAATAACTTTAGGTAGAAGATTCAAGAATAAATAAGTTAATATTAAATCATTTAGCAACCTTAGAATAAGTAGATTAAACATAAATTTAATATAAATATCTTCCTCAAAGCTAAATAATCTAATCAAATCAAATCATTATTATATGATACACATAATTATTTGATCCAAATATGTAAATTTCTAATAAAAAGTATATATATAAATATAAAAATATGAAATAAGTAAACTAATAATAAAGATAAAAATTTAAATATATAAATCAATCTCCCTAATAGAGAGAGAACATAAGATTAAAAGAATGTGTGTGGTTATTTGAAACAATTGTTGGATCATTAATCCAACATTGAGCTTATATGTAAATAATTATTGTTATAGATTGTCATATAAAGTTAAGCTCATTTAAAAGTGATCTGTTAAGATTTAAGTAATTTAGGCTTCATGTATTTAGGATGTGTGTCTTTAATGTGTATAGACCTAAGGATAATATCTATTTTAATGATGGGTTAAAATAGATATACATTTATCGATTATATATATAGCGGTTATGATCATCAAATTATATGTATTTTATTCTTTTTATTTGATATCACATCGTCAGAGAGAATAGAGAGAAAAATGAAGGGTTCTCTAAGAAATACATGTGAACCTGGAAGACTAACTAGTCAACTATAGAATTAATTAATGGTTATAGATTTATGTTCGCTTCCGTATATCTATTTTTAATTCTTGGTGATACAACATAAATGTTCCTAGGTTATATATAGGTGATGATTTTCACTAAAGGTTATTCTTTTATTCTAATAAGTGGTATTAAAACCTCTTCATGTTTAAATATTAAGAATCAAATTTATTTTTGATTTATGACAATTTTTTTATTTTTAAATCTGATGATTTAAGTTTTAGTATTGGTAGATTGGAAAATAATTATGGTTATCATTCAAAATTATGGATATAAATCTAAGAATATTTTATAATTGTGATTATCTCATGTTTGATTTGATATATAAATTTTTTTGTCATTAAAAAAATCATAAAAAGTTATTTTCGATATTGTTTATGTTGAAAAATAGATATAGATTTGATAAAATTTTATTTCTTTTTACTGTTCATTATGAATAATAAAAACAGAAGAACAACAAGTCAAATTTTAATGCAAATTCATTGATTTAGAAAAAGAAGGCTTTAACGGTGCTGTAGAGTCTCATATATAGGGTTTTTTTAATTAGGGTTTGTTTTTTTATAATTTCATATGATTTTTACATAATGTAAGGAATTGAAGCCCAAAAAGTAATTAAATCCTAAAAAGTAATTTTTTTACGTCATAAAATTATTTAAAAAAAAAAAATCCCACAAATATTATAAAAGCTTAAAGAAAAATTTTATGGACTTAAAGATATGGATTTGGGTTAACAGGTTAAAATATGGATATGAGTTTTATGACCCAATAAGCTTTGACACGGTAAGATTTAACTAGTGTTGACCAGTGTTGATCATTTTTTACCTGCTTTGATCATTGACTTTGACCAATTTTTTTATACAACTTAAAATTCAAATATTGGTATGTTTTATATATATTTTAAGATAAATTAATTGAAGTGACATGTCGTCAAAGTGGCCTCTCTCATGAAAATTAATTTGTTTTAAAATATAAGTAGTTGTGTGCATATAACTTATGTGAATATTGATCGGCCCAAATGAAGGTTAATATTTAACATAATTGCATGTACACTTATGATAATAAACATGTGATGATTGTTCGATTTTTTCTTTGCATGTGAACAAGAATTAAGGTCAGAGGAAGATTTATTGCTCGACATGCTCTTATTATCAGTATTTGATTACTACACCAAGATATCACTTACAAGTTAATATTGTTGTCCAAAGATAAAATATTAATGGAGTGCTTGATATCTTAAGATGGGATTTACCTTCATTTGAATTTATTATTTTGGTTTTGAGACTTATATGAGCTTGTTTTGTTTGTTTGTTGTTTTCTACATTCAACTTTGAATAATCTTGCTAATATTACTACTAATATCAACTCTATTCCTATGCTAAATGGCACCAACTTCAAGTCATGACAAGAAAATCTATTGATAGTTCTCCAAGTCATGGATTTGGACCTTTCATTAAGAGCTAATTCTCCTTCAACCCTTATAGATAAGTGTACTTTTGATGAAAAGAAGGAAAAAGGAAAGGTGGAAGAGATCAAATCTCCTGTGTATGATGGTCATGAAGCTCATTTTAGATGCATTTAGAGGCACAATGTTTGAAAAGATAGCCACTATTAAGGATTTCCTTGTGGATATTAAAAGGAGTTTGTCAAGAATGAAAAGGCTAAAATAGGTACACTATTGACAAGTCTAATTTCAATGAGGTATAGGAGCAAAGGCAATATCATAGAGTACATCATGGAGATGTTTCATCTTGAATCCAAATTGAGAGCACTTAAGCTAGAACTCTTTGAGAACTTACTGGTGCATCTAGTTTTGATATCTCTTTCGAAATTGTTTAGCCAATTTAAGGTGAGCTATAACTATCAGAAAGAGACTTGGTCTTTGAATGTGCTCATCTCATACTGTGTTCAAGAAGAGGAAAGATTGAAGCAAGATCAGATAGGGAGTGTTCATATGGCTTTAAACTCTAAGTACAAAGATAAGGGAAGGAAAAATAAGAAGGATAAAGAAGCTACATATGCGGTACCTCAAAAGAAACAACAAAAGAAACTAGGTGAGCCAATATGTAGTTGTTGTTTCTTTTGTGGGGTTGAAGGGCACAGGAAGAAGCATTGCTCCAACTATCATGCATGGTGTGTTAAAAAAGATATGCTACTTAATTTGGTTTGTTTTGAGGTTAGTTTAATTTGATACTTAGACACACATTGTGGATAGATTATGGTGCAACAACTCACATTAGTGTATCCATGTAGGGTTCCTTGTGTTTCTAAGAGCCAAGTGTTGGTGAAAGATACATCTATGTGGGCGATGGACAGATGGTTCAAGTTGAAGTAATATGAAAAATTTAGGTTGTTATTAAAGAATTTATTTTATTTGGATCTTAATGAGACATTTATTGTACTATCTTTTACACATAATTTGGTTTCTATTTCTATTTTGGAGAAATTTGGTGATTCTTGTTCATTCGGTAATGCAAAATTTAGTTTGTTTCATAATTCAAAATTGGTAGGTTTTGGTTCTTTGTCCAGTTACAATAATATTTATTTAATTGATACAATTGCCTCATTTAATGAATCCCTGCAATTAAGTACACGAGGTATAAAAAAAATTAACTAGTGAAAATTTAGTAATGTTATAGCATAAGATATTTGGTCATATCTCTAAATAGAGAATAGAATGATTTGTGTCTGACGAAATTTTAGAGCCCTTAGATTTCATAGATTTTGATATTTATGTTAATTGTATAAAAGGAAAACAAATCAACAAAAGGAGATTTGAAGTCAATAAGACTTTAGATTTCTTAGAACTTATACATATAGATATTTGTGAGCTATTTCATGTAGTTGCTTGGAATGGTCAACAATATTTTATAACGTTCGTAGACAATTGTTCTAGATATGGCTATTTATTTCTCATTAATGAAAAGTCATTGTCATTGGTTATGTTCAAAAATTATAAAGCTTAATTTGAGAACCAACTCAATAAAAGGATTAAAAGCTTTAGATCTGATAGTGGTGGCGAGTACTATGATAAATATGACTTTTCAAAAGAATAATGTCCAAGATCTTTTGCTAAGTTCCTAAAGGAATGCACTATCGTCCCACAATATACTATGTTGGGTTCATCCACTATGAATGAGGTTACTGAAAGACAAAGCAAGACGCTTAAGAATATGGTGAGAAGTATGATTTGTCATTCTACCTTACAAGTCACTTTAGGTTGAAGCACTAAAGACTATAGAATATATCCTTAATAGGGTTTCAACTAAAGCAAAAGCACAAACCCCTTATGAACATTGGACGAGTAAGAAGCCTAGTATAATGCACTTGCATATCTAGGGATGTCCAATTGAGGCAAATCCTTTTAGGCCTAATGAAAAGAAACTAGACTTAAGGACGGTGAGTTACTATTTTATTGGATATTCTAAAAAAATACAAGGTGTACAAGTTTTATAATCCCATATCTAAATCAATTTTTGAGTTAGAAAATGCTAGATTTTTTGAGGATATCGAGTTTGAAAAGGGAGATATAGTTAGGGATTTTTCTTTGAAGAAGAATATGTTGATATTCTCATAGGTGCTATTGACATTGATTAGGATCACATTCCTGACTTTGATCAAGACACAACAAATTATGATAATCTTGAAGAACCTCCCATTGTAGAAATTGTTCCAAAAGAACAAACTTACCACCTCAAGAAATCATGCCATTAAAAAGAGCCACTATGGAAAGAAGAAGTGCAATGCTAGATGACTACAATGTATTTCTCCAAGAATATTAGTTTGATATTGGCGTGATAAAAGAAGATTTGATCAACTTTTGTGAAGCCATGGAAAGTCCTAAATCTCAGAAGTGGATTGATGCCATGAATGAAGAGATTAAGTCTATGAAGGACAATGACATGTGAGATCCTATTCCATTGCCAAAAGGTGCCAAACCTATTGGTTGTAGATGGGTATTTAAAACCAAGAGAGATTTGAAAGGTAGTGTGAAGTGATACAGGACTTGTTTATTGCACAAGGCTTTACACAGAAAAGGCATCGATTATAAAGAGACTTTTCTGATTTCTTGAAAAGACTCTTTTAGGATTATAATGGCATTAATAGTGCATTGTTACATCAAATGAATGTATGGATGTCATTTCTCAATGATGACATTGATGAAACGATCTATATGATGCAACTAGAAAACTTTGTGTTGGGAAAACCAGGGAATATGGTTTGAAAACTTAAGAAATCCATCTAAGGGCTCAAGCAAGCATCTCAACAATGGTATTTCAAGTTTCATCAAGTGATTAACTCATTTGGTTTTGAGATGAGTTTTCTCAATGATTACATATACTATAAGTTCTTTGGGAGCAAGTATATTTTTTTGGTTTTATATGTCGATGACATTTTGCTTGCCAACAACATTATATGCTTATTGCATGAAACCAAAAGATTTCTTGCTAAGAATTTTGAGATGAAAGATCTTGGTGATGCCTCTTTTGTATGAGGCATACAGATATTCTGAGACCACTCTCATAATATTTTAGGATTATTACAAAAGATCTATATCAAAAAGTTTCTCAAGAGATATAGCATGCAAGATTGTGAACCCAGTGATATCCCTACTATTAAGGGATACAAATTTAGTCCCAATCAATGCCTTAAGAATGATTTTGAGGAAAATAAAATGCATAAAATTTCTTATTTTCCAATAGTAGGGAGTCTGATGTATGGTCAGGTATGTACGCATCTAGACATTGCCTACATTGTTAAGATATTAGGTAGATATTTAAGCAATCTAGTATTTGGCCGTTGGAAGGCAACCAAACGAGTCTTATGGTACTTATAGAGAACAAAAGACTATATGCCCACCTATCAAAGATTGGATTAGCTTGCGATCCTTGGGTATATTGGCTTTGATTTTTTGGATGCCAAGAAAGTATGAATCTACGTTAGACTATGTCTACATACAAGGGATTGGTTATTCACTTATTTATTTCTCCTTTTTTTTTGTATAATCACTTTCGGCCTTTCCTTTTTGTTTTACAAAATGTGCACGAGCCATAAATATACTATGATGACTTTTACCCTAGTTGTGAAATAGCCTTCTCCGCTCACTACATTAGCTTAATGTATCACAATAGGTAGCTCTCTCAAAATTAGTTGTCTTTCTATAGTAGCATCTTAGAAAGTAAAATATAGAGCTCAAACAAAGTTTTGCAATCAAGGTTATCTCAAGCCCTAAAATCGCATAATATCAAGCATAACATACATATGTGTCTAGTGAGTGTGTGAGTAGGTTTGTGTCAATATCGATCACTAGATATGCAAAAGTATGTAAATGCACAATATCAATTAAACAATGTAAAGTCAATCAGAAGAAGTGAAGTAGTATGAAAATAATATGTAAAGTTTATGCAAATGTTAAAACAGGTTTACTCCTTTTTTTTAAACTAAAGAAACATCTATAAAAGTATAAAATAAACACACAAACCCAAAAATGATGTTTACTTAGGGTTAAATAAGCACTCATACACAAGTATCTAGGTGTACAAAAGGGGACGTTCAGGTGATCGAAAAAAACAATCTTTTCTAACCTAAAATTTATTAAATTTTGGTTTCTCTATAGTTTTGGGTTGGAAATTAACTATCTTAGTTGTCATAAGCATTTTTTTGGTGTAACATGCATGGTAGGATGACGATAATTAGTGTTAGAATTAAACGTGTTAAATTTTACTTACTTTTTTGAACCAATAACTTCTTGCTTTCTAGTATAATTATTGGATATAATATTCATAGATAGAGGATGATAATAAGTCCTATAACTAGAAGCATGGAAATAATTTTTAAGTTTATGAGCATTTATCAAAAGTCTACACTTGGACCTAATGTGACCTTTCCTTCCATAATGATGACATATAGGCACAAACTTAACATTTTTATCAATTTTAGGTGCAATTCTTTATGCATAATTAATAACTATAGGAGTAGAGTTAGAAGGCCTTATAATAGTGGTCTTTGATGTTGGCACTATATGTGTAGCCTAAGAAGAAAAGATGTTGGAAGGTTTTACAAACTGAGTTGTTTTTAAGATGATGGCATAGAATCCTCATCCACATAGCCTAGCCCTTTCTTGCCTCCAACAGGTTTTCTACAGTCAAGAACTTTTTTTAGCTTTTCAATTCCAATGGTCAATATTTTTACTACTTCTTTTGATTCTCCAAGTTCCTATACAAGATTCTTGTTTACTGTTTAAGATCTGTAAGACTTGAATTCAAAATATTAGCACGTTTTGATATTTCAATTTTTTCTTTGTGTATAATTGAGAAATTTCTTTCAAAGGATTTAAGTTTATCATTTAGTTTTACTTTTACAAGTAACTTATCCTTTTGTCTCTTACTGCCAATTAAGTCTATAAAAAATTCATCAAGATTATTTGCATTAAATTTATTGTGTAGAAATTTAGAATCACTTTTCTCATAGTTTGAATAAATGGCAGACTTACTGGAGTGTCCACAAGTAGTTGCATTAAATGCCATATAATTGGTGCTGTAATTTTTCAAGTCATTAGGATTGTTTTTGTCTCTTTCTAAGTTGCTAAGGGTAGCATTGAAATCCCTTCCAATTCTTTTCTTTTTGTTAGCACACTTAGCTGCAATATTACCAATCCCTTTGTAATCAAAACATCTAGGTCTAGTGGGTTTAGTTTTCTTACCTTCAGAACTCTTAGGTTTGAGTTCTCTTGGATTTTGTTCCCTTGAACGGCTTAGTTGTCAGCTACTCCATGAAGTGTTATGGTTGAAGATTTGCTTGAGTCTTTTGGCTAAGCGTATAAATTCTTCATCATCCTCATCATTCCCATTGTCACCATCATCAGTCATGACGATTTTGAAAGCTACACCTTTGTTCTTTGGAGGTGTTCGGAAGCTCATTTCAAAGGTTTGAAATGAGCTAACAAGTTACTCTATTTTGATGGTGTCTACATCCTTGCTTTCAACGATAGCATTGACCTTTTCATATAAGCGATCTAGTATTGAACAAATAATCTTTTGAGCTATCCTGATATAAATTTTCTCTCCAAGATTGGTAGAGGTGTTAGTAATATCACATAGTTTAATGATGAGTGCTCAAAAAGCACTAAAATTACCATGATTTTATGCACATTAATTGATTAAAAATATATATATTTATATGTTTTATCATATATTTATATAAATTTGTCTTTTTCGGAATCACGGGTGTTTTTATTGTTTTTCGGGTATTTTCACTTAAGCAACTTAAAGACTCAAAGAGGAATCTTGGAAGCAATACATCACAAATATATTAATAAATAAATGGGAAAGGTCAATAAATATGGAAAAATTGGACAAAATGGGTCAAAAATGTCAAAAAGGAGAAAATCATGCGCGCCTTGACTCATACTTGTTCATTCGCACGCCTTGTTCATTCGCGGGAACTTGTTCATCCAGCGTCTTGTTCATTCCACGAGGAACTGTTCATCCAGCGCCTTGTTCATCCGTAGGCACTTGTTCATCAGCGCATCGGCCGCCCACAATGACGTCATGGCGTCATTAATGACATCGGCAATTCCAATAGCGTTTTTACATTTTTAAATATTTTTTTAACATTTGTTTACTCATTTTTCTCTCCATCCTCACCTATAAATACCCCTTCCCTTCACTTCAAAACACACCTTCAAAACACACTTCTCTCTTCTTTCTTTCTCTCTTTTATTAGATTTTTAGGTTTTTTAGTTTTTCTTAGTTTTTAGTTAATTTCTCTTAGTTTTAGAGTTCTTCCCTTTTTGGGAAGAACTAGTTATGTTTTTGTAATATATTAGCTTTTGATTCAATAAATGGGAGTGCAAATTCCGCTTGGAGGTTTTCCAAAGCGGGAATAGCATCGAAGTTACGTAAGGATTTTATTTTCTTCTGATTATTTTTTATGCTTTATTCTTACATGTTATATTTAATTTGTACGTGATTAAATTTAAGCGTATTTGGCTATTTGTAAACATGATATAATAATAACGTTGGTATGCTTGCGAAATATTAAATAGGTAAAAATCTCTAAAATGAATTGATTTTATTTTTATTCAAGATTTTATATTAAGAATGTTAGAGAGAAATATATTATTTTTCATTACAAACTTAAATCTGAAAATTAGATTTTAAGGTTTAGTTATCGATGCGATTTAGAGTAGTGCTCTTTTATTTGTTGGTACAATCGCGGTTAGTTAGAGTGAAGCTCTATTTCAAAAGTTTTTATAAGAATTATTATCTGAAAATGTATTGACAACATGTTTTCGGTAGTGGTTTTAAAACTTGAAAGTTAGTACTCGGATAACTAAATTCTTAGGTTTAATTTGGACACCTTGAATAAAGTTTAAGTGTCTAACCCCAAAGGTGGCATTTAAATGGTTCATTTTCAATCTCTTAGAAAAAGGAATTAATTTAATTAACCAAATTAGTTATCAACCCCACCCATAGGTGTTAATTGATTTGTTTAGTTAACAAAGAATATCTAACCCCACCAAAGGTGGTATTCATATAAAAAAGAGAATCAATAAATATCAATTCATATCTTTAATAACCTAATTAATATGAGCAAGCATAATTAACTTAATTATTATATCCATAAATACTCCACCATTATAAATGATAAAATTTGCATAAATGTTTATTGAATCTATGTTTATTTTTATGTAATTAGATTAAAAACACAAAACCCCAAAATATCGTGACAGGATGTTTAGGATTTAATTTCGTTTTTAAAAGTTTGAATAATAAATTAAAAACCACATACATTCCTTCCTTAGATCGACCTTGGGAGTATACTTATCATTTTCTACGAAATGATTCGTGCACTTGCGAGAGTTTTATAAATAGATAAAACCAAATGAACGGGCAGGATCGGCGATGTCGGTTCTGCCCCGATCATTTAACATAGAATTCAAAAAGGCCTCATCTTCTTTCATCCTAAAGTTTTCAAATTGAGTACAAAGCATGCGAAGTTTAGTTTGTTTAACTTATATGATGCCCTCATGGTAAACCTCTAAAATATCCCAAGCATGCTTAGTAGTATCAATATTAGAGATACTACAAAATCATCAACAAACATAGCACTAAAGATAACATTAATACCTTTTTGGTTCTAGTTAATAGCAGTATTATCTTCAATATTTCATTCATTCCTAGGTTTTAGTGGGACGACTTTATCTTTGGTAAAGGTGGTTCCCAACCATTAATAACAGTGTTCTAGACACTCTCATCTATAGAACATAAAAGGCTCTCACACGAGCTTTCCAATATGGGTAGTTACACCTATCAAAGAAGGAATCACAAGTTGTAGATGAACCCTATCTCAAATGATCCATAACAATATCTAATGACCCTTTTTGATACTAATTAGAAGTTTTTCCTTACAGATCTAATTAACTAGAACGATGGATAGGTAATTAATCAAATAATCCTAAATTAAAATTTTACAAATAGCCAGACATGCAATCATGTGTGAATAAAATAAAGTGAAAAGAAATAAGGATTTGCACATGATACTTTAGGTAAAAACACCTGGACCACACCAATTACCTAAAAGAAAAACCATCTATCTATCGGACCATCTAACTATCATCTATAAAAATCAATGCTCAATTACAAGGTCAAGACTTAAACTACCCTTCAATAGAATACACCTAAGTAATCTACTTACAAGCCACTATTTTTCTTCATTGTCTCTACAAGGAATGCGTTCGAATCTAGATAATCATTTCAATTAACTTGAGTCACTAAAGTAATCAAACCCGTTTAATTAACACCTAAAATATTAGCCTAATAAACAAGTGTAAAGTGTGTTCTAGAGTAGATTCAATAATGAACAACCTAATTGGAAGATTCAAGAATATATCAGTTAATAAAAAATCATCTAGCAACCCTAGAATAAGCAAATTAAGCACAAGTTTAACAAAAATAGTCTTTTTAAAAAAATAATCAAATAAAATAATTATAATATCATACACAATTATTTTATGAAAACATGCAAGAACTTAATCAAGAAGTTATATAAATATAAAAATGTGAAACAAATAAACTAATAGAGATGAGAATTTAGATATATAAATCACTCTCCCTAAACTATCCAAATGCCTTATGACCAAGTCAATTATATTCTCTCATATTGATTATATTGAATACCCATATTTATGGCATACACATTAATCCTACGTGCCTAAATTAGCTTACCACCAATATCTATATATTTGATTATTGAATACCTTATATATATATATGCTAGACTAGACATTAAAACATATAATCACAAGATCATAAAAAAATAAATTTATTAATCAATCAAATATAACCACACAATGTTTGATATATTAATTAAAGAAATAAATCTAAATAAAATATGATTCAGTTTTCTATTACAAATAGAATTAGTAATACACAATAATCTAGAATATATTCTTATTTAAATAAGAGTTCTTTTTTTTTAAAGTAATTTTATTAAGATTTTAGGTTATATTTTAGTCTATAATTCAGGCTATATCTTATCCAATATAATAGCCTACATCTTATCCTATATTCTAGCCTACATCTTATCCAATATTTTAGGATATATTTAAAAATATTGAATAGCATTAAAAAAAAAGACTAAATGGTAATTTCATTAATAGATTCGAGTTTAAATAAATATTTTAAATTGAAAACTTATTTGCTCGACTAGTACAATCCAATCTCAATTAATCGACCCTTTATGATCAATTAATCAAAACCCTTTTCGATCAATATAGCAAAGATTAAAATAAACTCGAGATCTAGTAGATCGAACATAATCGATCTAATCATTACATGATCAATCCAGCAACATATATACTAAATATTCCTATGTGTTTAATATGAAATGTAATGTGCTTAGGAACAAATATATACCTGAAATATATGGATTTAAAGCTTGGTAGTTTCTTCAGCTTAAATAGTGATATTTAGAATGTACTAAAAAATTAAATAACATTTAAATGTTTTGTTCACAAATATCTCATAAACCTTACAAATATCATTGCTTTTATTTTCATATTTAGAATGGGAAAGAAGAAAAAACCTTGCTTGGAAGTATTGTGAATTATTTGAACTTCCCAATGGAGAAGGAAATTCAAAGAAGTCATATGTCTGCACAAGATGCAAATTTTGTTACAAAGTGTACAAAGGAGGTGTTAAGAGACAAAAGAATCATCATGTTGAGACATATAAAAATGTTGGTTCATGCATCAAAGTTCCTGATAATGTTAAGTAAGAAATGAAATCATAATTAAAAAATAAGACAATAATGAAGCAATTATCAAAACACAATTATGAAAAGATGATTAGTTCATGTTCTTATTTTAGGCAAGGTGATATGTCGTCGATGTAATAGGGTGACATATCTATTCCTAAGGATGCATCTAATCCTAGTAGCTCAATGAGAGATGATCCTAGACCAATCAATATATTTATGGTCAATTTGAGTGGAGATGGAGAGATCCAACGGGAAGTAAGTATATTCCCTTCAAATATGAAAGAAGCTAGAAATTGGTTTGTTTCATAATAGGAACGTTCTTCTTTGAAAATGAAACATCGTTCAATGTTATAATAAGCCCATCACTTGCAAGCATGTGTCGAGCCATTGGTTCATATGGTAGCGGTTTGAAAATTCCTTCTTTATATGATCTCAAAACTTTGATATTAAATGAGGAAAAAATACCATCTATCAAATTGTAAAAGATGTCAAAAAGAAGTGGAGTCATACGAGAGTGTTAATCTTATTTGGTGGCTGGAGTGATATGTAAGGAAGACAATTGATTTTCTTGTTAACAATCCTGAGGGAGCTATCTGTTGGGAAATTACACAAATTCCCGATAAGCCAGATTTATGAGAAAACAAGAATAGAGAAATAACACACAAATTTGATAACGGAGTTCGGCCAATCTTGCTTATGTCTCTAGACCTGCTACAAATCTTTTTACTGAAAGGGGAGAAATTATACAAGGTGTTTACAACACTCACAACTCATAACCCACAAACCAATTATACCCAAGAAAATTACTCTCAATTTTCTCTCACAAAAGCTTTTCTCTCAATTGGAATGAACACTTGGATGATTAATTCATTACAATTACACATCTATTTATATGAAAATTCACTCCTTGAATTACTCCTTAAATTAATGGTTCCTTGAATTGCTCCTTGAATTAAGCTCCTTGTTTTGCTCCATGTTTTACTCCTTGTTTTACTCCATGTTTTGCTCCATGTTTTGCTCCTTAAATTAAGGAGCTTTATAGAAATCTCCAACAATTTCCCACTTGAAGACTGATTTCAATCTGTCTTCACACCTCGATCAATACAGTAGCTTTTCTAGTCTTGTTACTCTAGCAGACCAACTGAAGTTGAGAACAACTTCAGTTTGTCAATAGTCACCACCTTTGTTAACATATTCGCTGGATTTTTGCTTCATTAAATCTTCTCCAGTATTAACACATCATCTTCCAAGTAGGGATCTGATGAAGTGATAACGAAGTCCAATATGCTTGGTTCTAGAATGAAATACTGAATTCTTTGCCAAATATATTGCACTTTAACTATCACTATGCAGAACATTCTTCTCCTGTTTGAATCCTAGCTTAGTTAACAAACCTTGAAGCCATATCATCTCTTTTCTGGCTTTAGTCACTGCTACATACTCAGCCTCTATAGTGGATAGAGTGACAATTTTCTATATTTGTGACATCCAACTAACAACTGTAGTTCCAATAGTAAATATATAACCGGTGGTGCTTCTTCGGTGATCAACTTCACCTTTAAAGTCTACGTCTATATAGCCTTGTAATTTTAACTCTCCTTTACTAAAGTACAAGCACTTTTCTATGGTGCCTCACAGATACCTCAAAATCCACTCGACTTCTTCCCAATGAGTTTTCCTTGGGTTTGACATAAATCTGTTAACAACTCCTACTGCATGGCCAATGTCTGGTCTCGTACAGACCATTGCGTACATCAAACTTCCAATGGATGAGGCATAAGGAACCTTAGCCATGAATTCTCTATCTTCATCTGTCTGAGGGGACTAATCCTAAGATAAGTGAAAGTGACTAGACAAGGGTGTGCTAACTGGCTTGGTATCGCCCATATTGAATCTTTGCAAAACACGATTGATGTACTCTACCTGAGATAACTGCAAGGATCCTTTCTTTTTATTTCTTGTGATTTGCATTCCAAGAATCTTATTTGTTGGACCCAAGTCTTTCATGTCAAACTCCTTTGACAATTGCTGCTTCAACCTTATAATATCATCCATATTTGAACCTGCTGATGAGTGCTCAAAAAGAACTAAAATTACCATAATTTTATGCACATTAATTGATTAAAAATATATATATTTATATGATTTTAACATATATTTATATAAATTTGTCTTTTTCGGAATCATAGATATTTTTATTATTTTTTAGGTATTTTTGCTTAAAAACGTAACTTAAAGACTCAAATAGGAATGTTGGAGGCAATACATCACAAATATATTCAAAAATAAATGAGAAAAAGTCAACAAATATGGAAAAATTGCACAAAATGGGTCAAACAGGTCAAAAATGTCAAAAGGAGGAAATCGCACACGCAGCCACTCAGCCGCGACGAGGAGCGGCGCGCAACGCGCCCATCACACCTGGTCCCGTGCGTGCTGCATTCCCAAATTAGTTATCAATCCCACCCATAGGTGTTAATTGATTTGTTTAGTTTACAAAGAATATCTAACCTCACCAAAGGTGGTATTCATATAAAAAAGAGAGAATCAATAAATATCAATTCATATATTTAATAACCTAAATAATATGAGAAAACATAATTAACTTAGTTATTATATCCATAAATACTCCACTATTTTATTAGATAAAATTTGCATAAATATTTATTGAATCTGTATCTATGTTTATTTTTATGTTATTAGATTAAAAACCACAAAACCCCAAAATATCGTGACAGGATGTTTAGGATTTAATTTTGTTTTTTAAAAGTTTGAATAATAAGTTAAAAACCACATACATTCCTTCCTTAGATCGACCTTAGGAGTATACCCATCATTTTCTATGAAATGATTCGTGCACTTGCGAGAGTTTTATAAATATAAAACCAAATTAACGGTAGGATCGACGATGTCGGTTCTGCTTATCAAGTTTTTGGTGCCGTTGTCGGGGAAGGAATAACGTTTTTAAATTATTTATCAAAATTTTAAAAACTTTTTGTGTTGTAAATAATTGTGATTTTTTGTTTAGCTAAAAAAAAGTTTCAAATTTCAAATTTCATAAGAAAAAAAAAATTTAATTAAAAAAAATAATAATTATAGCGTGAATAGTATAATAATTTTGAAATTTGAAAATTAAAGTAAAAATAAAAAATTGTTGTTGTTTGTGAATAGTAAAATAAAAATAAAAATAAAAATATTTCAAATTTCAAATTTCATAAAAAAAAACTTACCGTTCATGAATAGTAAAAAAATAAAAAATAAAAAAAAATTTTAATTTAAAATTTTTTAAGTTAAATAAATAAATAAAAATTATAGTGTAAATAATAAAATAAAATTAACATTCATAAATAATAAAAAAATTAAATTTTAAAAAATTTTAAGTTAAATAAATAAATAAAAATTATAGTGTAAATAATAAAATAAACTTACCATTCATAAATAGTAAAAAAAAATTAGAAAATTTTAAGTTAAATAAATAAATAAAAATTATACCGTGAATAGTAAAATAAACTTACCATTCATAAATTGTAAAAAAAAAATAAAAACATTTTAAGTTAAATAAATAAATTAAAAATATAGTGTGAATAGTAACTTAGTTTTTTTTCTCTTAATATTTGTTTAACTTAATTAACTTATATAACATACATTTTTAATAACTTAATTAACTTAAATTTCTACTTAACTTAACTTAATTAACTTAATAGCATGAAAAGTAAAGATCTAAAAGAGTTCTGTCTAGGAGACTAGTTCTTGGAAGTCTTTGTGCCACTAGTCTTTCTTCGGAACGTTGTTCTGTCTAGGAAGATGGTTTTTAAGGAGTCTTTGCACCACCATTCTTTCCTAGGAGCACTCTTAGTTAATACTGATTATGTTATTTTATCTAAAAATAGTGAAATAAATAAAATTTAAAAACAAATAAATAAAATTTAAACTTTGTTTTATTTAAATAAATAAATAAAATAATAAAAATTTTGAAAAAAAAAATTTAAAAAAAGTCAAATTTATTTTATTATTAGGGTTTAACTAGTTTTGTTTAGTGTTTTGTATTAAATACCATATAAATTTTCTCTAAATTTTTGTGTGGTAATTATTTTGCTTGATAGGAGTTTTAAATTTACGTTTTCAATAATCTATGCATGGTAGGACATCCTTAGGAAACCCCCTTACACCATATGTAAATAATATTCATAAATTTAAACAAGTGTCAACAAGACTGGATTCCAACCATCAACCAGTTTTTGAGCCAAACATAGAACCAAGCCTTAATCCTTTACTAGAACCGAAAGAAATGGTAGAAAATCAACATGTTAGGGAAACCACCATGAAGGAGTTTGCAAGATCGGTGATTGGCACGGCAACTGCCGCTATCCAGCTGGGAGAGGCTGCTCGGAATTATGACCTAAAAAATATTCATTTTTCTATGCTTCCTTCCTTTTATGGATTGCCTAATGAAGATTCTCTTTCCTTTGTTAGAGACTTCTATGCTACGGTCCAAACCTTCCCCCTCGGTATTCTAAACGAAGATCAACTTTGAATGAGATGTTTCCCCTACACCTTAAAGGATAAGGCCAAAGCTTGGTTAATGTCACTTCCTCTAGGTTCTCTGATGACATGGGAGAACATTTATAATAAATTCATGGGAGCATATCAAGGAGAAACAACAGTTTAATGTATTGGGAGCATATCAATAGAGACCAAGGTTCGACCCCAATTCAAATACCTATAATCCTGGGTGGAGAAATCATCCAAACTTTTCCTAGAGGCAAAACAACCCTCCTTTCGCTCAAAGCTCAAATCAGCCAGGCTAGAAATTGATCCTCCTCCTATCTAAAGTTGGGCAACTGGCTGAAAAAATGCAAAAGAAAGAACCAGGAAAGTTGCCTAGTCAACCAGAACAAGCAAAGAATGTAAGAACCCTTCGAAGTGGTAAGGTAGTTAATACCAGTTTACCTGAAATCTCTAACGATTTACCTTGTAGTTCAGGTAACAAAGAAGGTGATATTCTAGTCTCGTAAAAAGGAGAAATAAGTGTTAAACTTAACAAGCCTTCTGAAAAACTCATTGGAGACTCATCTGACATCCCCAAAATTCAAAAGACAACAGAACCACACCAGCTGCAAGTACCTTTTCCACACCGGTTAAAAGAATCCAAACAAGATAAGCAATTCTATGATCTTTTTAATATGCTCTCTAAAGTAAATATCAATTTTCCATTATTAGAAGTGATCATGAATGTGCCCTCATATGCTAAGTTTTTTAAAGAGTTGAACACTAAGAAAAGGAGGTATGAACTGAATGAACGAGTAGTAGTATCAGAAATTTCTAGCGCTATACTTCAGCACAAACTACCCCTAAGTTGAAAGACCCTGGAAGTTTTATTATAAACATAACTATGGGGGATAGGAAGGTTGCTAAAGCAATGCTTGATTTAGGTGCTAGTATAAATTTGATGCCCTACTCTATATTCTTACAGCTCAATCTAGGAGATTTAAAACCCACAACTATGTCCCTTCAACTTGTAGATAGATCTCTTAAGTATCCAAAGGGAATAGTTGAGGATGTGTTGGTACAAGTAGACAAACTGATAATACCTATTGACTTTGTGGTTCTGGATATGCAAGAAAATCCAGCATTGGACAGAGAGCACACAATATTGCTTGGTAGACCATTTATGGCAACTACTAAAACTATTATTGACATCCAAGATGGAAATTTGACAATGACAGTCTTAGGAGAGACTGTTCATTTTAAAGTTTTTGATTCTTCACCTTTTCCTTCTATTTCTGCCATCGATGAAATATTCAATGTTGACCCTTTGGATAATATTGTCCAAAGCACCTTTTTCCAAACCAGAATAGAAGACAAGCTTGAAACTGTTCTTACATTTGAAGAGGTCGAAAAAGATTTAGATGAGGAAATTAAGGGGTACCTTGAACGACTAGACAATGATGAAGTAATGAAAATATCTAGTACGCTTTTAAATCTACCCAGTTCTTCATCTAGTAAAGAGGCCAATCCACCTGAACTTGAACTCAAAGACTTACCTGAGCACTTAAAATATGTGTTTTTGGGAGAAGGAGAAACTTATCCAGTGATAATTTTTTCAACCTTGACCAAAACCCAAGAAAAGGAACTTATCAAAGTGCTTAAACAGTTTAAGAAATCTATAGGTTGGAGTATCGGGGATATAAGAGGCATTAGTCCTACAATGTGTATGCACAAGATCAACTTGGAGGATGGAGCTAAACCTGTACGAGAGGCCCAAAGAAGACTTAAACCCAAATATGCAAGAGGTAGTTAAGAAAGAAATTCTTAAATTGTTAGAAGAAGGAATTATCTATCCTATTGCGGATAGTAAGTGGGTTAGTCCAGTGCATGTGGTACCAAAGAAATCTAGGATAACAGTTGTTAAAAATGACAAAAAGTGAATTAGTGCCCACTAGAATAATCACTGGATGGAGAATGTGTATAGATTTTAGGAAACTAAATTTATATACTAAAAAGGATCACTTTCCTCTTCCATTCATTGATCAAATGTTGGAAAGATTAGCTGGGCATGAATTTTACTGTTTTTTAGATGGATTGTCTGGATATTATCAAGTACCCATAGCACCAGAAGATCAAGAAAAGACCACATTTACATGTCCTTTTGGGAAATTTTCTTTTCGAAGAATGCCATTTGGGTTATGCAATGCCCCTGCCACTTTCCAGAGATGCATGATATCTATTTTCTCGGACATGGTGGAGAAATTCATTGAGATTTTCATGGATGATTTCTTTGTCTTTGGGAACTCATTTGATGATTGCTTACATAAATTGACTTTGGTTTTAGAAAAATGCATTGAATGCAATCTCACCCTTAGTTGGGAGAAAATTCATTTTATGGTTCAACAAGGGATAGTTTTAGGACATATAATTTCAAACAAGGGTATTGAAGTTGATAAGGCAAAAGTTAAATTGATATCCAAACTATCTCCCCCTACATCTATGAAGGGGATAAGAAGCTTCTTAGGACATGTATGATTTTACAGACGATTTATTAAAGATTTCTCTAAAATAAGTCATCCCTTATGTAACTTGCTATCAAAAGATGTTTATTTTAATTTCAACAATGACTACCTTATTGCCTTTGATACCTTAAATGAGAAACTAACATCTACCCATGTTATTATGGCACCAAACTGATTTTTACCTTTTGAAATAATGTGTGACACTTCTGATTATGCTATAGGAGCAGTCTTGGGACAAAGAGTGGATAAGCATTTGCATGTCATCTACTATTCTAGCAAAACACTCAATGATGTCCAAATGAATTATACCACCACTGAAAAGGAATTCTTGGCTATAGTGTTTTCTTTAGACAATTTTTGATCTTATTTAGTAGGATCTAAAGTGATTGTGCATTCTGATCATGCTTCTTTAAGATACCTATTAAGTAAACCAAATGCCAAGCCAAGATTAATCATGTGGGTCTTACTCTTACAAGAATTTGACTTAGAAATCAAGGATAAGAAAGGCAGTGAAAAATTAGTAGCTGACCATTTATCTAGGTTGATTTCTGACTTCAATTCTCTTAAAGATGAGAGTAATGAAGATATAGTTGAAACCTTTCCTAATGAACAGTTAATTTCAATAGGTCCGAACCCATGGTATGCTGATATTGTAAACTATCTTGCCATTGGTGTTTTGCGACCTAACACTTCATATCAGGACAAGAAAAGGTTTTTTAAAACTATTAAGGACTATTTCTGGGATGACCCTTATTTATACAAGATTGGTCAAGATCAAGTCATCCGGAGATGTGTACCTGAAGAAGAACATAAGAGCATTCTAACCTTTTGTCATGAACTTCATTGTGAGGGCCGTTTTGGTGGTGAAAAGACAGCCCATAAGGTATTATAGTCTGGATTCTTTTGGCCTACTCTTTTTAAATATGCTCATATGTTTTGTGCACAATGTGATAGATGTCAAAGAACAGGAAACATAAGCAAAAGAGATGAAATGCCTTTGATATCTAATTTAGTTGTTAAACTCTTTGATGTATGGGGGATTGACTTTATGGGTCCTTTTCCCCCATCCAATGGTTTTCAATATATTTTGGTTGATATGGATTATGTATCCAAGTGGGTAGAAGCTATCCCCACTAAAACCAATGATGCTAATGTTTTTGTTAAATTCTTGAAAGATTTAATATTCAGCAGGTTCGGAATGCCTAGAACTATAATAAGTGATGGAGGTAGCCATTTTTGTAACAAGATCTTTGATGGAGTACTAAACAAGTACAACATCACACATAAAGTAGCTACTCCATATCATCCTCAAACTTCTGGTTTAGTGGAAGTAAGTAATAGGCAAATTAAGGGAATATTTTAATGCACTGTGCGTCCTTCAAGGAAGGATTGGGCATTTAAGTTAAATGATGCCTTATGGGCATACCGCACCGCTTACAAAACACCTATTGGGATGAGCCCTTATCGGTTAATCTTTGGGAAAGTGTGCCACCTTCCGGTTGAACTTGAACACAAGGCTTACTGGGCAATTAAAGAGTTAAACATGGATTTAGATAAAGCAGGAGAAAAACGATTACTCCATCTTAATGGGTTGGAAGAAATTAGGAACGAAGCCTATGAGAATGCCAAATTATACAAAGAGCGTACTAAGCGCTATTATGACAAGAGGATAGTTCCTAAGACTCTTCACCCTGGAATGAAAGTTCTTTTATTTAACTCTCATTTGAGATTATTTCCAGGAAAGCTGAGATCAAGATGGGATGGACCATTCAAAATAGTTCAGGTATTTGCACATGGAGTAGTAGAACTATTGGATTCCAAGACACAAAAAACATTCAAAGTCAATGGGCATTGTGTGAAGCCTTATTTAGAAGAACCAAACAACATTACTGAAATGGATTGCATTTGGCTGAGTAACCCTTAGTACCATAAAGTTAGGTCTTGCTAACACGTTAAACGAAACGCTGGATGGGAGGCAACCCATCATTTTAGGTAATTTTCTGTTATTTGTTTTATTTATTTAATTTCTATTGTTTATTTTATTTTAATTACATGTAAATAATTTTAAAATTGTTAAAACTAAAAATATTTGTTGAGATGTTAGAAGTTTATAGCAATCTGTTTGTGTGCACTTTAATGAACATGATGGATGCACCTGCATTTTTCCATCACTATTTGCGTCATTCTCAGGAAATAGGTAATATTTCTTCTCTTTTCTCTTTATCTTTAATTTACAGTTGTTACATTGAGGACAATGTAAGTTCTAGGTTGGGGCTCGTGAAAAGTTACCATGCTTAATTAAAAAAAAATTTAACAATTTAAAAAAAAATTTATGTTCACATATTCATTTTTATTGTGTTTGGTTTTATTTTCTTTGTGTGATTTAGTAATTTTTGGAATTTTTAAAAAACAATTTCTCAAAAAAATTTATCATTTCTTTAAATCAAATTTAAGTAAATAGTTAAGTCTTTTGTACTGTTAGATTAATTTTTGAAAACATATCATGAAATATTTTGTAATTGTTTTTGGTAATTAGTTAGTTTTTGTCATAACTAGTATTTCTTGATAAGATGTGGAAATTATATTAAACCCAAAATCGGTGTTTATGGATTTGTTTTAGTGGAGATTACCTTTGTGAGATATAATTTGAGCCTAATTTCTCTTATTCAGAGTGAAATATATATATTTTCTACTCCAAACACATTTCTTATTTCTTCAAATTTTTAGATGATCTCTATAGGCATTAGCATTGAATGTATGAATTTTTTTCTCATCTTAATAGAGTGTCGTATATATTTTTTTTAATTTTTGCTTAGATTAAATGATTTGAGTAGAAATTGATAGTATATGCTTTTATCTCATTCATGCATGATTGCTACAAAAAAAAAAGATATATCTGGGGTAACCTAAACCAAATCAAAGAGAAAAGCCACAAAATTAACCACTCTCCAAAATCCTAAAAAAAATGTACAATCTGTACATGGGTTGACTCTCTAAAAAATGATATATATTGAAAAGTATCTTTAGAAAAATATAGAGAGATAAAGAATATATAGTATAATCTACATACTATGACCCGCATTACCCAAAATCCTAAAAAAATGTACAATCTGTACATGGGTTGACTCTCTAAAAAAATGATATATATTGAAAAATATTTTCAAAAAAATATAGAGAGATAAATAATATATAGTATAATCTACATACTATGACCCACATTGCCTACAAAGTTGTGAGTAAAGGCTAATTACAAAAGAAAGATATAGGAAGTAATTCCCTAAAAAGTCATTGCACTTTCTTCATTTGTAAAAGGCATATATCTTGAAATTTTTTCTTAATGAGTTTGATTTATGCATGAAAATAATTTTTATATATGATATCTTTATAATTTATACATTTGATTCCTTCCATGAGATCAACGTCAAAATAACAGTTTGAGCCTTTATTCTTTATACATATGCGGACATATTAGTTCATTTCTATACATCAACTCTTTCGCATATAAATTAGTATGAGTGTTTGAACCCATAAGATTCAGTGTTTTAAGAGTATTGACTTGTGAGGAATAGAGTCGAAGCGAATTCGGATTCATGACACTGAAATTGGGTGAAATTAAATTGATACAGTTTTGATATGAAATATGAAAATGATTTTTGAACTAATTATTATAATCAATCATGATTGTTTAAGAAGATTAAAATAACTTATGCTTTAGATTTTAATTATGATCTTAAAGGAGATTAAAAAGTATGAGACATTTTTGTATTATGTTTCATGTTATTTTATTTTATTTTATTCTTAAAAGTTAATTTTTGATTTTGTTGTAATTTTAGTTTTTAAGTTTTTATTTTTTATTTTTTATTATTTCTTTTAATTTTTACATTTAGTTCAATGTTTGTGGGTATCATTACTGAAAACCCTCACGAGACTCAAACTCGTCCACTAGGGCAACCTAGGGGTTTAAAGACTTGTTGCATAGGCTAAATGCAACTGTGTCAATCCACGGAAGTGATTTAGGATAGTTTAATTTTTAGTTTTTATCGCTTCTCTTCCTAAGGGACTAGCAAGAAGTTGGTTGGGGGTTGTGATGAGTGCTCAAAAAGCACTAAAATTACCATGATTTTATGCACATTAATTGATTAAAAATATATATATTTATACGATTTTATCATATATTTATATAAATTTGTCTTTCTCGGAATCACGGGTATTTTTATTGTTTTTCAGGTATTTTCGCTTAAAAACGTAACGTAAAGACTCAAAGAGGAATACTGGAGGCAATACATCACAAATATATTCAAAAATAAATGAGAAAAAGTCAACAAATATGGAAAAATTGGACAAAATGGGTCAAAAAGTCAAAAATATCAAAAGGAGGAAATCGCACACGCAGTCGCCCAGCCGTGCCGAGGAGCCGCTCGCAACACACCCATCATGCCCGGTCCCACGCGCGCTACATTCCCAGTCCACGCGCACTCCTTCTACTTTCCGTGCATGCCCTACGCACTCGTGCTGCTTTCCGGCCGTGCCCCTACATACCCCTGCTCCAGTCTGCACGCGCCGCTACCCATCTACGTAGCAATCCGCGCACAGCCGCCCCCCACGTCAGCATGATGTCATCAAATGACATCATCATTCACTACTCTACGTTTCCATCATTTTTTATCATTTTTTCACCCACTTTTTCTCCCCATCCTCACCTATAAATACCCCGATTCTCTTCACAACTAAACACACCTAAAAATACCTCTTCTCTTCTTTTTCTTTCTCTCATTTCTTAGTTTTTAAGCTTTTCTTAGTTTCTTTCTTAGTTTTTAATTTTTATTAGTTAGTTTCTCTTAGTTTTAGAGTTCTTCTCTTTTTGAGAAGAACTAGTTATGTTTTTTGTAATTTATTTGCTTTTTGATTCAATAAATGGGAGTGCCAATTCCGTTTGGTGGTTTTCTAGCAACGGGAATAACATCGAAGTACTGTAAGGATTTTATTTTATTTACAGTTATTTTTTATGCTTTATTCTTGCATGTTATATTTAATTTGTCTATGACTAAATTTAACTTTGCTGGCTGTTTGTAAACATGATATAATAATAATGTTGTTATGCTTGCGAAATATTAAATAGGTAAAAATCTCTAAAATGAATTGATTTTATTTTTATTCAAGATTTTATATTAAGAATATTAGAGAGAAATATATTATTTTTCATTACAAACTTAAATCTGAAAATTAGATTTTAAGGTTTAGTTATTCGGTCTGATTTAGAGTAGTGCATTTTATTTGTTGGTACAATCGCCCGGTAGTTAGAGTGAAGCTCTATTTCAAAAGTTTTTATAAGAATTATTATCTGAAAATGTATTGACAACATGTTTTCAGTAGTGGTTTTAAAACTTGAAAGTTAGTACTCGGATAATTAAATTCTTAGGTTTAATTTTGACACTTTGAATAAAGTTTAAATTGTCTAATCCAACCAAAGGTGACATTTAAATGGTTCATTTTCAATCTCTTAGAAAAAATAATTAATTTAATTAACCAAATTAGTTATCAACCCCACCCATAGGTGTTAATTGATTTGTTTAGTTAACAAATAATATCTAACCTCACTAAAGGTGGTATTCATATAATAAAGAGAGAATCAATAAATATCAATTCATATCTTTAATAACCTAAATAATATGAGCAAGCATAATAACTTAGTTATTATATCCATAAAGACTCTACTGTTTTAACAGGTAAAATTTGCATAAATATTTATTGAATCTGTATCTATGTTTATTTTTATGTTATTAGATTAAAAACCCCAAAACCCTAAAATATCGTGACAGGATGTTTAAGATTTAATTTTGTTTTTTAAAAGTTTGAGTAATAAATTAAAAACCACATATATTCTTTCCTTAGATCGACCTTGGGAGTATACTTATCATTTTCTATTAAATGATTCGTGCACTTGCGAGAGTTTTATAAATATAAAACCAAATTAACGACAGGATCGGCGATTTCGGTTCTACCTATCACCTACTACTAACATATCATCAACATAAAGTAGTAAAATGATATAACTGGACCTATATCTCTTGAAGTAGCAACAATGGTCAACATTGCACTTCTGGAAACCTTCCTTGTGCATGAAGCTATCAAACTTTCTGTACCATTGTCTCGGGGCTTGTTTCGGGCCATACAAAATCTTCTTAAGTTTGCACACCATGTTCTTCTTCCCTCTTTCTAAGAAACCTTTTGGTTGGTACACATATATCTCTTCATCTAAATCTCCGTAAAGGAATGCAGTCTTCATATCTAACTGTTCAAGATGAAGATCTTCAATGGCTACAATACTCAACACTGATATGATAGTATTAAGCTTCAAAATGGGAGCGAAAATGTTAGTGTAGTCAACTCCTTCCTTCTATGGAAACCCTTCAATAACTAGGCGTGCTTTGTATCTCTTGGAACCATCATGCTCTTCTTTCACCCGGTACACCCATTTGTTGTGAAGTGCCTTCTTTCCCATAGGTAACTCAGCTAGTTCCCATGTCTGGATGGAGATGAGAGATTTCATTTCTTCTTTCATAGCAAGCTTCCACTTGTTGGAATCTCGAGTTTGACAAGCTTCATAATAGCATTCAGGCTCCCCTCCATCAGTTAGCAACATATAGTTCATGTATCTCCTGTTAGGCACATGAGGTCGAGAAGACCTTCTCAATACAGGAGCTGGAGTAGGAGGTTGTGGTGTGTCGAACTGCTGCGTATTGCTCTGTCCAACAAGTTCCTTTGGTTGAGGACTTGTTACAATTGGGTCCATTGCGGAACTATCTGGGACATCATCTGCATATGCAAATACTGAGTCATTTTGCTCTGAGTTGTTGGCGTCTATTTTATACATGTCCTTATACATCACCCTTTCGTTGAAATCACATCTCTACTACGGATCACTTTCTTGTTTTCGTCATCCCAAATGTGGTAGCCAAACTCATCCTCACCATAACAGATGAATATTCATTTCTTGGATTTGGGATCAAGATTATTCCTGCCTTGATCACTAATATGCATAAATGCTACACAACATAAAATTTTTAGATGTGATAGTTTCACCTCTTTTTCGCTCCATACCTCCTCTAGTATTCTATGCTCCAATGGAACAGATGGACCTCGATTGATTAAATAAGCTGCCATGTTGACTAATTTTGTCTAGAACTACTTCAGTACACCTGATTGTATATGAATGCTTCTAGCTCTTTCTTTCAACGTTCGATTGATACACTCAGCTACACCATTATGTTGAGGTGTGCCTGACACAGTTCTTTCCATTTTTATCCCGTGTTCATAGTAGAAATTTTTGAATCTAGTGTCTTCATATTCACCACCATTATCGGTTTTGAGCTTTTTGATCTTCAAACCTATCTCATTTTTCACCATAGCTTTCCATCTTCTAAAAGCCTCAAATACTTTAGACTTATGCTTTAGAAAGTAAACCCATACCTTTCGAGAGTGATCATAAATGAAAGTCACGAAGTAGTGTTTCCCACCAATGGATGAGACAGTCGTTGGTCCCCAAACATCAGAGTGAATAAGTTCTAGCCTTTCCTTCTTTGGGGTTCTGCTACTTGTCTGAAAGCTGAATCTCTTTTGCTTTCCAAGTATGCAATTTTCGCACATGTCTATCTCTCCAGGCTGTAGGCCTGGAAGTTTTCCCTATGAGTGCATAATCTTCATCCATTTCTCACTCATGTGGCCTAGTCTCTGGTGCCACAAATTTGGTGTTTCATTTCCTATTACAACTACGATTGAACAACGTGCCCCTACTGTCATGTAAAGAGTGCCACTCTTCTTGCCTCGAGCAATGATGGGTAGAACTGGCATCACTGATCCTGCCGATACTTTGGTTTTATATTTATAAAACTCTCGCAAGTGCACGAATCATTTCATAGAAAATGATAAGTATACTCCCAAGGTCGATCTAAGGAAGTAATGTATGTGGTTTTTAATTTATTATTCAAACTTTTAAGAAGGAAATTAAATACTAAACATCCTGTCACGATATTTTGGGTTTTGTGTTTATAATCTAGTGACATAAAAATAACATAGATAGAGATTCAATAAACAATTATGCAAATTTTATCTGTTAAAATAATGGAGTATTTATAGATATAATAACTAAGTTAATTATGCTTACTCATATTATTTAGGTTATTAAAGATATAAATTGATATTTATTGATTCTCTCTTTATTATATGAATACCACCTTTAGTGGGGTTAGATATTATTTGTTAACTAAACAAATCAATTAACACCTATGGGTGGGGTTGATAACTAATTTGGTTAATTAAATTAATTATTTTTTCTAAGAGATTGAAAATGAACCATTTAAATGTCACCTTTGGTGGGGTTAGACAGTTTAAACTTTATTCAAGGTGTCCAAATTAAACCTAAGAATTTAATTATCCGAGTACTAACTTTCAAGTTTTAAAACTACTACTGAAAACATGTTGTCAATACATTTTCAGATAATAATTCTTATAAAAACTTTTGAAATAGAGCTTAACTCTAACTACCGGGCGATTGTACTAACAAATAAAAGAGCACTACTCTAAATCAGACCAGATAACTAAACCTTAAAATCTTATTTTCAGATTTAAGTTTGTAATGAAAACTAATATATTTCTCTATAACATTCTTAATATAAAATTTTCAATAAAAACAAAATCAATTCATTTTAGAGATTTTTACCTATTTAATATTTCGCAAGCATAACAACGTTATTATTATATCATATTTACAAACAGCCAACAAAGTTATTTTATGAATATAAAAACTATTTGTTGACTTTTCCTCATTTATTTTATAAATATATTTGTGATGTATTGCCTCTAGTATTCCTCTGTGAGTCTTTAAGTTACGTTTTTAAGCGAAAATACCTAAAAAACAATAAAAATACCCGTGATTCTGAAAAGACAGATTTATATAAATATATGATAAAATCATATATATATATATATTTTTAATGAATTAATGTGCATAAAATCATGGTAATTTTATTACTTTTTGAACACTCATCACAACCCCCAACCAGCTTCTTGCTAGTCCCTTAGCAAGAGAACCAATAAAAACTAAAAATTAAACTATCCTAAATCACTTCTGTGGATTGACATGGCTGCATTTAGTATATGCAACATGCCTTTAAACCCCTAGGTTGCCCTAGTGGATGAGTTTGAGTCTCGTGAGGGTTTTTAGTAATGATACCCACAAAAATTTAACTAAATGTAAAAATTAAAAGAAATAATAAAAATAACAACTTAAAAACTAAAATTACAACAAAATCAAAAATTAACTTTTAAGAATATAAGAAAACAACATGAAACATAAAACAAAAATGTCTCATACTTTTAATCTCCTTTAAGATCATAATTAAAATCTAAAGCATAAGTTATTTTAATCTTTTTAAACAATCATGATTTATTATAATAATTAGTTTGAAAATCATTTTTATATTTCATATAAAAAATGTATCAATTTAATTTCACCCAATTTCAATGTCATGAATCCGAATTCGCTTCGACTCTATTCCTCACAAGTCAATACTCTCAAAACACTGAATCCTATGGGTTCAAACACTCATACTAATTTATATGCGAAAGAGTTGATGTATAGAAATGAACTAATATGTTCGCATATGAATAAAGAATAAAGGCTCAAAGTTTTATTTTAACATTAATCTCATGAAAGGAATCAAATGTAAAAATTATAAAGATATCATATATAAAAATTATTTTCATGCATAGATCAAAATCATTAAGTAAAAATTTCAAGATATATATGCCTTTTATAAATGAAAAAAGTGCAATGACATTTAGGAAATTACTTCCTATATCTTTCTTTTGTAATTAGCCTTTACTTACAACTTTGTAGGCAATGTGGGTCATAATATGTAGATTATACTATATATTCTTTATCTTTCTATATTTTTCTGAAGATATTTTTCAATATATATAATTTTTTAGAGAGTCAACCCATGTACAGATTGTATATTTTTTAGGATTTTGGGTAATGCGGGTCATAGTATGTAGATTATACTATATATTCTTTATCTCTCTATATTTTTCTGAAGATACTTTTCAATATATATCATTTTTTTAGAGAGTCAACCCATGTAGAGATTGTACATTTTTTTAGGATTTTGGTGAGTGGTTAATTTTGTTGTTTTTCTGTTTGATTTGATTTAGGTAACCCTAGATATATCTCTTTTTTTATAGCAGTCATGCATGAATGAGATAAAAGCATATACTTTCAATTTCTACTGAAATCATTTAATCTAAGCAAAAATAATAATAAAAAATATACGACACTCTATTAAGATGAGAAAAATTCATACATTCAATGCTAATACCTATAGAGATTATCTAAAAATTTGAAGAAATAAGAAATGTGTTGGAGTAGAAAAAATATATATTTCACTATGAATAAATTATATCTCACAAAGGTAGTCTCCACTAAAACAAATTCATAAACACCGATTTTAGGTTCAATATAATTTTCACATCTTATCAAGAAATACTAGTTATGACAAAAACTAACTAATTACCAAAAACAATTACAAAATATTTAATGATATGTTTTCAAAAATTAATCTAACAGTACAAAAGACTTATATATTTACTTAAATTTGATTTAAAGAAATGATAAATTTTTGTGAGAATATTTTTTTAAATTCCAAAAATTATTAAATCACACAAAGAAAATAAAACCAAACACAATAAAAATGAAAAAGTGAACATAAAAAAGAAAAAAATATTATTATTTTTTTATTTTTTATTTTTTAGAAAATTGTTAAATCCTTTTTTTAAATTAAGCATAGTAATTTTTCAACACCCCCAACCTAGAACTTACATTGTCCTCAATGTAACAACTGTAAATTAAAGATAAAGAGAAAAGAGAGGAAATATTACCAATTTCTTGAGAATGTTGCAAGTAGTGATGGAGAAATGCAGGTGCATCCATCATGTTCATTAAAGTGCACACAGATAGATCGTGTGAACATCTAACATCTTAACAAATATTTTTAGTTTTAAATTTTTTTTAAAACTATTCAAATTTAATTAAACTAAAATAAACATAGAAATGAAGTGAATAAAACAAATAAGAGGAAATTACCTAAAATGATGAGTTGCCTCCCATCCAACACTTAGTTTAACGTCTTAGCAAGACGTAATTTGGGGATTTCATTTTAAGTAAACTCAATGTCCCCTCATCAATGAGTCAATCAAACCTACAAGTAAGACAAGATTGTCTACCTATACTTTTTCCTCATAATTAAAATCTAAAGCATAAGTTATTTTAATCTTGTTAAACAATCATTTTCCACCATAGCTTTTCATCTTCTGAAAGCCTCAAATACTTCAGACTTATGCTTTAGAAAGTAAACTCATACCTTCTGAGAGTAATCATCAATGAAAGTCACGAAGTAGTGTTTCCCACCAATGGATGAGACAATCGTTGGTCCCCAAACATCATAGTGAATAAGCTCTAGCCTTTCCTTCTTTGGGGTTCTACCACTTGTCTGAAAGCTGACTCTCTTTTGCTTTCCAAGTATGCAATTTTTGCACATGTCTATCTCTACAAGTTGTAGGCCTGGAAGTTTTCCTTTGAGTGCATAATCTTCATCCATTTCTCACTCATATGGTCTAGTCTCTAGTGCCACAGATTTGGTGTTTCATTGCCTGTTGCAACTACGATTGAACAACATGCCCCTACTATCATGTAAAGAGTTCCACTCTTCTTGCCTCAAGCAACTGTCATTGCACCCTTTGAAATCTTCCAATCATCACCATGGAAGATCGTAGTGTAGCCTTCATTGGCCAATTTCCCTACTGAGATTAAGTTCCTTCTTAGGTTGGGAATATGTCTGACATTCTTTAGCTCCCAAACAGACCCGTTCAACTTAATCTTCACCACACCTTTGCCAATAATAGCACATGGTTGGTCATCACCAGGATATACCTTTCCAAGGTTTTCAGGGACATATTTCTTGAAGAATTTTTTCTGTGAAGTAGCATGGAATGATGCTCTAGAGTCTAACACCCAAGATTCTTCGTTGCTCTCCAAAGAGCATATCAATGCTTCATCTCCTCCTCAGGTGGAAGTAATATTTGCCTCTGCCTTCTTGTTTGTCCTTCAGTGCACTTTTGCACTAATTTTTATAGTGCCCGGTTGATGAGTGCTCAAAAAGCACTAAAATTACCATGATTTTATGCACATTAATTGATTAAAAATATATATATTTATATGTTTTGTCATATATTTATATAAATTTGTCTTTTTTGGAATCACGGGTGTTTTTATTATTTTTCAGGTATTTTCACTTAAAAACGTAACTTAAAGACTCAAAGAGGAATACTGGAAGCAATACATCACAAATATATTAATAAATAAATGGGGAAAGGTCAACAAATATGGAAAAATTGGACAAAATGGGTCAAAAATGTCAAAAAGGAGAAAATCGCGCCGCCGCGCCGCCCAGCCACGCGCAGCACGCCCCACGTCCGCGCGTGCCCAGTCCCAATTCTGCGCGTGCCCGTGCGCGCAGCGCCTGCCTTCCGCGCACGCCTGTGCGCGCTCCAGCTACCCTTTGCCATTTCGCCCCATTTTTGCACGAAGCCACCCCTATGACGTCATGTTGACATCATCAATGACATCAACAATTACACTCCGCGTTTTCACAATTTTTTAACATTTTTTCCCCTACTTTTTCTCTCCATCCTCACCTATAAATACCCCCCTTCTATTCACTTATAAACACACTTCAAAACACATCTTTTCTTCTCTTTCTTTCTCTCATTTCTTAGTTTTTCTTAGTTTTTCTTAGTTTTTAGCTTTTCTTATTTAATTTCTCTTAGTTTTAGAGTTCTTCCCTTTTTGGGAAGAACTAGTTATGTTTTTGTAATTTATTTTCTTTTTGATTGAATAAATGGGAGTGCAAATTCCGCTTGGAGGTTTTCCAGCAACGGGAATAGCATCGAAGTTCTATAAGGATTTTATTTTCTTTACAGTTATTTTTTATGCTTTATTCTTACATGTTATATTTAATTTGTCTGTGATTAAATTTAACTCTGCTGGCTGTTTATAAACACGATGTAATAATAACGTTGTTATGCTTGCGAAATATTAAATAGGTAAAAATCTCTAAAATGAATTGATTTTATTTTTATTCAAGATTTTATATTAAGAATGTTAGAGAGAAATATATTATTTTTCATTACAAACTTAAATCTAAAAATTAGATTTTAAGGTTTAGTTATCCGGTTTGATTTAGAGTAGTGCTCTTTTATTTGTTGGTACAATCGCCCGGTAGTTAGAGTGAAACTCTATTTCAAAATTTTTTATAAGAATTATTATCTGAAAATGTATTGAAAACATGTTTTCAGTAGTGGTTTTAAAACTTGAAAGTTAGTACTCAGATAATTAAATTCTTAGGCTTAATTTGGACACCTTGAATAAAGTTTAAACTGTCTAACCCCACCAAAGGTGGCATTTAAATGGTTCATTTTCAATCTCTTAGAAAAATGAATTAATTTAATTAACCAAATTAGTTATCAACCCCACCCATAGGTGTTAATTGATTTGTTTAGTTAACAAAGAATATCTAACCCCACCAAATGTGGTATTCCTATAAAAAAGAGAGAATCAATAAATATCAATTCATATCTTTAATAACCTAAATAATATGAGCAAGCATAATTAACTTAATTATTATATCCACAAATACTCCACCATTATAAATGATAAAATTTGCATAAATGTTTATTGAATCTATGTTTATTTTTATGTAATTAGATTAAAAACACAAAACCCAAAATATCGTGACAGGATGTTTAGGATTTAATTTCGTTTTTAAAAGTTTGAATAATAAATTAAAAACCACATACATTCCTTCCTTAGATCGACCTTGGGAGTATACTTATCATTTTCTACGAAATGATTCGTGCACTTGCGAGAGTTTTATAAATACATAAAACCAAATGAACGGGCAAAAACTTGATCGGGGCAGAACCGACATCGCCAATCCTACCCGTTCATTGATGACGTCAACATGACGTCATGGGGGCGGCTGCGCACGAAAATGGGGCGAAATGGCAGCGGCACGCGCGGAGGGCAGCTAGGGCGTGCACGGAACTGGGACTGGGCATGCGCTGATGCACACGGACGTGGGGCGTGCTGCGCGCGCTGGGCGCTGGCGCGCGCTGGGCTCGGCGCGGCGGCGCAATTTTCTCCTTTTTGACATTTTTGACCCTTTTGACCCATTTTGTCCAATTTTTCCATATTTGTTGACCTTTCCCAATTTATTTATTAATATATTTATGATGTATTGCTTCCAGTATTCCTCTTTGAGTCTTTAAGTTATGTTTTTAAGTGAAAATACTTGAAAAACAATAAAAACACCCGTGATTCCAAAAAAGACAAATTTATATAAATATATGATAAAACATATAAATATATATATTTTTAATCAATTAATGTGCATAAAATCATGGTAATTTTAGTACTTTTTGAGCACTCATCACAACCCCCAACCAGCTTCTTGCTAGTCCCTTAGCAAGAGAAGCGATAAAAACTAAAAATTAAACTATCCTAAATCACTTTCGTGGATTGACACGGTTGCATTTAGCCTATGCAACAAGCCTTTAAACCCCTAGGTTTCCCTAGTGGACGAGTTTGAGTCTCGTGAGGGTTTTCAGTAATGATACCCACAAACATTGAACTAAATACAAAAATTAAAAGAAATAATAAAAACAACAACTTAAAAACTAAAATTACAACAAAATCAAAAATTAATTTTTAAGAATAAATGAAAACAACATATCACAAAAATGTCTCATACTTTTTAATCTCCTTTAAGATCATAATTAAAATCTCAAGCATAAGTTATTTTAATTTTCTTAAACAATCATGATTTATTATAATAATTAGTCGAAAATCATTTTCATATTTCATATCAAAAATGTATCAATTTAATTTCACCCAATTTCAGTGTCATGAATCTGAATTCGCTTCGACTCTATTTCTCACAAGTCAATACTCTCAAAACACTGAATCCTATGGGTTCAAACACTCATACTAATTTATATGCAAAAGAGTTGATGTATAGAAATGAACTAATATGTTCGCATATGTATAAAGAAGAAAGGCTCAAAGTGTTATTTTGACGTTGATCTCATGGAAGGAATCAAATGTATAAATTATAAAGATATCATATATAAAAATTATTTTCATGCATAAATCAAACTCATTAAGAAAAAATTTCAAGATATATGCCTTTTACAAATAAAGAAAGTGCAATGACTTTTTAGGGAATTACTTCCTATATCTTTCTTTTGTAATTAGCCTTTACTCACAACTTTGTAGGCAATGTGGGTCATAGTATGTAGATTATACTATATATTCTTTCTCTCTATATTTTCTAAAGATATTTTTCAATATATATCATTTGTTTAGAGAGTCAACCCATGTACAGATTGTACATTTTTTTTTTTTGAATTTTGGGTAATATAGGTCATAGTATGTAGATTATACTATATATTCTTTATCTCTCTATATTTTTCTGAAGATACTTTTCAATATATATCATTTTTTTAGAGAGTCAACCCATGTACAAATTGTACATTTTTTTTTAGGATTTTGGCGAGTGGTTAATTTTGTGGCTTTTTTGTTTGATCTTGGTTTAGGTAACCCCAGATATGTCTCTCTTTTTTTGTAACAGTCATGCACGATTGAGATAAAAGCATATACTATCAATTTCTACTCAAATCATTTAATCTAAGCAAAAATAATAATAAAAAATATACGACACTCTATTAAGATGAGAAAAAATTCATACATTCAATGTTAATACCTATAGAGATCATCTAAGAATTTGAAGAAATAAGAAATGTGTTTGGAGTAGAAAAAATATATATTTCACTATGAATAAGGGAAATTAGGCTCAAATTATATCTCACAAAGGTAGTCTCCACTAAAACAAATTCATAAACATCGATTTTGGGTTTAATATAATTTCTACATCTTATCAAGAAATACTAGTTATGACAAAAATTAACTAATTATCAAAAATAATTACATAATATTTCATGATATGTTTTCAAAAATTAATCTAAAAGTACAAAAGACTTAACTATTTACTTAAATTTGATTTAAAGAAATGATAAATTTTTGTGAGAACTTTTTTTTTTAATTCCAAAATTACTAAATCACAAAAAAAAAAAACCAAACACAATAAAAATGAAAATGTGAACATAAAAAAGAAAAAAATTATTATTATTTTTTTTTTAAGTTGTTAAATTTTTTTAAATTAAGCATGGTAACTTTTCACCACCCCCAACCTAGAACTTACATTGTTCTCAATGTAACAACTGTAAATTAAAGATAAAGAGAAAAGAGAGGAAATATTACCTATTTCTTGAGAATGTTGCAAGTAGTGATGGAGAAATGCAGGTGCATCTATCATGTTCATTAAAGTGCACACAGACAGATTGATGTAAACTTCTAACATCTCAACAATTTTTTTTTAGTTTTAACAATTTTAAAATTATTCACATGTAATTAAACTAAAATAAACAATAGAAATTAAATAAATAAAATTAAATTACCTAAAATGATGGGTTGCCTCCCATCCAGCGCTTAGTTTAACGTCTTAGCAAGACGTAACTTGGGGACTTCATTTTAAGTAAACTCAATGTCCCCTTATCAATGAGTCAATCAAACCAACAAGTAAGACAAGATTGTCTACCTATACTTTTTTGAGTCATGTCCTATGGATTTTCAAAATTGTTTTTTCTACTTAAAACTAGGGACATGCTTGTGAGTTTTAGATAATCCATGTCTAGGTACAAATCAAATAATTAAAGGCATCAAAACACAATTGTTCCTAGATCAAACAAAACAACTAACTCCTTATATTGTAATTAAAACATTAAAATTTTGGAGATAGTTTTAGACTTTTTTTTGGTTTTGTTTTTTGGTTTTTGTTTTTGTTTTTAACTATAATATCTAAGTTAAAATAACATAATCAGTATTAACCAAGAGTGCTCCCAGGAAAGAATGGTGGGGCAAAGGCTCCTTAAAAACCATCCTCCTAGACAGAGCAACGTTCCTAGGAAAGACTAGTGGCACAAAGGCTTCCAAGAACTAGTCTCCTAGACATAACTCCCTTAGATCTTTACTTTTTATGCTATTAAAATTAAGTTAATTAAGTTAAGTTAAAATTTAAGTTAATTAAATTAATAAAAAGGTAGGTTAATTAGGTTAATGAAAATCTAAGTTAATTAAGTTAGTAAATTAAATTAATATAAGTTAGTAAATTAAATTACTAAAAACCTAAGTTAATTAACTTAAACGAAAATTAAGATAAAAAATACTTAAAAAAAACAAATTTTTAAAAAAATTAAACAAAAAATAAAATAAATTGAAAAAGTAAAAGAAAAATAAAAAAGAGAAAAAGAGAAAAAAAATAAGCCAAAAAATAATATAAAATAAAATAAAAGTAATTGAAAAAAAAATTGAAAATAAAGTTTTTGATTTTTTTTTTGAAAAAAAAATTTATTTTTTTAATAAAATAAATTTTTTTATATTTTTTATATATTTTTATATATTTTTATATATTTTTATATATTTTTATATATTTTTATATATTTTTATATATTTTTATATATTTTTTATTTTATTTATTTATTTTATTTTATTTATTTATTTATTTAATTTAAAATTTATTTACTTTTTTTTACTTCAAATTTCAAAATTCAAAATTATTTTATTATTCATGGTATTTTTTTTATTTATTATGAAATTGAAATTTGAAATTTTTTTTTTACTTTTCACAAACAACAATTTTTTTTATTTTTTTTAAATAAAAAAAATCACAATTATTTACAACACAAAATTTTTTTTAAAATTTTGATAAATAATTTAAAAACCCTATTCCTTCCCCGGCAACGACGCCAAAAACCAAAGTAACGGCAGGATCGGCGATGTCGGTTCTGCCCTATCACCGGTTCTCCCACAATTCCAACAATCGATAGTCTTCAAGCTTTGGGAATTATTAGGATTCCTGGATTTGGACCTCCTGTCCTTTGATCTACCTCGGTAGTCTGTTCTGCCACGTCCATTCCATATGGTTGAATTTCTTCATCTTGACTATGTATGCAAAATTGAAGAGGTTGACGATTCGTTCGACTCTCTATGTCGGATCTCTTCACTAAGAACCAGATCATGAACATCGTCAAATTTCAACTTTTTGCTTCCTGACGAGCTACTCACAGCTGTGATAGTAGCATTCCTACTTTCTGGTAGAGAAGACAAAGGTATCAATGCTCGTACTTCTTCATCGAATTCAATTTCAACTGAACTCAATTGGGTTGTGAAAGTGTTGAGTTCATTAAGATGTTGAGCTACTGATGCACCTTTTGTCATCCATAAATTGAACAAATTCCTCATCAAGTGCACTTTGTTTGAGGCTGATGGCTTCTCATACATATTTGAGAGAGCTACCATAAGACCCGACGTGGTCTTTTCCTTTACTATGTTGAAAGCAACATTACGGGATAACATCAATCGAATAACTCCGAGGGCTTATCTGTTTAGAAGATTCCAATCTTCTTCCTTCATAGCCTCTAGCTTCTTCCTTGAGAGGGGTTGATACAGATTTATTTGATATAGATAATCCTCTATCTGTATTTTCCAAAATCCAAAATCTGTGCCATCAAATTTCTCGATTTCACCTTTCCTTCATCTGCGGCCATTGCTCCTGCTCAAATCTGACTTCCTTCGGATCGTTTCTGACTATATTTGTAAACCACCGTGTATTAGAACACCTCCGTCAACGAAAAAATATCGTCGATAAAATTTCACTATTCACGTGAATAGTATCCTTGCAAGAAAATAATAGAAATCACCACCAAAAGCTCTGATATCAGTTGTTGGGATATTAAACAAATTCTCGATAAGCTAGATTTATAAGAAAGCAAGAATAGAGAAATAACACACAAATTTGATAACAGAGTTCAACCAATCTTGCTTACGTCTACGGACCTACTATAGATATTTTTACTAAAAGGAGAGAAATTATACAAGGTGTTTACAACCCACAACCCAATTATACCCAAGAAAATTACTCTCAATTTTCTCTCATGAAAGCTTTTCTCTCAATTGGAATGAACACTTGGGTGATTAATTCATTACAATTACACATCTATTTATAGGTTCCTTGAATTTCTCCTTGAATTAAGCTCCTTGTTTTGCTCCATGTTTTACTTCTTGTTTTACTCCATGTTTTGCTCCATGTTTTGCTCCTTAAATTAAGGAGCTTTATAGCAATCTCTAACACTGTCCTTTTCAAATCTATTAATGCTTCTTGATGCTTATTTTCGCAAGTGTACGAATCATTCAAGTAATAAAGTGTACAAAAGTACGGATATCGAACTCACAAGGAATGGCGTTACTAAGTAACGAAATTGACTAATCCTAATTTTATTTGAAAACCGAATTGTTGAAATTGTTTAAAAAAGCAAATTAACATAAAACTAAGCACAACTAACAAAATTTAATGTCGTTCACAAATGATTAAAAATGCTAAGGCATTTGATTTCGCTAAATCAATTCAATCCGATTTCAAGTCATGTTATATGAGAATCAAAGCTAAAAGTGATAGTTGAAAAACCCAAATTTACCTAATACTCTCTCTCGAGTTATATTAGAATTACTTATCTTTGAAAACCAACTATATTTCTATGAAGATTTAATCACAAACAAGCACATTACGATTTATGGAATTTCTAGAATAACCACATACATCATGCATTAGTTCTCACACTCGCATTCAACATACGGTATTTATCACAAGAAGCATTCATTACATATCTCCTCTCGGTCTCAATATAATGCAACTAATCATCTAAATCTTGGCCAGAAATTTAAAAGCATTAAGCATGGAAATAAATACTCAACTTGAAAACAATGAACTCATATAACAATAAGAAAAGAAATCAGATTTCCTTGATTCAACTACATCATAGCCTTAGCAAAAACGAATTAGTTCATAACGGAAATAAGAACAACCATTATTTCAATTGAATCTATGAATAACAAATATGAATAAACTGTAGAATATAAAAGCTAAGGAGAAGAGATGAAAAACTCTAGAAGATGAAGACTTGGTAGTAACAATGGTGAAGATCCTTCAAGTTTCTCCAAACTTTCTCTCCAAAATTTCCTTCTCTCCAAAAATGTCTTTGAACTCCACATTTTTAAAATTTCCTCCTCTTTCTCCATCATATTATATATATATATATCTATGGTTTTGGGGGAAATTTTGGAACAAAACAACATAAAAAATGTGTTTTCGGACGAAACTCACCGGCGGCGAGATTTCTGGAAAAGTTACGATTTTGGTTCCACTGATTCTCACCGGCGGCGAGATGCACTTGGCCAGTGGCGAGATTTACTTGGCCGGCGGCGAGATTACTTTGCCAAAACTCCTGCTCCCTACATGATTTTCACCGTATTCTCTGTAAGGTTTTCGCCGGCGACGAAATTCCAAATTTTGAAATTTTTTTTCTTTTTATTTGCACTCAATCCCGATCATTGAAATTTGTCCCAAACTTCTCCAAAATTATGATTTTACCTGAAATTGCACTTTAAACACGAAATACCCATGAAATGACATTTGTGGATTAAATAATCAAATAAACGAAATTGTCACACAAATATCAACATTTAAATCATATCAAAAATGCAATAATTTGACTCTTATCAACAACCCCCAACCAGCTTCTTGCTAGTCTCTAGCAAGAAAAGCGATTTATGAATAAATTCAAAGGAGACATGAAAAGAAAAATTCAAAGAAAATTTATTCTATTTACAACATTACATTAAGCGTATGCAATAAGCCTTTAAACCCCTAGGCGGCCCTAGTAGGACGAGTTGTAGTCTCGTGAGGGCTTCCAGTGATGATACCCACAAACATCTTACCTATAACTATTCTAACTCAAAACAATAAAATCACACAACAATTAATTTGCACAAATGTCTCAAAAATTGTAAATAACACACAACACATAGAATAATTAAATATCACCTAAGCTTTAAGAAATATCAAATGCCAATTTCACTTTTATTATTGACTCTTAAACATCCATCAAACCACAAACCAATAGCCATAATGCCTGGATAATATTATGCATAGCATCCACAAACAAAAAGGTGAAATCTCGAACTCCATAGGCTCACTTTTCAAACCTCTCCACTAATGAAGGAAAATACACCACTTTGGATCAATAGGACTTTATGAGGCTTGTAATGTTAGGCTTAGGTATTTGGTTAAGAAAGACGGGAAGTGTCAAAATACAAATAAGAGCAATTATTACATTAAACACAACCAATCAAGTAAAAGAGCAACACCATTTAACCCAAATTGTTTCTTCCGATCATAACCCATTTTTCCACAGATAAACAAAGTTCTTCCTCAATCTTTCACCTCAGTACATCGATCACTAACACTCTTTTATTTACTAGAATGTGAAGGCTTTCTTCTTCTTCTTTTTTTTTTGCATCCTTACTCCAATTGCTCTTGAAAAGCCAACCACTTTCTTCCAATATATGTGGAAATTGTTTTTTTTTGTTTTTTTTCATCCTTACTCCAATTTCTCTTGAAAAGACATAACCCCCAACCAATTTCTTCCAATACATGTGGAAGATTTCTCCAATTGCTCTTGAAAAGTTTGTGTTCAAAATTAAGTGCTCTTAACAAATAAGGTAGGAATTATATATATATATATATATATATTTGGCTCAATAAAAGGTAGGTTATATAAGGCAAAAAGAAAGAAAAGTAAGGCTAAGAATATATTTAAATAGGCTCAAAGAGGTTACTAGTGATATAAGGATAACAAGGTAGGCTTAAAATGGCACAATCGATCCAAAAATGGCCTACATCATATCCTAAACAGTGCAATTCCAAATTATTTCACCTCAAGAGGTTTTCAAATGAGTTCTAGAGTTTGTTGAGATCACAAAAATGTCCATGAAAAATTCGCACATAAGACTTCTCTAAGCATTTAGACTAATCAGCCAAATCATACCACATACCAAAAGAGTTGCCAACTAGGTAAAATCAACATTTGAAATTATCTTTAAACTGAAGCAAAATTTAATGTCTTCTAAAAGCTACTTGTTATCACAATCACATTATTATCATCATCGTGCAAATTAAAACAAGTAAAATGCAAATGAGAAAAAAAATAATAAAAATAAGACAATAAAGAAATAAAAAAAATTAAATCAAAATGCAGAAAAATAAATGGAAAATCAAAATTAAACACAACTAAACACACAAACAAAACGACTAAAAATGAAGGGAAGAAAACATTTACCGTTTACCGCACCCCAACCAAAACCTTACATTGTCTTCAATGTAAGAAAGGAAAGAGAGATCTCCTTTTCGCCGGCATTGAAACTGCCCTCACCGGCGATGAACATAAGATTTTTTTTCTTAGATGGGATGGTATTGGCTTTAGCTCAATCTTGTTGGCTCCATTCTTTACCACTGAGGTTGGAGTTTCATTTGTTCCCAACTCCTTAAATGTTTCATCACTGCACAAATATTCATCAGGTGCTGCCAGTAATTCGGAACATTGTCTTATCCCCTCATCTTCCTCCTCAATTGTTGCAGATTTCACAAGGCAAGCTTCTAGTGGTAGCAATGGAGTTCTCTCCTCAAGAGTTTTCGAGATTAACCCGTCAAGAGTGTTAATTTGAAAACAAGAATGTACGTCACTTGGAAATTTTATTTCTTCAAAAACATAAAAAGTCACTTGTTCATCTTGCACCCGTAGAATGAGCTTTCCTTGCTGAACATCAATCAATGTTCTTCCATTTGCAAGGAACGGTCCCCCCAATATCAACGGTATCTCTCTATCTTCCTCCATGTCAAGCACCACGAAATCTAGAGGGAAAATAAATTTGTCGACCTTAATTAAAACATCCTCAATTACCCCTAGAGGATATTTCACTAATCGATCCACTAATTGTAAAGAGATTGAAGTGGGCTTCACTTCTCCAAGGCCTAGTTTCCTGAAAATAGAAAGTGGCATCAAATTAGTGCTTGCTCCTAAATCACATAGGACTTTATCAAAATTGCAACTTCCTATAGTACAAGGTATAGTAAAACTCCCTGGGTCTTTCAATTTCTGTGGCAGTTTTCTTTGAAGAACTGCACTGCACTCCTCATTTAGCATGATAGTTTCATAATCTCCCAGCTTCCTCTTCTTTGATAGAATTTCCTTCATGAATTTTGCATACTTGGGAATTTGTTCCAACATCTCTGCAAAAGGAATGTTAATATACAATTTCTTAAAAAATATCTAGAAATTTATCAAATTGATTATCAAGCTTTTTCTTATTCAATCTTTGAGGATATGGGATAGGAGGCTCATATTTCGCATATGGGGAAGGTTGAATATTTTGGGATCTTGATGGATTTTCTTTAGATTCTTCCATCTTTTTCTCCGATTTCCTCTGCCATTCAAGTTCTTTACCACTTCTCAATGTGATAGCCTTTGCATGCTCTGTCGGATTTATTGTGTCACTAGGCAGCGATCCTTAAGACCTTCGCACCGCTTTGAAAGCTGCTGATTGGTTTTGGATGTCCCTGTTGATTGCCTCTTTATTTCTGAAATTTTCTCTTGTCTCATCAATGAACTTTCCCAAAATTTCTTCCAAATTTGTTTGTTTCTTCTCTTAGGGTTGGTAGGAAGATGATGATGGTTTGAATCCCCCTTGGTTATTTCCCCATGACAAATTTGGATGATTCCTCCAACCTGGATTGTAGGTGTTCGAATATGGGTTATGTTGAGGTTTTTGGAAATTTGAAACATAATTTGCTTGCTCAGCATTTGGTGAAGCAAATGGATTTCCAACTTGGTACTCGATACTAGTATGATTTCCACCACATAAATCACATTGTGCAGTTGGTTTAGATTCGAATTTGGATGACAAATAATCCATCTTTCTTGAAAGAACAGCAACTTGAGCCGACAAAGCATTCACTGAATCAATTTCATACACTACTGCTGGTCTTTTTGTAATTACCCGCTCTGAATGCCACTGATTGTTGTTTTCTGTCATATTCTCTAACAACTCATGAGCATCCTCCAGTTTTTTCCCATTAAAGACCCTCCAACTGCAGCATCAATCATTGCATGATAGTTTGAAACCAACCCATTATAAAATGTAGAGACTTGCAGCCAAATTGGTATACCATGATGTGGGCACTTCCTCAACATTTCTTTGAATCTTTCCCAAGCTTCATATAATGATTCTTGGTCATACTGTGTAAAAGATGTGATTTCATTCCTCAATTTTGCTCTCTTAGCAGGAGGAAAGAACTTGGACAAGAATTTCTGAACCAGTTCATTCCATGTTGTAATTGATCTCGGTGGTAATGAGTTTAGCCACTCCTTGGCTTTATCCCTAAGTGAAAAAGGAAAAACCCTCAATCTTACAGCATCTTCGGACACACCATTTATCTTGTAAAGATCACACACCTCCAGAAAGTAAGCAATATGTGCATTTGGATCATCCTTTGACATTCCCCCAAACTGATTTGTTTGAACCATTTGGATAAATGATGGTTTTATCTCAAAGTTATTGGCTTGAACAGTTGGCCTCCTTATATCCGAAGTAGTTCCAGCAACATTAGGCACATCATAATCCCTCAAAGTTCTACGATTTCCACCTCCCTCAACAAATGGTGGATCCATGGCTGATTGTCTATTAGGAGCTGAGGTTGAACGTCTTCTCTCTCGGTTTAGATGCCTATATATTCTATCAATCTCCAGATCAAATGGAAGAAGGATAAGGCTTCTTGTACGTCTCATACAAAAATCCTACAACCAGAAAATCAACTAGTACAAAAACAACACAAAGTTACTTTTTTTATGATAAATAAAATAAAACAGCAAAATAAACAAAATTAAAAATGAAACAATGATAAAGCAAATTAACTTCAAATTAAAACTAAGATTAGGTAGTATCGATATTAATAAAATCAAACCATTCCCCGGAAATGGCGCCAAAAACTTGATGCTTATTTTTGCAAGTGTACAAATCATTCAAGTAATAAAGTGTACAAAAGTACAGATATCGAACCCAGAAGGAATGGCATTACTAAGTACCGAAATTGACTAATCCTAATTTTATTTGAAAACCGAATTGTTGAAATTGTTTAAAAAAGCAAATCAACATAAAACTAAACGCAACTAACAAAATTTAATGTTGTTCACAAATGATTAAGAATGCTAAGGCATTTGATTTCGCTAAATCAATTCAATCTGATTTCAAGTCATCTTATATGAGAATCAAAGCTAAAAGTGATGATTAAAAAATTCAAATTTACCTAATACTCTCTCTCGAGTTATATTAGAATTACTTATCTATGAAAACCAACTATATTTCTATGAAGATTTAATCACAAACAAGCACATTATGATTTATGGAATTTCTAGAATAACCACATACATCATGCATTAGTTCTCACACTCGCATTCAACATACGATATTTATCACAAGAAGCATTCATTACATATCTCCTCTCGGTCTCAATATAATGCAACTAATCATCTAAATCTTGGCCAGAAATTTAAAAGCATTAAGCATGGAAATAAATACTCAACTTAAAAACAATGAACTCATATAACAATAACAAAAGAAATCAGATTTCCTTGATGCAACTACATCATAGCCTTAGCAAAAACGAATTAGTTCATAACGGAAATAAGAGCAACCATTATTTCAATTGAATCCATGAATAACAAATCTGAATAAACTGTAGAATATAAAAGCTAAGGAGAAGAGATGAAAAACTCTAGAAGATGAAGACTTAGTAGCAGCAATGGTGAAGATCCTTCAAGTTTCTCCAAACTTTCTCTCCAAAATTTCCTTCTCTCCTCCAAAAATATCTTTGAACTCCACTTTCTACCGTCCTCCTCTTTCTCCATCATATTGTATATATAGATCTAGGGTTTTGGGGGCAATTTTGGAACAAAACAACATAAAAAATGTGTTTTCGGACAAAACTCGCCGACGACGATATTATTCTCGTCACGGTGAGATTTCTGGAAAAGTTACGATTTTGGTTCCACTGATTCTCGCCGGCGGTGAGATTAATGTGGCCAACGGTGAGATGCACTTGACCGGCGGCAAGATTCACTTGGCCGGCGGCGAGATTGCTTTGGCCGGCGATGAGATTACTTTGCCAAAACTTGTGCTCCCTGCATGATTTTCACCGTATTCTCTGTAAGGTTTTTGCCGGCGGCAAGAATATTCTCGCCGGCGGAGAAATTCCAAATTTTGAAATTTTGTTTTCTTTTTATTTACACTCAATCTCGATCATTGAAATTTGTTCCAAACTTCTCCAAAATTTTGATTTTACCTGAAATTGCACTTTAAACACGAAATACCCATGAAATGACATTTGTGGATTAAATAATCAAATAAACGAAATTGTCATACAAATATTAACATTTAAATAATAACGAAAATGCAATAATTTGACTCTTATCACTTCTCCTGAAGTTAAGGAATCCATACTCTTATTTACACTTTTTGATGACATAATTGAAGAAGTTGGAAGACAAACCTATTCAAATAGGAATAGATAATGCTTTCAATTATAAAGTAGTAGGTTAAGAATTGATAGAGGAGAGGAAAAAGTTATTCTGGACTCTATGTGTAGCTCATTGCTTCAATTTAATGTTAGAGAATGTTGGTGAGCTACTTCAACACAAAAATGCTTTACTTAAGGCCAAAAAAGGAACCAATTTTATTTATAATCATGGATGGGTACTGGAATTGATGAGAAGATGTACAAATAATAAAGAAATATTTCGCCTGGCAACTACAAGATTTACCACTACTTACTGAACTTTGCAAAGCATACTTGAGGTTAGACAACCTCTATAGTCTATGGTGATAGGTGGAGAATGGTCAATGAAACAAAAAGGAAAGGCTGTGGAGAAAAGTATCTTGAGTAGTAGCTTTTGGAATGGTATCATGTATGCCATTAAAACCACAAAGCCTCTTGTTTCAGTTTTAAGGATGATTGATTTTGAAAAAATGCCAGCAACGTGATTCATTTATGTGACATGGATGATGCAAAGAGACAAATTGAAAATAACATTGATGGAGAACTTGGAAAGTACAAAGAAATTTGGGATACAGTTGATGAAAAGTGGGAGTTTCAAATGTACTGAGACTTGCATGATGATTCGTACTTTCTAAATCATTTCAATGACGTAATGACTTATTCAACAATATTGATGTCAAAGCAATCTTGTACAAGGTCATTGATAAGATGGTATTAGAACAAATAGGGAGGGTTGACATTTATGTTGACTTGCATTCATTTGCAAAATAGGAAGAAATGTTTGGCATGCAAACAACACAAGTAACAATTGATAGGTTCACCCAATCAATTTCAAGCTATATACTAATATGATATCGTTTTAAAAAACATGCTATTTTGGCTGCTGACTATAGTATACATGTCTAATGTATGTAGCTGATTGGTGGACTACATATGGAGACAGTACTCCAGAATTGAGGCATGTTCGACATTTCGATGCAAGTGAAACTAGAGCACATTCAACCAGGTAAAAATGACATTTACATTTCAAGAAAATACATAGCTTATACATTTTAGTAAATGCATATCAATTATGAATTATGAGTTATGACTAACATTTAGTTTGGAATTTTAATAGATCCACACTAATAGAAGAAACAGTTTTTTTTCCTTAAGGTTGCGTTCACTTGTTTACGTAATCTATAACAAAAGACTCAAATAAATATGATTGAAGAAGAAGTCACTTAAGGAATGTGAAGATCCATTGGTAGTAGGTGATGTTGAGGAAGTCCATTTGGATAATGAGTGGACTATAGGACCACATGGTGAATGTGAAGAAGTGTTATTGGCTGATGAGGGAGACCACATTATAACTAAAAGTGCATGAATTACATTAAGAGTTAGTGGCAAAAGGAAGATTACACAAGCTAAGACGAAAAATACTAGAGGTTGGTACTTAATAGTTAATACCTAGTAAATCACTCAATTATAATTGATTAATCATTTAAGTTGCATGATACATCAATTATATTTAAATATTATTGTTTCAAATTGATATGTACATATACTGCTATAGGCTACTGGGTGTCGAGATTTAGAGAAACATGGGCTCAGAGTTGGTTACAAGGGTGTAGAGGTGGTGCACGGTGGAAGAAGGGACTACCAAGCTGTTAGGAGGACCACCAATCCGTTAGGAAAAGACGCTCACACCTTCCTCTGTCACGCACTCACCATTGTCACGCATTCCTTCTGTTCCTTTTCTTTGATCTCTTGTAAGGCTATATATAGCCAAGAAGATATGGAAATGATATATAAGATATTACACAAAAATCAACTCCTCACCTCTATTTTCTTTCTCTCTTCTACCTCACAGATTAAGATGGAGAGTTTTTTTTGGAGGGATTCTAATAGCTGCAAGCATAAAATGTAATCCAATACTTATGGTTGGTTCTGGGGATTTGGCTCCTGTATCCTCAGCCATGTCTTTCAAACTATTGGAAAATAACTTGATGCAACATCAGGAGAATAGTAAACATGACAACACCTTATCTAATTTCCTTGTTGGTAGCCAAACAAGAGCTAATGATGAGAGTGGTGCTTTGGTATGGACAAGGCAGGGTCAAAGAGGAAATAATGTGTGTGGCATCATAGATTATGTAGTAACAAACCTAAATTCGAACACCAGCCCACATTCTCGTGTTGAAATCTTTTTGCTTGATCTTATGTTAGAGCTATCTAGTGATCCATTTTTTCCCATATCTGTAGAGCTTTAACCAGTTGTTACTGAAATTGGTTTCCAAGAACACATATTGACAAGCTCTATCAATTTGCATCCCTTGCCAAGCTATATGGATCCTTTTACATGCTTGCATTTTCTAACGAGTGAACATTCATCGACCCAAACATACCAAAAGGGCTTGAAACATGATCCTAACAACCTAGAATTGATTGGGGCACTTCCCGATGAATTAAAGGAGAGACATGCTAAAGTAGTGCAGGATCTTGAAATTCAAAACATCTGCTCGAACCTTATCATGAGACAGGTGTTGGTCGATTTCCAAGAAAACCTTAAGTCTACTTAGAAGGAACAATTCAGTGATAGAGTTGGTTATAGTTGGACTGATGGACTTAAAGTCCATACTGCTGAACATGTGACTAATATGATGATAAGTAATGTTGCTTATATTTTTACCAAATCATACCTCAACTTCATCCTTGAGGACAAGGATTCTAAAGGGGGGGAGAATTGATACGTATATATCCTGCTATAGGCTGTTGTGCACTGAAACACAGATGAACGTGGGCTCAAAGTTGGTAACAAGGGTGTAAAGGTGGTGCACGATGGAAGAAGGGACCACCAAGCTGTTAAGAGGACCACCAATCCATTAGGAAAAGATGCTCACACCTTCCTCTATCGCGTACTCACCATTGTCATGCATTCCTTTTGTTCCTTTTCTTTGATCTCTTGTAAGGATATATATAGCCAAGAAGATATGAAAATGATATATAAGATATTACACAAAAATTAGTTCCTCACCTCTGTTTTCTTTCTCTCTTCTACCTCCTAGAAATTAACCATAACACAAATCTTTATATGATTTTATTTTTGTTAGGTAAAACAAAGACAAAAAAATGTTTTTTATTGGAACAAAAGGAAGAACAAGAGTGACATGAAGAACAACTAGAAGTATCTGATAATGAAGAAAACACTAATTCTATTTCTATTGGTAGAGGAGAATGACATAGTGATAGGGATGGGGATGATGAATAGAATGATTGAGATTATTTATAATGATAGAAACTTACAATATAACTAGACACATGAGAATTCCATAAATGATTTTGTCTTACCTTTTAAAGACTTGCTCACTTGTTTGTTTTGTTGGATAATTTCGAAGACTTAATTTACTTATCTTTGACATTCAAAATTTGTTTGGTTCCATATTTTTTAACTTAATTTCCTTGCACATATTATATTATAATATTATTTGAATTTTTTAGAAGTTAAAAAATATTATAGATGCGGAGTACTTTATTTTTATGGTTATATGATTCATAATAATAATTATAAATTTATATTTATTAAGGTTTTTTATTAAGGATTTTTTTGAGGTCGTCTCATCTCGTTTGATGAAAATGTCTTAATACATCAAATATCCTTTTACATCATTGGGTAGGCTTGGCATCCTTTAATTGATCCATATCATTATTGACTGGTCAAAAGGGGTACAATTAGTATAAATAGCCTCATAATGTAGTTATAAGGTATCCATTTACTAATCCGTTCAACTATTTCAGCTAATTTCTACCAGAAAACTAACTTAGGCATTATAATTGATTTGACACCCTCTGATGTAATTCCTTCTGATTGTTTGTTCATTTCTTTTAGGATTGAGTTGGCAAGAACATGATGAATAATGTGGTAAATAGAAGAATCAAAATTTAGCATCGTCTTTGGGAAGAACATCTGGTGTTAAAACCAATCAAAGTAGACAAACAAACTAAGAACATTCGTTTGTGTTCTTCGTTATGTTCAATGTGTTCATCACCCATTTATTTCTAGAGATTTATCTTAATCCACCAAGTTCTTTAAATAGACCCTAAGATTTTAATACGTTTGAACAATTGCATATAGATCAATCGTTTTTCCAATCCAAATAGGCTATTGGGACCTAGATGAGGGTGGAAATAACAACCCATAGAATCTTTTTATGAGCTTTATTCCAACTCAGCAAAGGAGGCCTCACAACATTAATTAAGAAGATTGCACAGTGGAATTATAGAAAAACTTGCTAATTCAACACACACAACAACAATCAGTAGATAAGAAAAAACAATCTACGGTAAACACACTAGTGACGATGTGCCTCACAGGCTACTGTCCGAGCTAGCAACATGTATAAATGTGGCAAACATCACATAACATGGGAATCAAGCATACATACTAGAAAGGCTATAATGGATTTTCAATCATTTTAGGACCTCATATATGGGAACATATTCGATAAATGATGATTGTACTCTTACAACATACAATCATACATATCACAGCATGTAATGAGGTGAACCCATATAGAACCCCTGTTTATGTGCTAACATCCTTGGGTTGCATATGGAAACTACTCGGCAAAAAAACAATCCACCAAAATAGAATAAATAGATGCAACTAGATGTACAAATATAAATTAAATACCTCTATAAATTGGGACACTTTCCCTAAGTGCTTATGTTGACGTTGATTGCTGCCTCCACTGTACATGATTCGAGTAGATCCAAGCTCATCCCTGGAGCTCCATAATCATGTGATATGGTCGATTACAAATGGCTCTACCACCTAATTTGCATATATGTTGTGACCCATAACACATAATTGACATATAGCGCACAAACACATAGTCTCCTCACCTATGCATCATGTTACAACCTTGCAATACCCAAACGACACACGACACAATACCACATAGAATCATCACATATGAAAATCGTTACATCCTTGGAATTACATGCCAACATAAAGCACACCATCACAAAATGAAACTTTACTAGAAAACACCATCTTAAATATACAGAACTCAAGAACATGATTTTTCTCTCACAAACACAGTTGACAAATACAAAACAAACACTCAAGTAATTGTGAAAAATAATGTGGTACCCATCTCAACACTGACAGATACTCCTTAAATTGATGTGGCTTTCCATTAGCCAATCATAAATTTTACGTCTCATCAAAATCTCACTTTTTTTACACTCAACCCAGTATTTGTGAAATAGGAGAGAGACTTCTCTCTAATATCCTACATCATATAGGTGCAAACTATTTCCCAAACATGACACTCAGAAGGAAAATGGACCACCAATGGACTAGGGAAGTCTAGTGTCAAATGGGTAGAGCTTATTTCCAATTCTAGCCAAGAAAATAGAGGGAGAAAGAGGAATTAAAAAAAATTAGCCTCTCAAACCCTCATTGATCCCCTTACATACCCTTCACCTAGCCAGGGTCTGTGAGGAAACTATCCATTACACACTCCTCAACCTACCTCAATGATGGGGTAGTGATTACCATAGCGAGGCACCAAAAAATTAATGGAGACAACATCCCCAGTCCACAATGGGACAACACAATACAAAGAAAGTCCTTAATGAGACATCATAGCAACAAACACCAACAATGAAAACTATATGCAAACTAAGAAAGTGAGTGAATGCAATAGGAAAACATGCAACTCTGTCCTAAGTGATATTGAACCACAAGTAGCCAGCCTAACAAAGGACAAACATAAATATTAAATAAAATACAAACACCTATGTTTTGCACACTGGAATGCCAATACTAAAATGATAGGACTTACAATCTCATCCTTTGGTTTTTCATGTCAAAAGATCACACAACCCTAAAACAAACATATCATGTAAACATAAAAATTCATGTGAGATGTACCTAAGGAATTCATTGCCATGAATGAACTCCAACTCATAACCAAGACACCCCTAACACACCTGTCTCTAGTGCATCCATATTGATGAATGAACACTTCCATCTTGATGTTCCACTACATGATGCAAGTCTGCCTCATCCACTAAGCTTTACAACTGTTGTGCCATTTTCCATTACAATTGTACTTACACACACAAAATAACACATACCCTTGAAAAGAAAACATATAGACATACAATGTTGTCTAACAACTACTATCAAGTCACCCCTACACTGGTGAACAATGATAGGCTAAGCACATTCAACATGTAGCATAAATAAAGATAATATTCCACATGCAACACAAATATTTAGACTCCTCCTGAACATATGCAACAATCCCCCTAAGTGTATACATATCAGGTAACTCAGATGTGGTGCAAACTACACTCACCATCATATGTAGCAAAGAAACACAATGCACAAACAAATACATGTTGTGCACACTTCTTCCTTTTTTTTGACATAGAAAGTCAACCAAGCATATACATAGTGTGCAACATACCACATCCTGATATGTTTGAGAGAAGTCAAATAGAAATGCATGCAACAATAATATTCATGCAAAATAAACAAAGAAAAACATCAAGGCAACACTAAGAACAAAATATCCAACAAAAAAAATTGAATGCACTAGCAAACTAAGAGAAGTGTAGATAGAAACAATCTCTCTAATGTGATACATAGAACAGAGCCCCACGTCTCTATGTGCTATTAGATGGCATAAGGGACTTTGTAATATGCTTAGAACACATCAGTAGGATAGGAAGTCAAACACATGACACATAAATGTGCCAACAAATTTGTAAGAAGAAGTTGGCTAGGAGTTCAACTATCTTCCAAGTTGGCACATTCCTAGTGGTTTAACTATCATTCCCTAGTGACACTTGGATAGAATCAATCCTGCAACCTCACCCCATACGATGCACACTTATAAGGAAAGACATCCCAGTCTACCAAAGAAAACATGTGTGGTGCATTCAAACAACAAATACCAAACAATCAACTACATTCAAGAAACATGCAATAAAGTACTTCAAAGCAAGAGTGTTGGTAAACACATAAGATGACATGTGAAATAAGAGAATGCACGTGGTTTATACAAAGTGATTTCATGAAGAATAAAACATAATGAAGCATCAAATGAACATAATAGCATAACAATAACTCATAACAAGGAAACACACCAAGGATGTAAAAAATGCACAACATTTCTCTTGACATCATACATTTGACAGACACCTCTTCCCCTAAATGTATGCATGTCAGGAAATAAAGATGTCATGCATCCTACACTATCAAAACTCTAAAAAAAGCATCTATATACAGTAGAAAACAAACAATATAGAAGTAGGGAAGCATACTAAGCATGTTAAGAAACATTCACCAAAGAAAAACATGCTAGTAAGAGAGTAAACAATCAATCTCATGAAACACAACAACAACAAACAAGTGAGATGACAAAGATGGCCTCGAAGGAGATCATAGGCCAAAAAGATAATGATGTGCCTCAAGTTAGATCATCGACACAAATTATACAATGTTGCCTATAAAGAGATCATTAACAACAACTGCACACTGTTGCCTCATAAGATGTCATCGTCAACACTAACACCATGGCTAGTCAAGAGTAGGAAAGAAACTAACTAAATAGTGAGCATCATAAGCAAAACCCCTAAGAGAGAAAAGAAACAAGGGATGCTACTAAAACATCTAAGCATGTGAGGAATACTAAGGTTCCAACATAGAAACAAGAGACATGCTTAGATAGGGAATGTCAACTAAACACACTAGTTTAGACATAACAATACATGTATGTCAAGAGTTCCAAAGATAGTTGAAAAATCTATATGACGTACAAGTGCATATGGAAAACTTGAACAAGCACAATATAGTGAAAGAGAAGAAACACTCATATACTTAATTTTGTAGCACAACTCAATTTTCTCCAGAAAGGCATCTAAAGCACAAGACAAGGAAGAAAAGTCAAAAGGTGAACTTTAAACCAAAGGAGACAAATTGAGAATTGACACTCAACATATTAGGTAATAGAAAGAAGAACTAGTAAAATAGAGGAGATGTAGGCTATATGACATGGCATATGAATGACAACACCATAGAAAGAAAAATCCTAATACTTTGGCACTAAATGATGAGTTATGTTACATGATGTTCATACAAAAAGCCACAAAAGAAGAAGCAAGCAGTAAGCAAGGCATACACACTTAAAAGAATGTCAAAGTAACTAGTAGAGGAGATTTCTATTAAAGGATTAAACAACCAAGCATAGCAACAGATAAAATAAATCAACAAACTATGCAAGGAAAGAAGTAGAGAAAAAAAAGATATGCATGAACAAGAAAACATGGAACATTCAATCAAAAATTTTTGATGGAGATAAAGACCTTATAGAAAACAGCAACACATTCCACTGAGATAAAGGGCACAAATATACAAGGTGTGTATAGTAGATAGAGTTCTAGAATAAAGTTCCTAGGCAATTAAGCCTAAATAAGGGTGACTAGCTCTGATACCAATTGAGAGTTCCATATGTCGAAACAATTACACGTAGGTCTATTGTTATTTTGACCAAAATAGGCTACCGGGATCTAGATGAATGGTGAAACGCCAATACCTATAATCTTCTTATGAGTTATATTCCAACCCTTTGATTTTACATGGGCCATACATTTTAAAGACTTGTTCACTTGTTTGTTTTGTTGGATAATTTCAAAGACTTAATTAACTTATCTTTGAGATTTAAAATTAGTTTGGTTGCATATTTTTTTTATTTAATTTACTTGAAGGTATTATATTATAATATAATATAATTTTTTTAAAAGTGAAAAAAAATTAGAGATGAGGGGTATCGAGCCCCGTGCCTTTTGCATGTATAACAAACTCTCTACCACCTCTTCATATTGAATATGATTTACTTTTGTTGATTAATTTTTATTTGTATTGTTAAATGATTCATAATAATAATAATTATTATTTTATATTTATTAGGGTTTTTTCTAAGGTTTTTTTAGGCTTACGCCTAGGATTGTCTTGAGACTTACGTCTTGTCTCATATAATGAAAATGCTTCAATGCTTGAAATATCCTTTTACAACATTGGGTAGGCATGGCACCCTATGATTGATCCATATCATTATTAACTGGCAAAAATGGGTATAATCATTGCACAACCAACTGTACAATGAGTTGATAGGTTTGAATTTGAATAGAAAGCATATCCAAGGAATATTCCTTATAAGATAATTATCTTAATTGTTAATTAGTTAATATCATATATTATGGGTTTTGAAAATATTCTTTAAAACCTCATCTATATCATTTTAACTCGTACAAATAGCCTTATAATGTAGTTATAAGGTACCATTTGCTAACCCTTTCAATTATTTCAAGCTAATTTCTACCAGAGAACTGACTTAGATATCATAGTGGATTTAACACCCTCTAGTATCATTCATTATGATTGTCTGTTCGTTCTTTTTAGGATTAAGTTGGCAAAAACGTGACGAACAATGTGGTAAATGGAAGAATCAACTTCAAAATTTGGCACCGCCTATGGGAAGAAAATTTGGTGTTATAACCGATCAAAGCTGACATACAAACTAAGAACATTCATTGTGTTTCATTGTGTTCATGTCCCATCTATTTCTAGAGATTTTTCTTAACTCATCAAGATCTCTAAATGGACCCTAAGGGTTCAATACATCGAAACAATTGAAGATAGGCCAATTGTCCTTTCAATCTAAAAGGCATATGGATCCTAGATAAGGGTGGAAACACCAAGCCATGAAATATTTTTGCAAGCTCTATTCCAATTAAGAAAAATAGGCTTCACAATGTGAATTAAGTAGATAGCATAACAAAAGTAACATAGAAAATCAAACATAGTTTGGAATTAAATTACATCTTTTTCATAGAATAAAGAAAAATTAGTTCATGCTAAAAATTAAATTTAACATAAATGAATTCACTATAATTTTCTTGAGAAGAATTAGAAGGAGAATGAATGGCAAAACAATCTACTTCGCGTTTCCTTTTTCAAATTTTTCTCTTTTATGCGTGTTTTCTTCCCTTTTTTTGTTTTCATTGCCGCTTCTTTCTTTTTCTTTTTCTTTTATTTTGTACCCTCTGTTTGGTATATATATCCTTTGCTGGAATCTGATTTTGTTTCTTTTTTTTGTTTTTTTCTGGCGGCTCTGTGTTTTGTCTCTTTTTTTTTGTGTTTTTCGTATATATATAAATCTTCATTTAAATTTTAGAATCCTTAGATTAAATGCTTCAAACTTTTGGACCTTTATTTTCTTCAAATTTGCAATAAAATTTAAATAATAATAATGAAGTCTAAAATCAATAAAAATTAAATAAAATTATACTAAAGTTAAAGTTGAGAAGTAATAAATTATGTCAAATTATGCAAGTCATGAAAACTCTTCTTGAATTCCTAACTTTAGTTTTAGAAATTCTATATCACTTATGACTTCCTACATTTTCTTTCATTGTAATTGATAACAATTTAATTATTAACCAACTAAAATCTTGAAGAAATTAGAATTATAATTATTAGATTTAATTCATTTTTGATATAAAAAGGTCATAACTAAATTAAGAAATATTAAATATGTTGATAATCTTTAAACTAATTATTCAATCATAATTGCAATAAAAATCACAATTTGTCACTTCATTCAAAAGAATTATCAATTTTACAAAACTCATAATTTAGTAATAAATACATACATGCAATAAACTAGTTCATCACCCTAATTCATGACATGCAAGGTTTTCAAGAGTGCCATATGTTGGAACAATTGTACATTTATGAATTTTACTTTTGGTCTAAATATGCATCTAGGTCCAATAAGAGGGGTGGATACGCCAATCCATGGAATCATTTTACGAGCTCTATTCCAACTTGGCCAAGTAGACCTCACAATTTGAATTAAGTATATAACATACCAAATATACAATAAAAATAACATGTTTAAATCAACATAACAAAAAAAAAACCAACAAATAATAAATAATAATTTTTGATTAAAACACTAGGGATGGTATGCCTAATAGGATTCTGTCCAGGCTAACAATATGCATTAACATGGCAAAAAACACTCACCATGTGAATCAAGCAACCATATTGGAAAAGCTATAAAGGATTTTCGATCACTTCAAGACCTCATATGTGTGATTATATTCGGTAATTAATAATTGTACTTTCATAACATTCAATCATAAATAACACATCATATAAAGAGGTAGACCCACATAGGATCCACATATGCGGTAACATCCTCATGTTGCTTAGTACAACCACTTGGTAGTAAATAATTCATTAAAAAATAAATCAAAAGTATACAACTTGATAAAGGTATAAATGTAAATACTTCTACTAGTCGAGACATTTGCCCTAACTTTGCCTAGCTTGCCCTTCCTTATTATCAATATAGCAATTGATCTAAGTAGATCCAAGCTCTATCATCACATAATGTGATGACTGCTAATGGATTTCCTTCCTAACATGAATACACATTTAAATCCTATACACCCAACTAATAGATGACACACCATCTCATAGTCTCGTCACCTATTGGAACTATTGAATCATTGCAACTACCAACGAACACATGACACATAACCACATTGGCACATCACCTATGAGAACTATTGCACTATTGTAACTATTAGCTAACACATGACACACAACCATATAGGCACTTTACCTATGGGAATTGTTGGACTCGTGTAACTACCAGCTAACATACAATAACACAACTCTAAGAGATACTCCTTGAAATGACATGGCTCTTCACTAGCCAATGAGCATTGTAAATTTTGATAAAACCTTAATAAATGTCACATTTTTCCACTCGAACTTTGTTAATGAAATATGAGAGAAACTTCTCTATGATATTCTGTGTCTTGTATATTTACACACAATTTCTCAAACCTAACACTCCAAAGGAAAACAGACCAAGAAAAGACTAAGGAAATGTTATGCCAAATAGGTAGAGCTTCTCCCCAAATTTTTTCCAAGAAAATAAGAGGAGGAGAAGGGAATTTGTAGAAAAATTACCCTCTTTAAATCTCACCAACCACTTTATTGTGCCCTCATAAATAACATTGGCAAGGGTAACAACAACCATTGATGAGGGTAATATCTATTACATTACTCAACGAGTGAGTTGGGACAACACAATAACAAAAAACTCTCGAACATGACAACATAACAACAAACAATTAACAATGTTATCTAAGAGATTGAATGTGTGTAATAGGCAAACACAAAACTATGTCCTAAGGGATACTGATCCACCACTGCCCAACCTTAAAAAGGTTAGACAAAAACTTTAATAAAACACAGGCAACATGTTTTGCACACGGGAATGCCAACACCAAAATCATAGGACTAATAGTTTTGATTCAAACATATAATTAAACACATTAAAAATTCAAGAATTGAAACTAAAATAATTGATGACATTAAATGATGCAAACCCAAAAGGCAAGAGCATTGAACCCATGAATAAGATGGCAATTAAATCCCAAAAAAAGTGTAAAAAGTTTAGATTTTGATAGGATCTTGACCCAATGGATATTGTAGACCATGAACCTTGGTATAATAATGGTAGCACCTTGACTCTATTGATGCATACATTTTTTATTTGGAAAATAGCTCGCAAATGCACAAATCACTTTGTAAGAAATGATAAGTATATTTTTAAGGTCAATTTAAGGAGGAACTATGTGATTTTTAAAAAATTCATTCTTTAAAACAAAAAAATAATAAACATAAACATTCTTGCACTACAATTTTGGTTTAAAAATTTCTAATCCATTGAGAAAAAGTTAAAGTTAAAGGATATATTGATTTATGAAAGTTTCTTATTTAGTTATAGATCGCAAGTATACAAATCACTTTGTAAGAAATGATAAGTATATTTCTAAGGTGAGTTTAAGGAGGAACTACATGATTTTTAAATAAGTCAACAAAATTCTTGAAAACAAAAAAATAAACATTAATATTCTTTCACAATGATTTTGGTTTGAAAATTGTCTAATATATTGAGATAAACTTAAAGATAAAGGATGCATTGGTTTATGAAAGTTTCTTATTTAGTTATGGATCTAATTAGCTAGAGGGATAAATAAATAATTAGCAAAACAATGTTACATTAAAATTTTGCAGAATGGCCAAGCATTCAAACATGTGTAAATAGAGTAATATGAAAATATAAAGATTAACGCATGAGAATTTTAGGTAGAAATAACCTAGGTCACACCAATGACCTAATAGGAAAATCGTTCGTCCACTAGATTACTTAATTAGCTATAATGAAAAAATGAGATCCAATTACAAGGCTAGGACTCAAACTACTCATCGAGGTAATGCTTCAAAGTAATCTACTTACAAATTGTTGCTTTCATCATAGTCTCTAAAAGAAAGGTGTTCAGATCTGGACCAATGTTTCAATGAACTCAAGTCACACGAGTTAATCGAACCGATATAGATGGCACCTGAAAAGTTAGCACAATAACACAAGTGCAAATGTGTGTCCTAGAGCATATTAATAATGAACAACCCTAATTAGATGATTTAACAAATATATCAGATAAATCAAAATCAACTAGCAACACTAGACAATCAATTAAAGCATAATTTCAACAAGGATAGCTTTTTTAAAGATTAATAATCAAACCAAATAATTATGATATGATATACACACTTATTTGATCAAGAACAAAAATAAAGAAGAAGTAATAAGAACTTATGACCAAAATATCATAAATCAATTTGGCTTATTAATTAATCAAACACAACCACCAATGTTTGATAGATCAACTAAATAAAGATGCCTAAAGAATTATGATCCTATATTTACAAAATAAGAGAGAATTAAGATGAAGAGAATAATGCTATTTTATGGTTAGTAAACTTATGAGCCAATGGTATGATTAAATAACATGAATTGAAACCGTAGGTCAAAGGTTAATTTTAAAACTATCATTAAAAGTATTTAGAAGAGCTTAAAAACATAAGGATAATAATATAGTAAAAATACTAATTAGCTAGAGTAAAAATTAGGTTAAATTTGAAAACTGACTACTCGATCTAGATTGAGTATGGTTGCTCAATCGATCTAGTCAAGCTCGATCGATCAACTTGAATTGTTTGATCAATCTAGTTAAATCTTGATCAATCTAGTGAGAAACTAATTAATTTATAAATATGTGGATCGATCTACTCATTAATCTTGATCAATCTAGTGCTTAATCTATCGAGTTAATGCTTTGATTGATCTAGACATATTAAAATTAATTTAGTCAGTTTTAATTAAGCTTGATCATTCTAGTCACCATTTGATTGATTGAGTGATCTATTTGAACAATGTTTCTATGTGTCTAATATAAAATCTAACTTGCATCGGAACAAAGATATACCTAAGATGTGATCGTTGAGGCTTAATAGTTTCTTCGGCTTTAAAATATTCTTGAAAGATACACCTAGAAGCTAATATTACATAAAATTATTTTGTTCATAAATATCACCAACAATCACAAACCTTACAATTGTACAGTATAATTTCAAATATTGGGCACCAAGATTTTCTAAGTCAAGACCAACCCACCACCTTTCTAGTGTAAAACATGACCCCTGTATTAATACTATGGTGCACCTTCTAAAAATATCACCGAGAACTAATTTCAACCAAGTCTTGCACCCATGTGACATAAAGATTGCTTCCAAGCATCAATGTTACTCAACCAAGATACTCAACTATCATAAGGTTCATTTTCATCAAGGCACTAGGCCACACAACTACTCATCCAACCATGCAAATGATACACATTAATAGCAAGTAGTATAATAATACACCAAGACTTAGTTGGTTTCCAATTCCTCTTATCAAGTCTCTTTATAACACCATAAGGTAGGCACCTTGACACTAAAAAGCAAACTCCTTGTCCAAAGGATAACTTCATCTTGCACCCATTGTGTAAAACCCCAAAAATTTGTTATAAATTATTAAAGTGCCTTAAAAGGAACCTTTAATTATATTTTAAGGTGTAGTGATGTACTTGAAAATTTTGTATGAAAAATTATATTAATCATGAAAAGTTTAAAAACATTTACTGTAGCTCATCGGGGACTTACCGACCGATGAGTGTTCGATGAGAGGTACCAAGGAGGATATCATATGTTCACTAGGCCTCATGGTGCTCGATGAGTAACCAATGTGGGTGGTCGACAAGGGCCAAATGTGTCTATAATTATGCATGGGTTGGACCATTTTTCTCCACTCAAAATTTCCCTCCTCCATCTCTAAATTTTTCATTCTCTAAAATTGATCCGATTTTTGGTACATTTTGGGGATAAAATATCCAAAAGTTTGGGTTCAAAAGAATATTGTTGGGACAATTTTTCAGGTAGGAGTTTCCACTCTAATTCTTTTATACATGCATTAATTTTCATAAATATGTCATGCATAATATATTATGAATAAAAAGGAAAATCAAAAGACATGATTTTTATAAGAAATGTTATAAATGTTGTTAAAATTAAATACTCATTATGAATATTTTTATTTATGCATACATGAAAACTTCTATAAAATGAGTATCAATTTTTGATATAAAATGAGTATTAAAAATAATACACATGGCATATGGGATTTTATACATGCATCATGAAAAATAATTTTTTGTGGGGAGTATACTTGTATGTATGCTTGCAAAGTATAGTACCCATGGGCTACTGATTGTAATGGACTATTTTTGATGGATTATAGGTATGCATTTTATATTTTTAAAATATATTTTGTCTCATATGAGCATGCATTGGGATACATGGAATGTACACTCCTTGGTTCCAAAAGCAAGAAAGTACAAATTTACCTTGTGTTGTAAATAAAAATCTCCCCATATTGTATACTAATGATGATGATAATTACTTTTGTTCATGAATATTATTATATGTGGTATGCATCTTGAATAATTGTTATAATATTATTTTAGAGTAGATTCTTACTAAGCTACTTGTAGCTCACCCTACTTCCCTATTTATCTCTAGAATTGATTTTAGTGAAGGTGGTTCTAGTTTTTTGACATAGAAGAAGTAGAATACATGTTTTTCTTTTACTTTATTCATTTCATTTTGTATACTGTATTTTGGAGATATTATTGAGACATGATGAAAAAGTAGTTTATCTTTCAATATCTTTCTTGTTATATATATGTTTTCTAAAATTTAAATAGTTTTAATAAAATTGTGTTTGAATAGGAATATTCCTAATTTAACGGAAATTTTATTAAAATGTAATTTAAAATTTTCTAAAAAATATAAGTTAAAACTGCCTATCCTTTTTTATTTCATGTACCCATTTTTCAAGGCGTGACAGTTTGTTATTAGAATATGTTTCTAATCTATTGGGAAAAATATTCATTCATAATCTTGAAATATTTTTGAATTATTTTTGTCTCTACATGGCTCTAAGAAAAAGAGTGGCTAGGAATCAACCCAAACAAGATGCAAATAAAAATCACATTGAATGAGACTTGTTTCAAACATTACATAGATTGATTACTTGGGATAGAAAACCTGAGGAAAAAGGTAGAGCTTGCTACCTTAAAGAGTTCGAAAAGATGAAACCATCACTCTCTGATGGTACCTCTAACCCAGGCATTGCATAAAGATGGATTCCAAAAATTGAAAAGAAGATGAGTGCTCGTGTGTTTTAGAGCTAGACTCAATGCATATAAATTAAGTGGAAAGGTCGTCTACTAGTGGGACTCTGTAGGTAGAGGAAGAAACATAGCAACAATCATATGGGAAGAATTTAAGGATTTCTTCTATGAGAGATTTTTCAATGAGACAACAACGTCTAACAAGGTGGTTGAGATTATAAATCTCAAACAAGAGGACATGACCATCACTTAATATGAGAGTTGCTTCAATTAGTTATCAAGATTGGTAGAAAATATGGTGGTGTGAGATTTGAAAAAAGCTGTGAAATCTTTCATGGGCTTAAGAGATGAAATCCATATAAAATTAATGTACCAAGGCATTCAAAACTACACTGCCAAAATTTCCAAGCTTAAAGGGTTGAACAAGTTAATGCGGAATAGTTAAAGGTGACTACATCGTTACAAAAGACTAAGGATAAAAGAAAGGAAAAGAAGAAATTCTAGGAAATGAGATGTGATGACCAACATAATGCATCATCTGAAAGTAATTCATCTAGGGGTCCTTAGTATCACCTTTACATTTGCTACAACTATAATTACTAAGTTATCTCAAGCACAATTTTCCTTAACACACCGCCAGTTGGTATAGAGGAGGATCGCAATCTAGTTTGAATTTTGGTTCATCTAATACTTGAAGGAATATTCCTGAACAAAGTTAGTAATCTAGTTGGTAGTCCCAACAATATTTCTAGAAACTAAGATGGTCATTTCTAGAAATATCTTCCATATCTTACTAGCCTTCTAGGTAGTATTCCAACAACCTTTGAATATTGCACAAATTTTTCAACATCAACATTTTACCTATAGAAAAGACAAGGGAAAAAGGTGTTGGCACTCATAAACAATGATCATAAGGTCAATATTTTACAGCTAGCAAGTTAAGGGAGTCCAAGATCAATAACATTGAAGAAATTATGGTTTTATTAGATCATTCTTTGGTATGAGTTCTCTTTGATACTTGTGCCACCCATTCTTTCATTTCTTTAACCAGTGCCCAAATATTAAAACTTATATATGAAACATAGAAAACTTTCTTACTTTAAACACTCTTTTGATCCTCTTCTAATGTCCTTTATATTTGTATAAGTTGTTTAGTTAGATTTAATATTCATCAATTCCTAATTGATCTCATTATACTTGATATGAGTTATTTTGACATTATCCTAGGAATGGACTGGTTAACCAAATACCAAGTAATTGTAATTTTATTTGAAAAGATAGTTATTATCAAAAACCCCAAAGGTGTAAAGGTTCAATTTTGTGCCGAAAAGGAGTGAACCTTTCCAGTGCTTTTGTTAAGTACTACTCAGGAGGAAGATAGAACTAGGGAAGCATAGCCCTCTTAAATTCTATAGGAATGGATGTGGATAGTGGAAGAATCTTATCATATACTCTCCTGGTGAATGAATATTGTGATGTATTTCCAAAAGAGTTACTTGGACTTCCTCTAGCTCAAAAGTTCAATTTTATAATCGCATTGTATCCTAGAATTATGCCCATATCTATTGCTCTTTGTCGAATGGAACCTATAGAGAAACAAGAGTTAAGAAAATAGTTGGATGAGCTGTTAGCAAAATGATACATTTGACCTAGTTTGTTACCTTGGGGAAGCACCTATCATGTTTGTCAAAAATAATGATGGAAGTTTTAGCCTATGCATCGATTATCATGAACTGAACAAGGTTAACATATAGAACAAGTATCCATTGTCTTAGATTGATGAGTTATTTGTCAAACTTAGTGGTTCAAGTTTCTTCTCAAAATTTATCTAAGGTCTGGATATCATCAACTATGGGTTAGAGAGTTAGATATACCTAAGATTGATTTCGGTACATGGTATAGGCATTTTGAATTTGTGTTATGCCATTTGGTTTAACCAATGCTCCTACTACTTCTATGGACTTAATGAATCTAGTATTTAGGCCATACCAAGATCAAAATATCATTATGTTTATTAATGATATTTTGATTTATTCAAAAACCCATGAAAAGCATGAAGAACATATTAGGATGGATTTGGAAACCTTAAGAGAGCATTAATTGTATATAATGTTTGAGAAGTGTGATTTCTAACTTACTGAAGTAAAATTTCATGGACATGTCATATCTAGAAGAGGTATTACGGTGGATCCTTTCAAAATTGAAGCACTATTAAGTTGGAAGCAACCAAGATATGTAACCAAAATTCAAAGTTTTCTCGAGTTGGTCAGATATTACCAACGTTTTATGCAAGGCTTCTTGAACATTGTTGCACCTTTGAAATAGCTTACCCAAAAGGGAGTCAAATATGGGTCAAAACTAGTGAAAATGCATTTCAAGAGTTGAAAGTATGGCTGACAACTGCAACATTCTTACTATTTGCAATAGTATAGAACCTTATGTGGGCTATACTGATGCTTCAATACAAGTATTCTTGTACAACCTCATATCCATTCCTATATTATTAAAGAATGTCAAAGCAACCTAATCTAATGATTCTAAAATCTATGAAATGTGGTATAGAATGGCTGAAGGAGAAGTGGTGGAATGATGGACTTATAGTGATATGGAATTTTGTTTCCATGGAAAGATAATGGTACATGTCAATGATTGTCAATGATTATCTAAGGCATGAGATCTTGAGAGAAAAGCATAGGTCAAAATTTATGGTACATCTTAGAAGCATAAAAATGTATCGACTTTAAAAAGAAACTATTTGTGGAGATGAATAAAGAATGATGTAGCCAAGTTTGTAGCCAATTACATAATATGTCAACAAGTCATGGTAGAACATAAGAAATCCATTGGACTACTTCAACCATTCCTTGTAGTGGAATGGAAATGGGACAATGTAATCATGGACTTCGTACAAGGATTGTCTCATACTTCTCAAGGTCATGATTCCAATTGGGTAACTATTGACCGTGCCATAAAGTCTGCTAATTTCATTCTAGTTAATACTGGATACTTAGTGAATTCTTTGAGTAAATTTTACATTCGAGAGATCGTACGATATATGGTATACCAAATTCGATTATATCAGATCAGGATCCAAAATTTACCTCATGTTTATGAAAATGTGTACAAGAAGCTTTGGGTATAGAAATATTACATAGCATGGCTCATCATTCTAAAATGGATGCACAATCCAAAAGGGTTATTCAAATGTTAGAAGACATGTTATAAGCCTATGCTAGAATTGAAGAGGAATTGGAGCATATACCTACCATTGGTTGAGTTCTCCTACAACAACAATTATCATGCAAGTATTAGGATGGCACCTTATGAAGCCTTGGATGGATGACTATGTAGATCTATAATGTACTGGACAGAATGTGAAGATTTTATCAAACTTATATTATAGAAGAAACAACTGAAAAAGTTTGCATTGCATATGACAAACGTTTTTTTTAGCTCAAAGTTCATTCAAGAGTTATGTTGATCAGGGGCATTGACCAATGATTATAAAAGTGGTTGATTACATTTTTCTCAAAGTTCAAATTTGAACGGGAGTAACTCATTTTGGAATAAAAAGAATGCTAGCACCATGCTATATCAGGCCGTTCCAAATTGTAAAAAATATTTGGTGATGTACTATATCAATTGGAGTTACCTCAAGAAATCTCACCAGCTCATAATGTTTTACATGTGTCTGTTCTACAGAAATGTTAACAAAATAAGAATAGTATTTTGGATTGGATAGAATTGTTGTTATAAGAAAACACATAATATGAAGAAGAACCAATAATGATAATTAATTTCTAAGTCGGGAACTTGAGGATAAGAGAAATACCACTAGTGAAAGTTTAGTGGAGACATTATAGTATTGAAGATACATCTTGATCACCACACAAGAAGTTTATGCAATGAATATGCAAGTATATGTATCGCAACAAGTAATATAACGATTAGAGATTATTTTATTAGAAACTAATTTTTAACATTTTAAAAAATAAAAATCAATTTTTTGTGTTTTTATATTTTAAGGAGAAAAATTAAAATAACTAAAAGTAAATAACAATAATTAATTAAATCACATTTGGTTACTAAGAAGATATATGAGAAAATATCTAAGATTACTTAATCCCTAATTTTCTAAACATGTGAATCACTAAAATTCCCTCAATATAAGTATCAATTAATTACATGATCAATTGAATTTGACCTAACATGTATTCTTCTCTCAAGTAAAATACACACCATATAGTAATTAGTTTAATCACACTCTCGTGCCAATTAAATTACATACTACTCATTAAGTTCATAAATTATGGATCACATATATAAAAATCATACATTTCTGCCTAGAAACTATGCATGTTATTTAATCAAGACAAAAAATTAAATAATTCTCTCAAATCTATTTAATTACCTATATAGATAAATTGTTGGCCAAACAATTAATAGCATAAAATTAGATTAAGTAATATAATTAAAATAAAATTATAATTAGGGTAAAATATTACATCATCATATGGTGAAAATTGAGTTAATAAGATCCCTAGATTAATAAATTAACTACACATAATTGTATTCATAAAGCTCATATTTTTCATAAAGAAAGAAATAAAAATTGACAAAAAAATAGTAGAAGAAGAAATATAATCAATCTCTTGTATTGTAGTGTTAATCTCTACTAAAATTGTGTCCCCTCTTGAATTTTTCTATATTTTCCTCTCTTTTTAGCTCCAAAATCTTACCAAAGTTATACTAATGGTGACCCCTTAGGTTTTATGGGGTGATTAAGGGATTAAATATAGCTCAGGTGCAATCTAGACCGTCAGATCAACTTCAGATCAAGAGTTGGGATCAAAACAAGCAAAAAACTGACAATGCTAGCCAATCACAACACAACATGTGGCATATAGACTCACCAAGAAAATCAGAGCACGACGTGTGACAGTGGAGACTGGTTAGAGTCAACGCCATGTAGCATAATATGATTTGCAGTAATGGATGGCATGACACACAGGTGGAATGTAGGGAGAAATTGCGTGGCAACACATGTTAGTGCAGTTTGATTGATCTCCAAACTCGAATTGAATGTTGGGCTAACATGTGGCATGTGATTCATCCTCCTCACACATAGCGTAACTTGATTCACTATTCCTACTTATATAGTATCCATGTGGCTTTACCAGTCAACTCCTTTGCTTGCATGGCATGCCTTGTGGAAACTCTTGATTGGCCCTACGTTAAAAATTCATAAAAAATCCCTAAAAATTCCAAAAAATTCCATAAAATTCCAAAAATTATATTTTCACCCCTTTTCACTAAAAAGTTTATATTATAATATTTTTGGCCCCAAAAATATTATTTATTGAATAAAATAAGTAAATATTATGTAAAAAAGTGTACTGATGACTCTACTTTCATAGAGTCATAACACCCCCAAACATAACTCATTGCTTGTCCTCAAGTAAAGCTAAGTATAACTAAATAAAATAACATGGGTAGTATATTCATAAATATACTTCTATTAGTACATGCATATTTCACGAAAACTATTCCTATTAAAAATTGTACAATCCTATGATAAAGAGGTTAACATATCCATTAATCAACGTTCCATTAATACAAGGACATGCAAGGTTTTTGACAAATTGATTCATGTGTGTGCTACAAATGATATCATCCAATGCACTCATGAAATCAACCTACAAATGATATCATCCAATGCACTCATGAAATCAACCTATATGAGCATGTTAATCAATAAGGACTTTACATGGTTGTAATGTAAGGCTTAGGTGGGGGGTCGGTAAATGAAGACATTTAGGCTCTTTCCACACCTTAGCTTTTTTTTATCATGCACTTTTTAACTACAATTGAGTTTTTACTTGATATTTCAGTGCACCCTCTTTTGTCATTATTTTCATATTCTTTTATTCCACGTCTCTTTTCTCCTTCTTTTTTTGTAACTTCGCAACACCCCCAAACTTATTTTCAAATCTATTTTATTTTTATTTAGAGGGATAATTGTGTTGTGAGTTTTGCTTCTTTTTTTCTTTTTTTTAAAGGGTGCATTACATTTCACCTTACTCTATAGCATAACCCATGATTGTATTTTTTTCTTTTCATACATGCTAAAGGTGCAAGGATTAACTTACTGGTTAGGCATAAAATGTGGCTTAAGGATATGAAAGGTTCTTTGTTAGGCTCAAATGGGTGACTACGGATATTAACAATGGTTAAATTTAAAGGCTCAATCGATCCAAATAAGGCCTAAATCATTTCTCTTGCTAAATACTATTTAGAATTTCACCTCAAGGGATGATCAAATAGATTCTAAAGCCTGATAGATCTCATTAACTCGCATAACTCACAACAAATTTTCTCTCAATAAGAACACCAAAATCAATCATGAACATGTGCATAAAAATTTGAATCAATCCAATCAAAACTAGCAAGCATATCACATGATTAATATAAATATCATAACAAATATGTTACATTCCTTATCCTAGTCATGACAACCAATTTTTATCATAGAGTTCATATGTTTCGTATCAAGCATGCATGCCTTTAGTTTCCATATATTCAACAATTTCTACAAAAATCATGATTAAAAATATCCTAAAAATAAATAAAAAATTACCTAAAAATTTAAAATGCATACTAATACTAATGTAGAGAATGAAGTTCCCTCCCCCAAACTTAAATTTCACATTTTCCCTAATGTATACATATAACTATGAAAAGGTAAAAGAAAAATAAAATTCCCATAGTCTTGGCACACTATATCTGTCATTGAAATGCTCATTCTTGTTGCGCCATTTCTATCCACATTTATTCTCCTACAAAACAAAAACAATAAAAATATAACTAAAATAATGTTGGTTACCTCCAAACTAGCATTACATTTAACATCCTCGACTAGACCGTCATATCAAGTCCTAAAGAACATCCCTTTGTGTCCATTTGCTTTGAGTTTTCCTGAAAACAGTTCGATTCTTGATTTCTTCAATAATACTTTATATTCTAGATCAAAAACACGATGCTCAATTCTCTTCTCATGCCATATTTGTGTTTTCTTTTTGAACTTTTTGGCATTCTTATAAGCACTCCACTATAACTCATCCAATTTATGTATTTCCAACATCTTTTTCACCTCTCTATTGGACTCTTTCACTTTCATACTTGATTGGGGCAGGGAGAATAAAAGTGTGGGGTCTAAACTTGATGGCTCTTCAATTGATGGTTTGAGCTTTGATTCTATCTCAAAATTCTCCATAATCACCTTTGATACACACATGAGAGACACATCCTCCAAAAAGTTCACATAGTCCACAATATCAACCTTTGATTCCATACTTTCAAAGTTAAAGGAGGTTGAGTTTGTTTTCTGGTGAGTTTTTGTTCTTGTTCATAGTATCCGATGTGACCATGGTGAGTAACATCCATGGGCCCATGTTTGGGTAACCTCGGTAGGTAACATCCAAGGGTCATTTAGAAGTCGCGTGTGTGTGGCATGGCCTCGAACTTGGGTTATGTGTGATGGTCCAGGATAAGGGGATATTGGCGCTCCCTACTAACACCTTAAGCTTTTAGTAGGAATGGTTAGCTACTGTTCCTAAGTTTGGTATCAGAGAGCCCAAAGGTTTCAAAAATTGTTCACATGCTACAAAGGTAGTTTATTCTTATTCTACTTTGTAATTAAATTTTAAAATCATAAGGATTATATTAGGGAAAACATTTACTCGACTAATACCATATTTTTCTTTCAAAGGATCTTTTTAAATATTTCTAAGAAAAACAAAGAACTGATATCAGAACCTACATTTGGTATTTTTAATTTAATTATGTATGTGGTTACATGTTTAAGGTAGGCAGTAAAATTGCATTGGATTTAATTTTTGTATGGTTTATTCTTAGATGAATGAATTATTTATAATTGTCAATTATATTGTTCTTTGGGTTCTTGTAGTAGAAACCTATTACAAATCCTTGTAGAAACCTATGGTAAATCCTAGCAGATGGTATAAGAATTTTATAATAATCATTATTCTGGAGTTTTTTTTATTTTTATTGAATGTTTTCAATTTATTGTAATTCATGTCAAGTTTGTATAAAAAATGTTGCTAAAATAGTATAATAGTAGCCCTATTATTGACCCAAGAAGCACTAGGCCACATTTCCCAAGCCAACTTCATCATGGGAGGATCCATGGATAGTGGGGACATTATTTATGTAAAGGATATTAAGTTAGGGGGACACGTGCCATAGTGGTTGGTGGCTAGTGCAGTGCCTATTCATGGCACAACTAGTGTGCCAACTGCTTGATACTTGTTGGGGGTATGGGGCTACATCTAATCAAGAAATTTCTTTGTGATCTCATGTGTCTCAATTTGATCATGTTTGGTGAACCAATATCCTGATCTCAAAATTTTTCATACAAAATTTACAATTTTGGACTTTAATTGGGACAACCATAGTTTTTACAAGAAAATAGAAGGGTTTTGATATGTTCTAATTTAATTAATTATTTAATGGTTACATAGATTAATTAGGACTTCTTTATTTATTGATTGTTTTTAACCCAAAGGAATCCGACCATAATAATATGGTATATTTATTTTTTGTCTTGTATGTTATTTTTTAGTATATGAATAGTTCATAATCTGGATAAGAATTATATGTATAAGTCTTGTAAGTCCTTTGTTTCTACGTTATAATTCCCGTGTGCAAATATGGAGTCTTTTATATTACTTGGTGTATTATCTTCTTCTATGTAAGTTGGTTGCTAATGGTTTGGTAATGCACAAACGCACTTTGTTATGTACACTATGTATGTGAGCATGTTTACGCATACCATAGGGTTGGTTTTCATAGTATGCATGCTAGGTTTTATTGTTTGCGATCTTGTTTCATTTAACTTGTGGATATATAGAAAAATAACTTTTTAGAAGGCTCGTCAACCTAGCTCACCAACTCATCTCCAACTCTAGTTGGGGATGTTCTAAGGTATTACCTCCACCATATGTGTTTCCACCCATATAGATGCAAGATCGGTGAAGCCCTAGGTAGTTGAGAATTTTTTATAAACACCTCCTCTTTTATTGTTATGGTAATTAAAGAAATTATGGCAAATCCTTATCAAATTGAAATTGTATTTTCCGATTTTGGTTCACTTTTACTTTGAGTGGTTGTTTGATATTTGTGAATCATGAATGTGTGAGTAAAACTGTGTTCTCAGGTTGAGATAAGTTGTATCAATGTATATCGAGTTGAGGTTTCTACTTGGGTTTGTTATTGAGGTGGATGCCTCATTCTATCACAATTGACTATTGGAGACCAATTAAATTATTGAGTAGTGGGGATCTGGAAGTGAGCCAAATTATTATGTTGAATCAAAGTTGTTATGGAGGCAATAAGCAAGTGAAACATAGGTAGTTAGGATAGATGTTCCCAACTAATATAGATATCTATGTTATATTATCTATTGAGTTGTATACTGTTATTCTATTTAGTAAATTGTTTACTACCAAGGGATTTCCATAAGAAAACCAAGGATTTTACCATATAGGTAGGGGTTGTATATGGCCTTTTATCATTATATAACTGTGTTTGTGTGCTCCATTTTTGAGTTAGTGCAATATAAGTTTCATTTTAAGTATGTGTCAACATATGAGCCTTTAACTTTGATTGGAAAGAGTTAATGCCTTGCTAATATTGCATGTTTTTGGTCTCCTGTAGCATGCCTATTACCTTTTGATTAGCTACTTAGCTTACTCTACACTCCTTTGAGGATTTTTATGCCCCTTTTTAAAATTAATCTAGTTTCTTTCTAGTTAGTTTAATCTAATTATTACATTTTTCCTTGTTTTATATTTGGATTATTTCATTCTTTTCTTTTGTCTTTTATACTGGTTGTGAGTTAGGGTGAGCCTATAAAAAGACCATATCTCCCTACCCTAGTTGTTCACTAGGTTTCAGACTTTTTCATTTGGTATTAGAGCAGGTACACCCTTGTTAGGCTTAAGTGCTCTATTTTTTCTCATTCCTCCCTTCTTGTTTATTTAACTACCTATTTATCTTATAATCTTAGGTGTGCAAGGATTAGTTAGTAGTCCTTCTCATGTTGATTGAAATTATTTCTCTTTTTGAAGATCTCAGATGCGTTCTTATTAGAGATCATTGAATTGATGAAGGTGCCCTATGAATACTTTAAAAGATGATACTATTGAACTAAAGCCCCTGATTGGAATGAAGAAGATTTGCATATTGGTGATCTTAATTATTAAGGGTTGTATATCATCTTCAAATCTGTAACTACTGATGACTTAGGTCTTCTATCCAAATTTAATTATTCTAAAGATGCTTAGGACTTATTGGAAAGAAAGTATGATAGTTGCTCTTTCTAAATGGATGAAGCTTATTCAGAGAGTACATGGATTGGTACTTCTAGTTGTTCAGCTTTTATGGCTTCTCACTCATAGACCATTTCTTCTTTGACCTCTTATTGAGCTGATATTGTTGATAGTGATGGATTCTCTCTTCAAGAATCTTATGATTAGCTAGTGTATCAGAATCTAAAGCTAAAGAAGAACATGATCAAGATCATCAATAGCTAAGAAGAAAAGGATAAAGCCTATTTAGACCTTTCTAGTCAATTGTTAAAACTCACATTGGAAGGTGATAAAAAAGTGGGAAACCTAAAGATGATATTAGATAATCACATCATGTCATTTCAAATTTTCCTTTAAGATAATGGGAAGTCTATCTCTCGTATCAATAATCTTGAGAAGTCTTTTCATAATAAGGAATCAAAAGGTCTTGAAGTTCAACGCACTCTGAATTATACTTTAGAAAAGTCTGAGATTATCAACCAGTTGGAGAATGGTATTCTTTTCCTAGAAAATGAAATGGCTCTTCTTGGGTCTCTTTTGGATGATTGTGAAGCTAGACTTGATAATCTTTGAGTTCAAGTTGATATGGATTATCATAAAGTCAAGCTCCTTGAATATTACTATTGGATAAATCTAAAATTGATGATTCTCTTACTCTCCAACAATGTGATGTTGAAAGGAAAATTGAATAATCCTGAGATACCATTAGAAATTTTTTTCATGTTATACTTTTTTTGACAAGCTTTTGAAAGTTAATAATTGTCAAGGCCTCTCCATAGACTTGGAATGTATTGTCATTCAATTTTCTTCCTTTTCTTCTACTATTTCTATTGTTCATGATCCTACTTCCACTTCTATAGACCCTACCAATGAAGTATTGGTAATTCAAAATGAAGCAATTATGCTTCTCAGAGAGTATTAGTATTTTGACAAAAGGATGTTCTCATCATATGATTAGAGATAAAATGTTCTTCACCAACCTTGTTCAAGTTAATGATGGATGTGTCACTTTTGGTGATTGAAATAAAGCTATGATATGTGGTAAAGTTTCTTTAGTGCCCCTAGGATCCTTGTACTTAAAGAGGTTCTTTTTATGGAGGGAATCAAGGCTAACCTTATCACAAGGGGTGTACTATGTATGATAGCTCTAGAAATTTCCTAGTTGTGGGCACTAGGTTTAAAGATAACTATTATTGTGTTGGTAACCCCTCTCAAGTCATATGCAACATATTAAGTCTCGGCATGGAAGAGCTTTGGCATCAACATTTGAGCCATGTTAACTACAAGCTTCTAAAGAAAGATCAAGTCTTAAGATTGTAAGAGATCTTCCTTCCATTACCTCTCAACCTGATCATGTTTATGGTCCTTATTAGTTGGGTAAGCAGAGTAAGATATAACAAAAAGAGAATCAACATCTCTCCACAATGAGACCTCTAGAGCTTCTCCATATGGATTTAATAGGTCTTATGCAAATGTCTAGTATTGGTGGGAGAAAATACATCATGGTTGTTATTGTTGATTTTTCTAGCTACATTTGGGTGATGCTTTTAGGGAAAATCTGAATCATTTGCTAATTTCAAGACTTTGTACGTTAGCCTTCAAAATGAAAAGATTGGTTCTATTGGGGCTATTATCTAGATCTGAAGTGATCATGAGAAAGAATTTGAAAATTATGAGTTTAAGTTCTTTTATGACGTACAATTTGGATATTCAACGTGAGTTTTCTACCCTAAAGAGTCCTTAATAGAATGGTATTATTGAGACAAAGAATAGAGTTGTAAAAGAAATGGCTATAGTAATCTTGACTAGCAAGAACTTACTAAAACATTTAGGGGCTAAAGAAGTAAGCACTTCCTGTTATATGTTAAACAAGTAGTTTTTTGAGACTTGTCTCGTGTCAATCCCTTTCTGAGCTAATACATGGGAAAAAATCTAATATCAATAATTTTTTTTTAGTTTGGAAACACTTGTTATATTCTCAAAGATAAGGTGAATTTGGAAAGGTTTAAAGCTAAAAGTGATATTGGAATCTTTTTGAAATACTCAAGTAATAGTCAAGCCTATTAAGTCTACCACTTTATAACCTTTATAGTGATTAATCAATTAATATTGTTATCGATATCTATGGAGCTACTAGAATGGATGAATTTAAAGACATTGATGTATTTGGTAACTAGGGTACTTTTGAAAATATGGTTGCTAATGTTGGGGCTCCTTCTACTATAACCTCTATAGATCTACCAAAGCTTTCTGAAGAAGAAAAAGAACCTTCTCTACCTAAATGGGCTAAGAGTGATTATTTTGTTGACAATATCATGAGTAATGTCAAAAAAGGAGTTAGGACTAGATGTTAGATTAAAGAGATATTGAACTACAAGTGTTTTACAATAACTATCCATTTTAAAAATTTCAAGGAAGCCCTACAAGATGTACATTGGGTCAATTCCATACATGAGGAACTCACTTTATTTCAAGTAAATGATGTCTAGCATCTTGTTCCCAGATCAAAAGATAAGCATGTCATAGGTATATGTGAGTTGTATAAGAAAAAATAAGATGATAATGGTGTCAATGTTAGAAATAAATTCAGACTTGTTGATCATGAATATACTCAAATATAAGGTATCAACTTTTAAGAAACCTTTGTACCTATTTCTTGTCTTGAGTTCGTAAGATTTCTAATTGGGTTAGCTTATTACTTTGGGTTCAAGCTACATTAGATGGACGTTAAGAGTATGTTTCTTAATGGTGTAATCAAGGATAAAGTTTATGTTTTGTAACCCAAAGGATTTGAAGATACTCACATCCATGATCATGTTATGAGGTTAAAGAAAGCCTTGTATGGCTTAAAGCAAGCTTCGTTGACCTGATATGAGCATCTTGCCACTTTCCTCTTTAGCAATAGCTTTCAAATAGGAGGTTGTGACAAAATTTTGTTTGTTTAGAGAAATAAAGATGAAGTAGTTGTTGCATATGTTTACATTGGCAACATCATCTTTCAGTCCACGAAGGATATGCTTGCCCAAGAATTTTCCATAACTATGCAGAATGAATTAAAATGAGTTAAGTTGAAGAGTCTAAATTAAGTTCCTAGTTAAACAATTGAAAGATGGAATAATTCTCTCCCAAGAAAGATATGCCAAAGCACATATTAAGATGTTTGGATTGGACCATGCCAATCCAATTCATACTCTACTGAGTATTTTCGTTAAAATTTCTCAAGATTACTTGGGACAAGATAAGGACTAAACTCTGTATAGAAGTATGATTGGAAGTCTTATCTCTTAATTGTATATCACCTCTATATCCCTTTTAGTATTGGAATCCATGCTAGATTTTAAAATCTCCCTAAAGAGTTTCATATTGTTGTAGTCAAAAGAATTATCAAGATTGTTAGTGGAACATCTAAGTTTAGGATATGGCATCCTCATGATACAATAGCTTAACTTGTTAGATATTCAAATGCTAATTGGGCAGAGTGTAATGATGATCGAAAAATACGTCAGGTGGTTGTTTTTAGTTGGAAAACTCATTGATCTCTTGGCACGGTGAGAAGAAGATTTCAGTGTCTCTCTTCTTGCTACTGAGGTAGAGTATACTATAGCTGAGTTGTGCTTCTCTCAATCGCTGCCAATGAAGCAGATGTTTTTAGACTATTGGATAAATGTAAGAAACCTAGTTTTACTTTTTGACAACACTAGTGCCATCTGTATTTCTAAAAACCTGGTTTAAGATTCAAGGATGAAACACATTTATATTAGACATCACTTCATAAGAGACCTAGTAGAGTCAAACATTTTGTCATTGTAGCATATAAGCATTGATCTTCAACTTCATCACATTTTTACTAACCTCTAGATTGTCTCATATTTGAGTTTCTGAGAAATGCTACTAGTGTCTACATCACACCCTGAGATTGTTATTTATGTGTTCTTCAAGTTTATGAGAGCCTGAAGATCTTTGTGTGTTGTTTTATTTTCTTCACTGTGTATGTTATTTATTTTTAACATGTTTATGATTTTTGTTTGCAAGTATTGCATTGTGTTTAGTGCTTTGTCTTAATCTTCTCTACTGTGGTGCATGAGTGATAAGATTATTGCATTCTTTTATGTTTTCTTTCCCTTCTATAGGGATGTTTCTTTGACTTTATGTGTCAAAAAGGGTAAAAGTTTGTGTGTACAACTTATGGTTTGTTAACATGCTGGTCCTATACAAGTGATAAGTATTTTTAGGAACAGAGTTGTCCATGAGGAACTTGTTTTTGGATATATTAGGATTAAGTACCAATATGAGTACTTTACCTTTCTATTTGAATTATCAAAAATGAATTGCAAATTAAATCAAAAAAACTGAAATAATTAAAGATATAAAAGTAGATTCACTATACAATGTAAAAAACCAGGGAATTTCCCTACTTTAATCCTATTATTTTATAAATCTCTCTAATATTAAAATAAAATTCTTGGACTATTAAATTATATTCACATAATTACCACGTATATGTCTATGGTCATGGCATTCCTAATCCACATATCCCTAACCCATATGTCTGCGGCCATTTAAGCATACATGGGTTATTAAGCACCTATAATTCAAAATTGATACCATACATAATAATGAGAATTTCTTGCCTTTTAACATATATGCTAATTTAATGCAACTTCATAATTTCATACTAGTATTTCAATTGTGCTTAAAATTAATGAATTTCCTAATTAAATGGCCAATTTAAATAGGAGCACTAAGCACATTAAAGTAGATAATCCCAACACTCACAAAATACTAAATTAATATAATAAAAACATGTTCATAAAATGGGTTCCATTGAATCACTAGAGAGGGTTCTAGCACAAATTCCATATATAAAATCAAGGGTAAAATCCATAGGAAATACAAAATTTTACAACTAAGGGAGTAATAAAATGTAAACACATTTGGAATTCCTCAAGCTCTCCTCACCAAGAAGCTCCATTTGTGCTCCAATGGTGCCTTTTCCAAAACCCTTTTTATATTTCCAAAATTATGTAGAGAAATCTTAAAAAGAAAGATTAAGAAATGGTATTTTGGTGGTTAAAAATGGTGAATGAAGTGAAGGAATGGATGAAGGATTGTTATGGAGGTGTATGGAGGTGGAAAAGGGTGAAAAATGATGAAATTGTTGCTAAATATTTGAGTAATAGAGAAGAAAATGGTTTTAAAATGCTTAATTAGATTCATTTATGTCCATTGGATCGCTCAAGAATCAATAATATAGTGTGTGGAAATGTGGCACGTGTGTACTGGATGAATATGACACATGAGGATGTTGATTTAGGAGTTGATACGTGTGAGGAAAAACATGTGGCATGTAGAATTCACTAAAAGGACGAGGGCTATCAACAAGGCTGCTAAGATGGTGATAAAAAATGCAGAGGCAATCCACTTCAAACCTGCTTCATATGGATGAAATTAGATCTTACCATATGACAGGAATTGGAGTTTGGATATCAATGCTGATGAGTGTTGACCTGTGACAATTGATGATTGGCTGACTACGCTTACACGACATCATATGGCGAGAGCTAGTGGTATCTTCATGGACATGTGGGACTCTCGGATTGGCTTCAAAAAATTTCTAAAGCATCCTAACCAATTGCTACCTTCATCCACTTGCATTAAAAAATGCATAAATAATCCCTAAAAATGATATTTTTTATCCTTTTTCATCCTATTAAAAATGTCACTTTTGAGCCCAAAAAATAATTTAATTAATTAAACAAGTAAATATTAAGTACAAAAGTGATACAATAACTCTATTTTTATATAGTTATCATGTTACATGGGATGTGAGTGTAAGATTGCACTACATTTTGGTTACCTGACTTGCATTCACTTATGGGGAGTGTTACATGAAGACAGGGGGAGTTGTGTGTTTGAGTTATTTATTTTTTATATTTGTTGCATGTTTGATTGTGCTTAGCATAATAATGTATACTAGTGTAAGGGTAACATGATAGTATTGGGTTAAACTACACTATGTTTCTACATAATGCATTAATGGGTATGTGTTGTTTTATGTGTGCAGGTTACACATGTTGCTTAAGACCTTGGTGCACTTTTGGAACTAGAATTCTGACTTACAATAAGGATATGTTGATGCATAAAGATAAATGGAGCGCATGATGCACACATTTTAATTGCTCACAAGCTCACGAATTACTAGAAAACTAATGATAAGTTATCCAAAGGTTGTTCTCTAAAGGAATTGACTAGTTGTAAAAAGTAAAATTAACTTCTAAACACTCTGACATTGATTGGTTGATAGAAAAGACTATAAATTCTAAATTAATGATTATAACTAAATTAAGCAAGTAAATTAAATTATATTTGAAAATATGATGATGAATGAATATGGGATTTTAGTGAGCATAATCCTTTATGAAAAGAACAAATTAAATGATTCAAATAACAAGTTATATTTACTGATTTTTTCCCTTTCAAACAAGCGGACCCCCTATAATCATAGTGATTTCCCTACAATTCTTAGTTATGATAGTGTGTATTTTAGCTTCTTTTATTTTTTTAAGGGAAATCCATATGTATCTTCTTTTTTTTACCAAAAGTGAAGCATGAAATGAAAATAGGCATATACTTTCCATTTCTAGCTAAATCATTTAATCAAAACAATGAATATAAGTAAACGAGACTTCATTAGATATTTAAAAACCTATAGAGAACATCTAATATTTTAAAGTAATAGAAAAAGCGTTTAAAAGAGTAGAATAAAGATTATTATTTGGAATAAAACTAAATTGGCTCAATAATCATCTCATAGGGTAGTCTTCACTATTTGTTTCCTATACTCCAAAATCGAGTTCATTTCAATTTCAATATCCAAGCATGAAATATAAACTATGAATAGAACTGACTTTTATAACCATTCTTAAACATGTTTAAGACATGAAGAAAAAAATGCATAGATTCAATTAATCACCTTAAATTAACTAAAAGCATAATAATTTGAATTGAACTTTTTTTTATTGGGTCTATTTGCAAACCACAAACATAAACTAAGCATTGTCCTTGATGTTTTCAACTATACATATGTTCAAAAAAGCAATAAAAAGAGACAAATAGAAAATTAACTACTAATAGATAAAGGAAAACAACTAAATTAAAACAAAAGGAAAGAATACTACCTAAAATGATGGGTTGCCTCCAATCAAGTGCTAGTTTAACATCTTAGCCAGATGCTATGATTTATAGACTTTGATTCACTAAATGTCCTCCTTTTCATCGAGGCGATGTTTGAATGTTCTTGAAAATGCACAGTCTCTCCCAAGATTGTCATTATTAAACTCCAATTATGAACGTAAACAATTGTCTTGGTAGAGTCCATGAATGGCCTACCAATAAGTACATTTTGCTCCTTGTCCTTTGTGAGGTTTCTATACATTTGAATTCACAAAATCTACAAGCATGGTAAGATTATTTATATGTACCATCAAGTCCTCTACCAGGATTTTTGGATATATTTTAGAATTATCAACTAATCATATGGACATGATTGTGGGTTTCAGCTCTTGCACTTCTAATTTCAAGTAAAATGATTAAGGCATTAAATTTATTCTTACTCTCTTAGATCTAACATAGCTTTTATCTCCTTTTTATCAACCATGATGATATTGACATGAAAGCTCCCAAGATCTTTGGAGGTAGCTTGAGAATTACTTGTGCTCCCTACTTCATTAGGTACATAATTAGATGGTGATCCAACTTTGAATTCTATATTTTTTAACATATTTTGCTCATTTTCTGCTATCCTTACTACTTGTTTTCGATCACATAATAGTAGAAAAAACAAAAATATGTTTAAAGTGTTTTAAAATACTACAAATAAATTAAATATTAAATATTAATTAATTACTTGAGAATTAAATTTATTACAAAAAAATAATTTATATACAATACATATATATATATATATATATATTTAACATAAAGTACAAATAAAGTGATGATGCCTCTTTTGTCATGGATTTTGTGATATTCCCACTTTATTTCAGGTAGAGGAAGCTTGGTTTATTGTTTAGAGTCACCAAAAATATCTCATTCATAATGACCTAGGAACTCTCCAATGAGATGAGATGGATTTTGGGCAAAAAATATGTCCATACAACAATTCATTCCCCTAAACATCCATCAAACATCAGAGATATAAGAATAGAGAAATTAAATCATTAAAAAAATTACCATGGTACTGTCCTATGCTATTCAATATTATCATATTCTTCTCCAAATTCTTCTTATGATGTTATAATTTGAAGCATGTTTTCTACCCATTCTTCTTATAAATCATCAAAAAATTGCATATCATAGTTGGATTTGTTCCAACCAAAGAACTACATGTATTTAAATTCAAAATAAGAATGTAATATCATTAATTCACAAAAAATAACTTATATATGTTAAAAAAGTATATTAGTACAACAGATTACCACATCTTTACATGCATTCTAAACATTTACACCATCATTCCACAACGTCTTTAAATCATCTATCAAAGAATACAAATATACATCAATATCAACTCTGGGTTATTTTGATCCTGAGATATATAATGTTAACATCATGAATTTTCTTTTCATACACAACTAGGGAGATCTACCACTAAGGGAACTATGTGGATTAATTCCATCAGTAGCCATGGCAAGACAAAGATTATGCGGATGAGATGCAAATTGAGGGGATAAATTATCTACTACGTTCCAATTTGGATAATCACAAGGATGATGTAGCATATCATCATCATATCGATTATTTGAATGCCAATTCAACATCTGTAATGTCTCTTTACTTTTGAACAAACTTTGAAAACGACTAATCGGAGGAAAGTACCAAAGTATTCTTTTTACACTGGACAATCATCTAATGTCTTATATTATTTTCTATAAAGAATTCAATCATTTGGACAAGTATGAATCTGATGATATTCCATGTCAAATCGACTAAGATATTTTTTTCACTTCATACATTAAAAATGGCAATTAATTACCCTTAGGAAACATATCTATTAGTACATTTAGTATTTTTATGAATGCCTTGAAAGAAAAAACATTTTTTGCCTTCACATTGTACAAATGAACCATTTGTAACATTTAAGTGTATTTCTTGCACTCTGGATACAATGGTTTTTTGACATCTTCTAGAAGCTTTTTAAAGGTTTTGGGATCATCCTCATGTAGTTTATCTTCAACAGCATAAACCATATTCTTTGTTTGTGTATTCTGATAAGATGAATATAATGCACTCACATTCTTATTTATCTCTTTCCCATGAGTATTATTAATATTTTCTCCATGATAATACCAACATTTATAACTCAAGAGAATACCACTATGGATAAGGTGATACTTAACCTCGTCAACATCATGAAATTTCTTATTTTTACATTTAACACATGGGTATCGAATTATACTAATTTAATTATTACTATTTCTACGAGAAAATTCCAATAAACTTTTAACTCTAAAATATAGTCTTGCTCGATTACTTCCAAGATTTTTTCATTTTCTATTAATGACATCATTAAACTTATTAAATATGTATCAAACCAATATATTTAAGATATTATTATATATGAAATCATAAATTATTAGAATATCTATCAAAACATAAAATAAAAATAAATACATAAAGTCCAAACAATTAATAAACTCATTATTACATTAACAATATATATATATCATGTATATCATGTACATATATGTAAATTATTTTCAAAAATTTTAAGTTTAAAATAAATTAATATATATATATATATATATATATATATATATATATATATATATATATATATATATATATATAACATAAATAAATAAAATTATTAAAATAAATCAATGAATAAAAAACCTTCTTCTCTTCTAAGTTTGAATAAAAATACACAACCTATATAACATAAAAATATATATAAATAATCAATAACACATAGTATACATTAAAATAATAAAATTTGAATAATAATGGTAAAATGATTCATAGAAATACTTACAAGAGAAAATGAAGGAAATGAAGAAAAAAGTATGTTTGGTAAGTGAGAAGTGAAGGAAATAGGTATGAAAAAATTATGTATTATGCTAAAAAAATAGTGGATCTAGAAGAGAAATTGGAGAGGAAGAAAACTTACTAAATGGCGTCAGAAATGGTGGTTGAAGGTGGTCGAAAAATGGGACAGTGAGAGAGGATGGTCAGTTTTTAAGCTGTTGAGAATAGAGAAACAAACGATCATACTATTGGTGTAATGAGGAGAGAATAAGAAAAAGGAAAAAATAACGTAACATTGATTGACACGTACCAACAACGCTACATGTAGGACATAGCATCGGTTGACATATAGAACCGACAGTATAAGTTACACATCGGTCCTACATGTCAACCGATTCTACAGGTAGGATGTAGCATCGGTCCTACATGTCAATCGATTCTACACATAGGATGTAGCATCAGTCCTACATGTAAACTGATGCTACACGTGGTGAGCATCGATTGACATGTCAAATTGATGTTATTTCCTATATGTAGCATCGGTTAACACATAGAACCAATGCTAATTTTTATAATTTTTTAAGTCATTCTTTCAGTAGACCTGCTTAAAATTCGTTATAAGTCAATTTTGTGCAAAAATCAACTTTAAATGCCCACTTAATTGCCCTTTATTGTAGTAGTGCTCATTCTTGGGTCTAGGTCAACAACCCTACATTGCATTCACTTATTCAAGACCTAATAATGGTTTTATTTGAAAAGGACAGGTGTTTAGAGCATGTCTATAATTACTACATACTCCACACACCACTCTGTTTGGAATGTCTTTAGTAGAGAAAAGTGCAACTTGCTTGATCAATTTTGCAAGTTGTGTGGATATTTTAGTGTTGGAACCTATGTCATGAACTCTAACTCTTATCACTATAGTCCTTTTATGTTGAGAATTAGAAACTAACATCTTAGGGAGATCATAAGTCTCTACGGCAATCTTTTCCCCCATAGCACCACTTTGCAACATTCTCAATAATGAATTGACACTGTTATGTCAAACCATCATAGAAGAATTGGTTTTGTAGCTATAATGGGTAGCTATGGTATGGGTACTGATTGAGAAAAATTTTGGACCTATCTTAAGAGTCATGGAATGGCTTTCCTTCCATTGTAGAGAATGTTGCAATTTTAGGTCATAAATCGGAAGTTGTTTGATAGGAATAGAATTTTTACATGAATTTATTGTAGACTCCATCCCATGTTCTTAGGAAACATGGTGGGAGAGTCACTAGCCAAGCCTTGGCCCTATCTATAAGAGTGTATGAGAAACACCTCAATTTAAGTTGGCCTTCATTAAGCCCATGAAAAGGGAATATCTTTATAGTTGAGTAGAAATCCCCAATGAAAGTCAAAGGATCTTCATTAGAATTCCAAAGAAGGACAGCAACATGGAATAATGAATATTTTTCAACTTATAATTCTTAGCTGCCTCCCCTAAATGTATGAATGGAGTAGTAACGTTAATGATTGGTGTTACATACTCCTTCATTACAATTCCCCTTGGTAAAGTATCTCTCATGTTTAAAGGTTCTAATAAGGCTCTAGTGGTGGCTCTAGTAAGGGCTCTTGGATTTCAGTACCCAACCTTTTTAAGTGATCTTTGGATTTGCTAATTTTATCTATGAAAGGTAGGAGTTGATTCTAAAGGGTTCTCTAACCTTGCATATACTAACGAAAATAACAATTAATTTCAAACACCAAAAGTAGAAATAAGAAGAAATAAAAATAAATAAGAAACATAATTAATTGAAATAAGAAAAAAATTAAACAAAACACAGATATTCACAAAATCACAAAAATAAAAAGAAAATCTCAAAAATAAAAAAATTACGAAATTTTTTTCAATTTGCTAGGAAAAACAATCTTAAACATTCTAACAATAGTTTGTTGATAGAAAAGACTCTAAATTTTAAATTAATGATTAAAAAAAATTAAGCAAGTAAATTAAATTATAGTAAAAAAATATGATGATGAACAAATATGGGATTTTAGTGCATAACCCTTAATGGAATGAATTAATTAAATGATTTAAATAACAAGTTAGATTTATTGATTCTTTTTCTTTCAAAGAAGAGAACCTCATATAATCATGGTGAGTTTCCCATAATTTCAATTAATCAATAACTTCCTTGGTCGAGATTGAAATTGATTAATTGAAAAACTAAAGAAATTATATAAACCAATAATCTCATTAATTAATAATTTCCTTGGTTGGGCTTAAAATTAATTAATTGGTAAACCTAAAGTAAATATATTCTTTAATTATAAATCATAACTTGGCCCATCATTAATTTATAATTAAAGATATTTTTTCAACTATATAATTTAATACAAATCAATGAAATTAAATTAGACACTTATTCATTATGTACAACTAAGCATAGTTGATATGTCTAATACTTAATTCTAAAATGTTTTCTTTAATTATAAGTTAAGACTTGGCCCATCATGAATATATAATTAAAGATTTGAATAATGTGAACTCTACTAAATCAAACTTTTAATTACTCAAACCATAAAATTATTTTTTCAATCATTGGTGGTAAATACTAAAATCCCATATTACAGAGTTAGCCAATCATAGCTAAAGTAACAAAATTTAATTCAACTATAAAACAAATCTGATTACAGAGAGAAAAATAGTATAAAACATTAAAAATATCCCTTCTTGTAGACTTTCAGAGAATATTATTACAGTGTTGTACAGGCTGTAAAGCTAGTGTAAATCAAGTTGTATTTTAATTATTGATACCAGCTGTTATATTCCTAGAATTAGTGGACATTTGTCTAATGTCTTATTCCTATTTATAGTGTTGTATTATAGTGTTGTAATAATCAGAATTAACAGAGAATAAAGAGTAATAATATACTCCAGTTTATCTCCAGCATCTCTCGTAATATAATCTTCATGGTATCAGAGCATTTCTGAAATCCAATTTTTATTTCTCACCAATTCTGTATCCAATTTGAGCTCAAATCTATATCCAAGAGTAGTGCAAGCATTCCTAGAAACTAGAATTTTGCAACATCAGCAAAGCAGCTTCTGTTCGTTTTTTTAGTTCTCAACCCAGTCATCGCGAGTTCCATTTCTACTCAGACCAGTTCCATCTCTACTCAGACCAGGCCATCTCTGCTCAGACCAGTTCCATCTCTGCTCAGACCAGGCCATCTCTGCTCAGACCAAGCCATCTTCGCGAGCCATTACCCATAGCTTGCCGACCACCCAAAATCACGAGACATTAGTCATCTAATCTCGCGAAACTCAAGCACCATCAGACCATCTATTCATCATCATCGTCGACCATCTGTCCATCATCGTCACCGACCATCTATCTATCGTCGTCGCTGACCATCTGTCCATCGTCATCGCCGACCATCTAGTTCAGTCAGTAAGTCCCACATCTCAGTTCTAATACACACTGCATTCTGTTTCTATATTTGTGAGGCATTCTGTTTCCAATACTACGCATTCTATTTTATGATTTAACCTAACCGGTTCATTATGTCCAACCCGGCACATCCAACCCAACCTGGTTCAGCAAACCCAGCCCAACCCAGCCTAATAATAATTTTCAGCCTAGCCCAATCCAACCCAGCCCAGTCACAAATTTCAGCCTAACACCCAAATCAACACATATAAATCCCACTTAAAATAACACCAATGGCCACAGGAAAACCTGTAATTATTGGTTCCATAGAAAATAATATTCTGCCCATCACTAGTCATAAATTAAATGGGCACAATTATCTTCAATGGTCTCAATCTATCATGATGTTTATATGTGGAAAGATGAAAGATGACTATCTCACTGGAGATGTCGTAACCCCGAACAAAGATGATTCGCAATACAGAACATGGAAATCTAAAAATAATATGGTGATGTCTTGGTTGATAAATTCCATTACAAATGAGATTGGAGAGAACTTTCTTTTCTACAACACTGGCAAAGGAATATGGGATGCCGCCAGAGACACTTATTCCAGTTCTGATAATATGTCAAAACTATTTGAGATCGAAAGCATACTTCATGATCTTCGTCAAGGAGAGTTATTAGTTACTCAATACTTTAACTCTCTCACTCAATGTTGGCAGCAATTAGACCTCTTTGAGGTTCATGAATGGACATGTCCAGCAGACAGCATCTTGTACAAACAGATTATTGACAAGAATAGGGTTTTCAAATTTTTACTATGGCTCAATAAAGATCTTGATGACGTTCATGGCAGAATTCTAGGAAAAAAACCCTTGCTCAACATTCGTGAAACCTTCTCCGAAGTTCTTCAATAAAAGAGTCATAAAAAGGTGATGATGGGTCCTCAATCTACCATTTCCGTGACTGGAGAAGGATCTGCACTTGCTATTTGAGGACACCAACACTCTCATACTATAGACAACCATCCTCATAGAGGAATACCTTGGTGTGATCATTGCCGTAGAACTGGTCATACTAAGGAAACCTACTGGAAAATTCATGGAAAGCCAGCTGATTGGAAACCACCTTCCACACAGCACATGAACAAAGAAAGTTATGGAAAAACTGTCTCCAAATCTCATGGAACTACGTCCCATGAATCTACTCTGTTTAGCAAGGAACATATTGATCTCATCTAGAAATTATTTGGACAATCCTTGCCCACATCATCTACCATTATAGCTCAATCAGGTAACACTCTAAACGCTCTTGGTGTAAAACAGGTTATGCAACCATGGATTGTTGATTCAGGTGCTTCAGACCACATGACAGGTGATGCTTCTCTTCTCATAAATCTTAAAATCTACCAAAATGAACACACTGTCAGAATTGTCGATGGTTCAATATCAAAAGTAATCGGAGTTGGTTCAGCTAAAATTTCAAACTCCTTTATTCTAGATTCTATCCTTCTTGTTCCCACACTTGATTGTAATCTTGTATCCATTACTAAACTCACCCGTGATAAAAATTATATGGCTAAATTTGTTCATAATGTATGTGAATTTTAGGACTTGGATTCGGGAAAGATGATTGGCAGTGCTAAAGAATTCTCGGGACTTTATCTCCTACGAAGTGAAGACCCTCCAACAATACAAGCCCTCCAAGCTGTATCCGAAATTTCTTCTCAGAATAAAGTTTTGTTAAATCTTAATTCCAATAATGATGGTGAAATCATGTTAAATCACTATCGCTTAGGTCATCCTAATTTCCTATATTTACAAAAAACATTTCCTTCATCCTTTAGAAATAAAAATTCAAAGGATTTTCAATGTGAAGTATGTCAATTTTCAAAACATGTTAAAACTTCATATCCTTATCTTTCACATAAAAAGTCACATATTTGGGGACCTTCTCGCATTAAAAACATCACAGGGAAACGTTGGTTCATTTCATTTGTAGATGATCATACTCGACTCACTTGGTTATTTTTAATGAAAGAAAAATCTGAAGTAGGTCAAATTTTTAAAAATTTCAATACTATGATTCAAACCCAATTTCAAACGAAAATCCAAGTATTGAAATCTGACAATGCTAAAGAATACTTTGCTTCCACCCTTACTGATTATCTATTAAGTCAAGGGATTGTCCATCTAAGCTCTTGTGTTGACACACCTCAACAAAATGGGGTGGTTGAAAGGAAGAATAGGCATCTTCTCGAGGTCGCTAGATCCCTCATGTTTACAACTCACGTCTCTCAACATTTTTGGGGAGAAGTTGTTCTTACAGCTACCTATCTTATCAATAGGATACCCTCTCGTGTTCTCATGTTTAAAACACTTATCAATACTCTACTTCAGTGATACCCACACACTAAAATCGTGTCCCACATTCCCTTTAAAAATTTTGGATGTTCTGCTTATGTCCATGTACATCATAGAGGTAAACTTGGTCCCCGAGCCATCAAATGCATATTCATAGGATATTCATCGTACCAGAAAGGATACAAATTCTTCTCTCCTATCACCAAACAATTCTATAATACGATGGATGTCACATTCTTTGAACAAAATCCATACTATTCCAAACCTACCATTCAGGGGGATAACGTAAGCAATGAATACCAGCTTTGGAATAGCATAACCACTCAGTCTCCCATAAATCCTATCACGTAAATTCAAGAGAGTGAATCAATGTCTCAAATAAATACTCTTAATAATCCCAATGAACCCTCAAATTCTCTACCAACAGATCCAAACTTCTCTGTCCCAAACAATGATCTTCTTGTCTACTCTAGGAGGAAAACAACTCAAGAAAGAGCGGAGAACTAAGCATATCTTAAGCCAGTCTAGGAATCCAACCCGAGTACAGGCCACTCCGGAAATTCACAAGGTAACATCCCCGAACCTTCTATTATTGAGTTACCTACTAATGATTTGAATTTGCCAATTGCTATAAGGAAAGGAGTAAGATCTTGCACAAACCATCCCATCTACAACTTTGTTTCCTATAAAAATCTCTCACCAAGTTATAAGGCATTTATCAACAACCTTGATCAGATACAGGTTCCAAATTCCGTTCATGAAGCATTTCAAGTACCTGAATGGAAGACAACTATTTGTGAAGAACTCAGTGCCTTAGAGAAAAATAAGACTTGGGAGATCACAAAACTACCATCGGGAAAACAAGTTGTTGGATGTAAATGGATCTTTACAATCAAACACAAAGTAGACGGTAGTATAGAAAGACTCAAAGCTCGCCTTGTGGCTAGGGGATTCACTCAGACATATGGGATTGACTATTAGGATACTTTTGCACCTATAGCAAAGCTCAACACTATTCGTGTTCTTCTCTCCATAGCATCTAACTTGGATTGGCCTCTCTACCAATTAGATGTCAAGAATGCATTCCTTAATGGTGATCTCGAAGAAGAAGTCTACATGGACATTCCTACTGGAATTGAATCTCCTGTTCCAACCAATAGAGTCTGCAAACTTAAGAAATCCTTATATGGATTGAAATAGTCTCCACGTGCCTGGTTTGATAAGTTCTCTAAAGTTTTGAAGAGATATGAGTACAATCAATGCCAATCAGATCACACACTATTCGTCAAACACTTCTCCAATGACAGAATAGTTATCCTAATTGTGTACGTAGATGATATTATTCTAACAGGTAATTCTACAATTGAGATGAATAAACTCAAAATATTCCTTGCCAAGAAATTTGAGATCAAAGATCTAGACAATCTCAAAAATTTTCTAGGGATGGAAGTTGCACGAACAAAAAGGGGCATATCTATATCTCAAAGGAAATATGTACTTGATCTTCTCAAGGAAAACTGGAATGATGGGGTGTAAACTAGTAGAAACTCCGATGGATTCTACAATAAAAATCGAAATCAAAGAAAATAGTACACCTGTGGACAAAGGTCATTATCAAAGATTAGTGGGAAAACTCATTTACCTATCTCACACTAGACCAGATATTGGTTTTTCAGTAAGTGTTGTAAGTTAATTTATGAACAGTCACTGAAGAACACATGGAAGCGATCTATCGTATACTCAGGTATCTCAAGATGACACTAGGAAAAGGATTATATTTCAGTAAGAATCTCAGTAGAAAAATTGAAGTCTTTGCAGATGCTGACTAGGCAGGCTCTATAGTGGATCACAGATCTACCACTAGATATTGTACATTCGTATGGGGAAACCTTGTAACTTGGCGAAGTAAGAAATAGTCAGTAGTCACTCGAAGTAGTGCAGAAGCTGAATTTAGAGCCATGGTTCATGGGATTTGTGAAGGAATGTGGTTAAGAAGACTACTCAATGAACTGGACTTCACAACTCTTGAACCTATCAGCATGCATTGTGACAATCAAGCTACAATAAGAATTGCAAAAAATCCAGTTCATCATGATCAAATCAAACACGTAGAAATTGATCGTCATTTTAGTAAAGAAAAGATAGATGAAAAAATTGTGGACCTATTATATACATCTACTAAACATCAAATTGTAAATATTCTTACCAAAGCGTTACCTCGAACAATCTTTAAAGAATTGAGTTGCAAGTTGGGAATGATTAATATCTATTACCCAACATGAGGGGGAGTGTAGACATTCAGAGAATATTATTAGTGTTGTACATGCTGTAAAGCTAGTGTAAATCAAGCTGTATTTTAATTATTGATACCAGCTTATATTCCTAGAATTAGTGGACATTTGTCTAATGTCTTATTCCTATTTATAGTATTGTATTATAGTGCTGTAATAATCAGAATTAACAGAGAATAAAGAGTAAGAATATACTCCAGTTTATCTCCAACATCTCTCGTAATATAATCTTCACTTCTTGAGCAGTGATTCCAGATCTTTGAATAAGTTGTCCCTTGATTCTTAAAATACTTGCATCTTTTTCACAAATGGGATGTTTTTTCTCTGTGTATGGATGATGGAATGACTATGGGTAACTAGTGGCTTGATTCTATGCTAATTAATATGTTTTTAAGAGGGGTTGGGAATGTATTTATATACTAAAATTAGGGTTAAACACGTTTGGAATGCATATTAGGGTTTCTAGCAAATTTTTTTTAATTGGGTCACGGTATGAGTTATTGGGAATCATGGCATGTGTTGAATTTTTTCTTCAATTGCAACCCTAGAGGACTGTGCCATGGCATGGAATAATTTGGGCCAAAGCATATAGAGAACTTCAAAAACACAAGTAGATCTGAGAGCCTTGTGTCACGGTATGGATAATGCCTCTCTACAGCAGGCACATAAAACCCAGAATGCCTAATTTGACCCTAAAAGCACCTCGTTATGGCATGAGTAATGTCTTACTAGTTTGTGCATATAATTTACAAAGTTTGGAAGTCTTATTCATTTTAAGTTGTTTAAATTGTCATAAATTACCTTATTTTCACTCTTTTTCTTTGTGTTTGCTCAAAATTCTTCTAAAAGCACTTTAACCTACAAAATATGATAATACCCTCCAAAACAAGATAAATTTAAAATAAAATTTTTTAATACATAGAAATTAATAGGTTTAAAATAGTGTTCATCAATATACAAGATGGATGTACTTCGAGAAGGTATGTTCTAGGAGTTGGTTGTGAGTTGATGTTCCATTCATGGGAACATACATCTTTTTGTCTTCTTCATGATCACCTCATGTTCATGTACGTCTATACTAGTTGTAAAATTATTTACCATGGAAAGCCAAAAGGAGAGATTGTAAGTCTTGTAAGTCCTTTGTGTCTATATTGGTATTCTTGTGTGAAAAATATAGAGTTTGTTTATTTTACTCAGTATATTATCTTCCTCTATGTAAGGCTAGTTACTGATGGTTAAGTAATGCACGCACACACTTAGTTAGGTACACTCTATATACGAGTATGTTTACACAAACCACGAGATTGGTTTTAATAGTATGCATTATAGGTTGTTTTGTTATTGATTTTGTTTTGTTTAACTTTCAGGTACTTTTGAAAATTACTTGAAAATTTATGAAATGGAAAAATCACTTTTTAGAAGGCATGCCAATCTAGCTACAACCCCTTGCCAACCCTTGTCAATGAGGTGTAATGGATATTACCCTTGTTGTGCATGGTATTACCCCTATTGTTCTAGGGTCCATGAGGTTGTTGGTGAGGCCATAAGAAACTAAGACATTTTCTATAAATACCCTCTCTTTTATAGTTATGGAAATTAGAGAAATTGTGGTGAAGCCCTATAAATTTGAAATCACATTTTCTTATTTCGGTTTACTTTTACCTTGAGTGTTTGTTTGTTATTTATGAGTCATGATTGTGTGAGCAAAATCATGTTCCAAGGTTGGGATAATTTATACCAGCGTTTCTTGGGATGTTGTTTTCTATTTGGTATTTGAGTTGGTTTCCATAAGGAACCCAAGAATTTTACCGCATCGATAGAGGTTCTATATGAGTTTACCTCCTTATATTACTATGATTGTATGCTTCGCTTTTAATTTAGTAGATTTTGAGTTTTATTTGAGTACGTATCAACATATGAGACTTTGACTCTAATTGGATGGTATTTCTACCTTTCTAATATTCCATTCTTTTTATCTTTCTTTCTATATCTTGTGGCATGCATACTGCCTTATAATTATCTTCTTAGCTTACTAAGTGTTTCTTTAAGGGTTTTTCTACCTATTTTTATTAAATTAATCTATCTAGATTATTCCGTTCTATTTTCTATCTTTTTTGCTGCTTATGAGTTGGGGGTGAGTTTGTAAGAAGTCTATGTCTCCTTACCTTGGTTATTCACTAGGTGTTGGAATCTCTCAACATGTATATCCTATGCCATATAGATTTAAAGTACCTACCCATAGGACTTATTTTAATTGTTAAATTAAATTTTATTCATCATGTGCATGAAGTTGCACTAGGTTAATTTTATATGATATTAATGAAAGTAGAACATGTAAACAATATGCGTGATCAAACCTTACTATAAATTTTGTAATTGGAAGAGAGTTTGGATTAAATGGGAAAATTAATTTAATATTGTAGTTATTGGAATTTAAGTATTTGAAATTATCAAATAATAAACATGGGATGTTTTCTCAAATTAAAGTAAACCATTTAAAATATTGAGTGGGAGAGAGGAGGCTGCACAACCTTTCCACGCTCTCGTCTATTAGTGCACACTTGCAAAATACCAATTGGGAATTTGTGACATCATAAAGTGTCTTTTGAGAAGAAGACGTACAATTGGTGAAAGTATCAACCTTGACATTCTATATGGATACACAAACACTATAAAAGCCAAAGGGGGACTCCTAGAAGGAATGGTATTTGGGATAAGTAGTGGGATCCAATAATAGTGGTCTACACTTAACTATAAAATTAAGTGGTTATAAATAATTTACCAATATGAGGATAGTTTTGTTAATTGAGAAAGTTTCTTCCAATTGAGAGATGTAATCACAGACACATAGCTGAGATTCTTGTTTCTTAAGAATTGGATAATCACTATCATAGTAACTTATATATTTATTTTTCATGCAATCATGAATCATTTACTATATAATAATAGCTAGGATGTGCATGTAAATTGAATTGTCTTTATTTATTGTTTCAATATTATGAAAAATTAGATTTCAACCCTTATAGGAAATGAGAAATTAACTTATGAAAATTTTAGCAAATAGAAATCCAATACAAACCTTATTTCGATCACTGAGAGTGTCCTCTTTGTGCTTATAGAGGAATGTATCCTAACCTTATTTTCCAATACCCTAAATGTTGTTTGTGATGCCTATGATTGTAGGATTGACTCTAATAATACGGCCCATATTTACATTTTGGTCACGATGGATGATATGATCAAGACCCAACCCAAAAGGCTTGAGACTTGATGCTTATTTTCGCAAGTGTACGAATTGTTCAAGTAATAAAGTGTACAAAAGTACGGATATCGAACCCACAAGGAATGGCGTTACTAAGTACCGAAATTGACTAATCCTAATTTTATTTGAAAACCGAATTGTTGAAATTGTTTAAAAAGAAAATTAACATAAAACTAAAAGCAAATAAAAAAATTTAATGTTGTTCACAAATGATTAAAAACGCTAAGGCATTTGATTTCGCTAAATCAATTCAATCTGATTTCAAGTCATGTTATATGAGAATCAAAGCTAAAAGTTATGGTTGAAAAACCCAAATTTACCTAATACTCTCTCTCGAGTTATATTAGAATTACTTATCTATGAAAACCAACTATATTTCTATGAAGATTTAATCACAAACAAGCACATTACGATTTATGGAATTTCTAGAATAACCACATACATCATGCATTAGTTCTCACACTCGCATTCAACATACGGTATTTATCACAAGAAGCATTCATTACATATCTCCTCTTGGTCTCAATATAATGCAACTAATCATCTAAATCTTGGCCAGAAATTTAAAAGCATTAAACATGGAAATAAATACTCAACTTGAAAACAATGAACTCATATAACAATAACAAAAGAAATCAGATTTCTTTGATTCAACTACATCATAGCCTTAGCAAAAACGAATTAGTTCATAACAGAAATAAGAACAACCATTATTTCAATTGAATTCATGAATAACAAATCTGAATAAAATGCAGAATATGAAGGCTAAGGAGAAGAGATGAAAAACTCTTGAAGATGAAGACTTGGTAGCAACAATGGTGATGATCCTTCAAGCTTCTCCAAACTTTCTCTCCAAAATTGCCTTTTCTCTTCCAAATATGACTCAGATCTGTTCTCTTTACCATGGCCCCTTTCTCCATCATATTGTATATATAGATATAGGGTTTTGGGGGTAATTTTGGAACAAAACAACCAAAAAAATCTGTTTTCGGACGAAATTCACCGACGGCAACATTATTCTTGCCGCGGCGAGATTTTTGGAAAATAAAATTTTTGGTTTTTCGATTTTGGCCGGCGGCCAAAATAATGTGGTCGGTGGATAGATGCATTTGGCCGGCGGTGAGATGAATTTGCCAAAATTTGTGCCCTTGGGAAGATTTTTGCCGTGCTTTCTGTAGGATTTTCGCCGGCGGCGAGAATAATCTAGCCGGCGGCAGGATTTCCAAATTTTGAAACTTTGTTTTCTTTTTATTTTCACTCAATCCTGATCATTGAACTTTGTCCCAAACTTCTCCAAAATCATGATTTTACCTGAAATTGCACTTTAAACACGAAATACCCGTGAAATGACATTTCTGGATTAAATAATCAAATAAATGCAATTTTCACATAAATATCAACATTTAAATCATAACAAAAATGCAATAATTTGACTCTTATCAACAACCCCGAACCAGCTTCTTGCTAGTCTCTAGCAAGAAAAGCAATCTATGAATAATTTCAAAGGAGACATTAAAAGAAAAATTCAAAGGAAATTTATTTTATTTACAACATTACATTAAGCGTATGCAATAAGGCTTTAAACCCCTAGGCGGCCCTAGTAGGACGAGTTGTAGTCTCGTGAGGGCTTCCAGTGATGATACCCACAAACATCTTACCTATAACTATCCTAACTTAAAACAATAAAATCACATAACAAATAATTTGCACAAATGTCTCAAAAATTGTAAATAACACCTAACATATAGAATAATTAAATGTCACCTAAGCTTTAAGAAATCTCAAATGCAAATTTCACTTTTGTTATTGACTCTTAAACATCTATCAAACCATAAACCAATAGCCATAATGCCCGGATAATATTATGCATAACATCCACAAACAAAAAGGTGAAATCTCAAACTCCATAGGCTCACTTTTCAAACCTCTCTCCACTAATGAAGGAAAATACACCACTTCGGATCAATAGGACTTTATGAGGCTTGTAATGTTAGGCTTAGGTATTTGGTTAAGAAAGAATAGGAAGTGTCAAAATACAAATAAGGGCACTTATTAGATTAAACACAACCAATTAAGTAAAAGAGTAACACCATTCAACCCAAATTGTTTCTTCCGATCATAACCCATTTTTCTAAAGATAAACAAAATTCTTCCTCAATCTTTCACCTCAGCACATCCATCACTAACACTCTTTTATTTACTAGAATGTGAAGGCTTTCTTTTTCTTCTTCTTCTTTTTTTTTTTTTGAATCCTTACTCCAATTGCTCTTGAAAAGCCAACCACTTTCTTCCCATATATGTGGAAGATTTCTCCAATTGCTCTTGAAAAGCCAACCACTTTCTTCCAATATATGTGGAAATTGTTTTTTTTCTATTTTTTTTCATCCTTACTCCAATTGCTCTTGAAAAGACATAACCCCCAACCAATTTCTTCCAATATATGTGAAAGATTTCTCCAATTGCTCTTGAAAAGTTTGTGTTCAAAATTAAGTGCTCTTAACAAATAAGGTAGGAATTATATATATATATATATTTGGCTCAATAAAAGGTAGGTTATATAAGGCAAAAAGAAAGAAAAGTAAGGCTAACAATATGTTTAAATAGGCTCAAAGAGGTTACTAGTGATATAAGGATAACAAGGTAGGCTTAAAATGGCACAATTGATCCAAAAATGGCCTATATCATATCCTAAACAGTGCAATTCCAAATTATTTCACCTCAAGAGGTTTTCAAATGAGTTCTAGAGTTTGTTGAGATCACAAAAATGTCCATGAAAAATTCGCACATAAGACTTCTCTAAGCATTTAGACTAATCAACCAAATCATACCACATACCAAAAGAGTCGCCAACTAGGTAAAATCAACATTTGAAATTATCTTTAAACCGAAGCAAAATTTAATGTCTTCTAAAAGCTACTTGTTATCACAATCACATTATTATCATCAACGTGCAAATTAAAATAAGTAAAATGCAAATAAAATAAAAATAGAAATAAGACAATAAACAAATAAACAAATAAAAGAAATTAAATCAAAATGCAGAAAAATAAATGGAAAATCAAAATTAAACACAAACAAACACACAAACAAAACTACTAAAAATGAAGGGAAGAAAAGATTTACCGTTTACCTCACCCCTAACCAAAACCTTACATTGTCCTCAATGTAATAAAGGAAAGAGCGATCTCCTTTCCGTCGGTGGTGAAACTGCCCTCGTCGGCGGTGAACGTAAGATTTTTTTTTCTTAGATGGGATGGCATTTGCTTTAGCTCAATCTTTTTGGCTCCATTCTTTACCACTGAGGTTGGAGTTTCATTTGTTCCCAACTCCTTAAATGTTTCATCACTGCATAAATATTTATTAGGTGCTGCCAATAATTTAGAACATTGTCTCATCCCCTCATCTTCCTCCTCAATTGTTGCAGATTTCACAAGGCAAGCTTCTAGTGGTAGCAATGGAGTTCTCTCCTCAAAAGTTTCCGAGATTATCCCATCAAGAGTGTTAATTTGAAAACAAGAATGTACATCACTTGGAAATTTTATTTCTTCAAAAATATCAAAAGTTACTTGTTCATCTTGCACCCGTAGATTGAGCTTTCCTTGCTGAACATCAATCAATGTTCTTCCAGTTGCAAGGAACGGTCTCCCCAATATCAATTGTATCTCTCTATCTTCCTCCATGTCAAGCACCATGAAATCTACAGGGAAAATAAATTTTTCGACTTTAATTAAAACATCCTCAATTACCCCTAGAGGATATTTCACCGATCGATCCGCTAATTGTAAAGAGATTGAAGTGGGCTTCACTTCTCCCAGGCCTAGTTTCCCGAAAACAGAAAGTGGCATCAAATTAATGCTTGCTCCTAAATCACATAGGACTTTATCAAAATTACAACTTCCTATAGTACAAGGTATAGTAAAACTCCCTGGGTCTTTCAATTTCTGTGGCAGTTTTCTTTGAAGAACTGCACTACACTCCTCATTTAGCATGACAGTTTCATAATCTCCCAGCTTCCTCTTCTTTGATAGAATTTCCTTCATGAATTTTGCATACTTGGGCATTTGTTCCAACATCTCTGCAAAAGGAATGTTAATATGCAATTTCTTAAAAATATCCAAAAATTTATCAAATTGATTATCAAGCTTTTTCTTATTCAATCTTTGAGGATATGGGACAGGAGGCTCATATTTCGCATATGGGGAAGGTTGAATATCTTGGGATCTTGATGGATTTTCTTTAGATTCTTCCATCTTTTTCTCCGATTTCCTCTACCATTCAAGTTCTTTACCACTTCTCAATGTGATAGCCTTTGCATGCTCTGTGGGATTTATTGTGTCACTAGGCAGCGATCCTTGAGACCTTTCTGCAATCTGCTTTGAAAGCTGCCCCAGTTGGTTTTGGATGTCCCTATTGATTGCCTCTTGATTTCTGAAATTTGCTCTTGTCTCCTCAATGAACTTTCCCAAAATTTCTTCCAAATTTGTTTGTTTTTTCTCCTGGGGTTGGTAGGAAGATGATGACGGTTTGAATCCCCCTTGGTTATTTTCCCATGAAAAATTTGGATGATTTCTCCAACCTGGATTGTAGGTGTTCGAGTATGGGTTATGTTGAGGTTTTTGGAAATTTGAAACATAATTTGCTTGCTCAGCATTTGGTGAAGCAAATGGATTTCCAACTTGGCACTCGTTACTAGCATGATTTCCACCACATAAATCACATTGTGCAGTTGGTTTGGATTCGAATTTGGATAACAAAGAATCCATCTTTCTTGAAAGAACAGCAACTTGAGATGACAAAGCATTCACTGAATCAATTTCATGCACTACTGCTGGTCTTTTTGCAATTACCCGCTCTGAATGCCACTGATTGTTGTTTTTTGCCATAATCTATAACAACTCATGAGCATCCTCATGTGTTTTTCCCATTAAAGACCCTCAAGCTACAGCATCAATCATTGCACGATAGTTTGAAACCAACCCATTATAAATTGTAGACACTTACAGCCAAATTGGTATACCATGATGTGGGCATTTCCTCAACATTTCATTGAATCTTTCCCAAGCTTCATACAATGATTCTTGGTCATACTGTGTAAAAGATGTGATTTCATTGCTTAATTTTGCTGTCTTAGCAGGAGGAAAGAACTTGGATAAGAATTTCTGAACCAATTCATTCCATGTTGTAATTGATCCTGGTGGTAATGAGTTTAGCCACTCCTTGGCTTTATCCCGAAGTGAAAAAGGAAAAACTCTCAATCTTACAGCATCTTCAGACACACCATTTATCTTGTAAATATCACACACCTCCAGAAAGTAAGCAATATGTGCATTTGGATCATCCTTTGACATTCCCCCAAACTGATTTGATTGAACCATTTGGATAAAGGATGGTTTTATCTCAAAGTTATTGGCTTGAGTAGTTGGCCTCCTTATACCCGAAATAGTTCCAGCAACATTAGGCGCAGCATAATCCCTGAAAGCTCTACGATTTCCACCTCCCTCAACAAATGGTGGATCCATGGCTATTTGTCTATTAGGAGCTGAAGTTGAACGTCTTCTCTCTCGGTTTAGATGCCTATATGTTCTATCAATCTCCGGATCAAATGGAAGAAGGTTAAGGCTTCTTGTACGTCTCATACAAAAATCCTACAACCAGAAAATCAACTAACACAAAAACAACACAAAGTTATTTTTTTTTATGATAAATAAAATAAAACAGCAAAATAAACAAAATTAAAAATGAAAGAAAGATAAAGCAAATTAAATTCAAATTAAAACTAAGATTAGGTAGTATCGATATTAATAAAAAAAACCATTCCCCGACAACGGCGCCAAAAACTTGATGCTTATTTTCGCAAGTGTACGAATCGTTCAAGTAATAAAGTGTACAAAAGTACGGATATCGAACCCACAAGGAATGGCGTTACTAAGTACCGAAATTGACTAATCCTAATTTTATTTGAAAACCGAATTGTTGAAATTGTTTAAAAAGAAAATTAACATAAAACTAAAAGCAAATAACAAAATTTAATGTTGTTCACAAATGATTAAAAACGCTAAGGCATTTGATTTTGCTAAATCAATTCAATCCGATTTCAAGTCATGTTATATGAGAATCAAAGCTAAAAATGATGGTTGAAAAACCCAAATTTACCTAATACTCTCTCTCGAGTTATATTAGAATTACTTATCTATGAAAACCAACTATATTTCTATGAAGATTTAATCACAAACAAGCACATTATGATTTATGGAATATCTAGAATAACCACATACATCATGCATTAGTTCTCACACTCGCATTCAACATACGGTATTTATCACAAGAAGCATTCATTACATATCTCCTCTTGGTCTCAATATAATGCAACTAATCATCTAAATCTTGGCCAGAAATTTAAAAGCATTAAGCATGGAAATAAATACTCAACTTGAAAACAGTGAACTCATATAACAATAACAAAAGAAATCAGATTTCCTTGATTCAACTACATCATAGCGTTAGCAAAAACGAATTAGTTCATAACAGAAATAAGAACAACCATTATTTCAATTGAATTCATGAATAACAAATCTGAATAAAATGCAGAATATGAAGGCTAAGGAGAAGAGATGAAAAACTCTTGAAGATGAAGACTTGGTAGCAACAATGGTGATGATCCTTCAAGCTTCTCCAAACTTTCTCTCCAAAATTGCCTTTTCTCCTCCAAATATGACTCAGATCTGTTCTCTCTGTAGTGGCCCTTTTTTCCATCATATTGTATATATAGATCTAGGGTTTTGGGGGTAATTTTGGAACAAAACAACCAAAAAAATATGTTTTCGGACGAAACTCACCGGCGGCGACATTATTCTCGCTGCGGCGAGATTTCTGGAAAATAAAATTTTTGGTTTTTCGATTTTGGCCGGCGGATAGATGCATTTGGCCGGCAGCGAGATAAATTTGGTCGGCGGCGAGATGAATTTGCCAAAATTTGTGCCCTTGGGAAGATTTTCTCCGTGCTTTCTATAGGATTTTTGCCGGCGGCGAGAATAATCTAACCGGCGGTGGGATTTCCAAATTTTGAAACTTTGTTTTCTTTTTATTTTCACTCAATCCCGATCATTGAACTTTGTCCTAAACTTCTCCAAAATCATGATTTTACCTGAAATTGCACTTTAAACACGAAATACCCGTGAAATGACATTTCTGGATTAAATAATCAAATAAATGCAATTTTCACACAAATATCAACATTTAAATCATAACAAAAATGCAATAATTTGACTCTTATCAAGACTCTTTTTGAGATAATAAAGCCTTTACAAGTCATATTATCTGGTATTCCATTTGACAAGGAAAGGCACGAAGTCATAAATGCTATCATGAATGCCAGGAAGAAAAATGGTACATATGTACATCAACATGTGCTTAAGATGATCTCACATATCAATGATGTTGAATGGAATGAAGGTATCATTGACAAGGATACCAAAGTTGGAATGATCATCTAGAAATTGTCAAATAAGTTCTTATAGCTAAAAAGTAACTACTTTATGAGAAAACTACCTTTGAAAATGTTATGAATGGAAAAGAGGGATAGGCAAATGCTATTGTGGCTCGAGTTTCCACTAGCAAGAAGAGGAAAGCACCAGCAAAGGGAAGGGCAAAGTCTAGTCAAAAGAGGGCTATTAAGTTCAAAGGTGGAAATGGATAAAATAAGATTGCTGCAAAATAAAATTGTTTCTATTGTAACCAACCTGGACATTGGAAAAGGAATCGTCCTTACTTCTTATCATAGAAGAATGAGAAGAAGAAAGAGAATGGTAAATGCAATTTACTTATTCTTAAATCGTGTGCATATATATGATACATCACCCTAGAAAGCTGATTCACGAGAAACTAACCATGCCTATTTCTTTATAGTTTAATTTTTTAGTCAGACTTTTAGATCAACACTTAACCATGCAAAGAAGCGAACTTGAAACAATTAAGAAAACGAAAATATACATGATCATGTACAAGTGATAAGTAATTTAAGAACAAAGATTATCATACCTATGAGGATTGGTAACAATATCTAGACCTAATTGCTAGTTTGTTAGTAAGTTAATTAAAATTATTAAAAATGGGGTCTTTGTTGTTTTCAAAGAAAATAATATAAAATAATAAAGTAAGTTGAACAAGAATGTTCAAATATATGTGATTATAGGATTTTCCTCAACACTAGCCAAAACTTTCATTAACCATATTATGAATGTAATTAATTTCTTTAAGTTCTAAATTATTTACATAATTTAAAATAATTCATGAATTCTTAACTTTAGCTTTAGAAGTTTAGGCCCACTTAAGACTTTCCACATTTTCTTACTTTTCAATTGATTTAGAATACCATAATAAATCAACCAAAATCCTGAACCACCTAGAAGAATCCTTACTAGATTCAATCAATTCATTGTATTAGGATCTAAAACATTGATAGCTAAACTAGGCAAGATTAGAACAATTATTTAACCTTTAGTGAAGGTACTCAATCCTACTTACGATAACAGCCACAAGGTACTGCTTTGATTAAGAATATTAATGATTACATACTAATATCTTAAATTAGAAATAAACATATTTATGCAATAGACTATTTAATTAGTCTAATTCATACATGCATAATTTTGGCATTCAAACTTAGAATCAAATGCATCAAAAATCAAGAAATGAAATTAAAATTGTTAATGATATTAAATTAATTAAATCATTGTTTAGGGGTTGAAAATTTCCCATAATCACATTATTAAATTAGCTAGATTTCATAAGAATCAACATTATAATCATAGGAAAACTAAATAGAAAAAAAGTAGAAAAGATTTTGAAGATCTTTAAAAACTCCTCCAAAAGTTGTCCTAGCTGTGCTCTTTTATCTCCCTTTTTTCATTGTTGCAATTTCTATATTGATTTTGGTTAATTATTTTGTGGGGTGTTGTGTTTGTATTTACAAGAGAAAAAAATTGAATCACGATGTAACTAGTCTGGTATTTTGGTGGAGAGAGAATTAGTGTGCACCATTTGTCAGCCACGTATAGCGTCAGTTGACATGTAGAACCGATGTTATGTCCTACATGTAACATCGGTTCTATGTGTCAACCAATGCTACAATATACATGTTTTAAGTCATTTCTTAAATGAACCAACTTTAAATTCATTATAAGTCAGTTTTTTCCAAAAATCGACTTTAAATATCGACTTAAATACCACTTTTGGTACCTTTGAAGTTGAGTTTGATGCACCAATTATAGGTTTAGGGCCTATTTTATGTAGGAGAGGCATCTCATTGTATACTTTAATGAGAAGAGAAATGATAGAGCCCTTAATTATCCCACTTATAACAAGGAGCTCGATGTCGTGGTGAAAGCACTGAAGACTTGGAAACACTACCTATGGCCTAAGGAGTTGATCATCATTACTGGCCATAAATGTTTAAAGCACTTGAATAGTCATGGTAAATATTTTTTAAGAAACTAAAGAAAACTTTAATCTAGCAACAAGAATGAGAAGTAAGAAAACCTTTCATGAATAATACTTGTATTAATCTTTCTTAGTAAAACAAATGCAAGATGGTATGTACATTGTACAAAAACTCATAGACTGCAAGGTGAAATGAAAGTTGCAGCAAAGTTATTCTTAAGTAGCACACAATCAGTTTTTACAACAAACCAATGCTATTATCACCCATTATCCTTACGTGAAGGTAAGTTACAAGCATTTCACTTGGTAAGTGTAAAAGCTAAGCTATGTATACACATAGGTGTTCATTCGAGAATTTCAATTGGTGACTAGATATGACCATAGTTTATCATTCCTCATACAAAACAAATATTATAGTTAACAAGTACACATGATAAGCTATATGTTCCAAGAGATGATCACTCATTAAAAAATTCAAAATCTTCTTCAACTTCTATGACAATATCCTCCCTCAAACTTAGTGTCATGCTAATGTTACTAAGTATGCATCTCAAATCCATAAACTATGAATTGGGAAGAGGTTTTGTAAGGATATATATTTTTTGATCAAAAGAAGGAACAAATTGAACACTAAGATGCCCTACCAAAACTTTCTCCCTTACATAGTGACAATCAAGTTCAATGTGTTTGGTTTTAGAGTGTTAGATAGGATTGGAAGTAAAGAGCCATAGAACTAGTGTTTTCACACTAAAGCATAGGTGTATCAGGTATGGCAATTTACATTTCACTTAAAATTAAAGTGACCTATGTTATCTAAGATGTTGAGGAAGCAAGATAATGATATTTGGCTTATGTATTCGATCTAGAGATAGTAGCTTGTTTCTTTGTAGACCATAAAATGGGATTGGCACCTAGAAAAACACACATACCTGATGTTGATCTTCTAGTATTCAAATAGGAAGCCTACTCAACATTATCAAAACCATTTATGGATAACTTGATCAATTTCTTAAACTAAAGACCAAACTTAATACTTCTAACTAGATACTTTAAAATTGTTTTGGTACCACGCCAATGTGTTTCTAATGGATTGGACGTGTACTAATAGAATTTATTGATAGAGAAGCTAATGCCTAACTTGGTTCGAGTCACATACTATAATGCTCCAATTATGCTTCCTTAAGGAGTTGGATTTTCAAATAAGGTACCCTCTGAGACAGAAAAAAAGAACACAAGAAACCATAGGAGAAACCACTGGTTTAGCATCAATATGATGAGCATTTCCTAACAAAGGCTTGATGTACTAAGACAATTTTAGCACTAAGTTGTCATTTTTTAGTTTATTTACTTATATATCCAAGAAGTAATGTGCAATTCTCATGTCCTTTAGATAGAACTTATTGTTCAAAAGTTCAATAAACCATGAAATTTGTGATCATTAAATCCTATAATGATAATGATATCAATATCTATCAAGATATACAAATGAAAATCAATAGTGATCAAGAAGAATAAGGAATCACTTGTTTTAGACTTAATAAAGCTAAACTCTAGTAGAGTAGTACTCAATTTATCAAACTAGTCTCTTGGAGCCTATTTTAATCCTTACAATGATTTAAGAGGTTTGCACACATGATTAGGCTAATTAACATCAATAAAATCAGGCACTTATCTCATGTAAACCACTTCTATAATGTTGCCATTTAAAAAGGAACTATTGGTAGCTAATTGCATAAGATATCAGTGAAACGATAGAGCCATAGTGATAATAATTCTTATAGTACCAAATTTCACAATGGGAATGAAATTTTCTAGATAATCAAAGCTTGCTACTTATAGAAAGCCTTTGGCTATAAATCTAGCCTTTAGTTTATCCAAATTACCATTGGACAATTCTTTAACTCTAAACACCCATTTATTTTCAATGATCTTCTTTTCCTGTAGAGGAGGTACTAGTATCCATGTTTGACTTTTAATCAAAGTTTCAAACTCACATTTCATAACTTTAAACTAGCTTTTGTCTTTAAGAGCTTCTTTAACAATTTTGGGTAAACGTATTTTCTAACTAACAAAGAATACTTTGGGTTTTATTGCTCCAAACTTTGACCTTATTATCATAGATTGAGTAATTTTTAGATGAGGTTTATCAATAGGTATTTTAGAGGTAGGAATAAGATGACATGTAAAAGTAAGTGGCTGATCTAAATTGTGAACTAGACTTATTGAACTTTTAATGATAGATGAGTGCAAGAGGATAAAATTTGTATATTGTATGGGAAATTAAAGTTGGTTAGAACAGGACCAGATATAGATGAATTGAGATGTGTTAAAGGCATCTTGAGATTATTAAAGGAATATTTACTAGATGTAGGCTCAAAAATAAGTCTTTGAAGAGGCCAGGATTAGGCACAATGTTTAGTGTGGCTTGTATGGAAAAGATAAGACAATTCTTATTTAACATGGCATATAAGGTTCTTTATCTGTTTTGGTTTTAGCAAAAGGGAAACATTGTTCATCAAACATAAAATTACGAGATAAGATCAATTTACTAGAAGAGGTAAGAAATTTATACCTTTTTTTGCAAAGGTCTATAACCAAAAGACAAAAATGACTTAGTTTTGAAATTAAATACATGACTATTATAAGGCTTCAGATGAGGATAGAATTTGTAGCCAAAAGCTCGAAGAATATTGTAATATGGTGGTTTATATGTTAAAACCTCATTAGGACTCTTTAGATAAAGAGTTCAAGTGATTAATCTATTTATTGTAAAAATATAAGTAAAGAAGGGATCATCCTAATACTTCAAGGGCATATAGCTTTGTGTGAGCAATATGAGTCCCATCTTAATAACATGCTTATGTTCTTATCTATTAAACCATTTTTTTATGATGTAGAAGGACATGAAGTCTGTCTTTTGATCCCATAGGTTGTTAGTATTTGATTAAGAGCATCAAACTCTCCACCTCCATCAAACTAGAACACCTTATATACTTCCAGGTTATAATTTTGCCTTATTTTTTAATAGAACAAATGCTTGCTTTACATCAGATTTAGCCTTTAGAAAATATATCCAAGAATGTCTTGAATAATCATCAGTAACAAGATATACCAATTACATCCACTATAGGATAACATGGTGAAGGGATCCCAAACATCTGCTTCAACACTTTCAAGTAAAATTGTGTTTTTATGTATTGATTGAGTAAATAGAAGTCTATGAAAAGTTCCTATTTGACATATGCACACAAAGCTTACCAAGGTTGCTATGATCTCCGTTTTCACTATTTTAGCATGAATTTGACCTAGCTTTTTATGCCACAAATCAAAAATACTATTGAGTTTATTGATGCTTACAATACTAGAACCTGAATATGAAGAAGATGATCCATTATTAACTTGAACTTAAGCTACATAAGTTTGATTGAAAAATTTATTATCCTAAACTCTGTTGTTAAGAGGAATTTTTAGGGTGTACAACCTATTGTTAAGTCTTCCTTTAAAAAGCATTGCCCCTATTTCTTTAGGTGTTCCAATATTTCCTTTTGAGGTAGCAAGATTTTCATTTGTTGTGTGTAATAAATGCACTCCAACATTTCTTCTTTCTAAACTCCTTTTATTAGTAAGAAGCTTATGAGCCAATTCTTGACCACTAACTCTACCTTCTTATATAGTTGCTAGAACTAAATCATAACCACCATCTAAACCATTGTAAATAGCAAGTATTTGATCCTTCTCATTAATTATAGAACCAGTTGATACCAACTGTGAAGCAAGTGTTTGGATTTTCTAAATGTAATAGTTGATTGACAAACCTCATTTTCTTGATGGAATTGAGTTCAACCTTTTTATTGCATAATCTTGGTTCTCAATTGGGATACAAAATGACTTTCAATAGTTGTCCAAATTTGATTTCTAGGCTCAAAATCACTCCTTCTTTGGGTAAAATCTTAAGTGAGGGAACTAATTAGCCAAGAAGCAATCACCTAGCCTTTTCTTAGACAAAACTTGAAATTTTAATTGATAGATCCATCTTCGTTGATCATCATTGGACATATAATCGCACCAAATACAAAGCCTTCAGTCTTATAGCTTCTAAGAACCCTGATAATCTATTTCTCCATTTGGGAACTATCTTTGTTGATCTTGAATAATGATATATGATTGTGAACAGTAATCAACTCTGTAATCTATTCTATAGTTCTCTAATTTCATTCCATTTCTTCAATTGGATTTCTAAGATTTTCTCCATTTTTCTTCCTTTAAGGATCACAGAGCTTTGATACCATAAAGATTTTTAAAGAAACTAAAGCAAACTTTAATCTAGCAACAAGAATGAGAAGTGAGAAAAGCTTTCATGAATGATACTTGTATTGATCTTTCTCAATAAAACGTATACAAGATGGTTTATATATTGTGTAGAAAATATTATAATGCAAGCTAAAATGAAAGTTGCAACAAAGCTATTCTTAAATAGCACATAACTAGTTTTTCATTTGTTAGAACATACCAATGCTATTATCATCCATTATCCTTACATGAAGGTAAGTTATAAGAATTACAATTGGTGAGTATAAAGCTAAATTACGTGTGTGCATATGTGATCATTCTAGCATTTCAATTGGTGAGTATGAAAGTTGAGCTACATGTGACCATAGTTGATCATTCTTTACACAAATCAAACTTTACAATTGATAAGTACACAAGATAAGCCATATGTGGCCATAGATGATTAGTCATTCAACAATTCCAACTCTTCTTCAACTTCTATGCCAATACTAGGTAAGCTAACTAGAAGGTGTGCCAACTGGATAGAGTTCCTTGAGACCTTTCGTTATATGATCAAGTTTAAAAGGTAAAGAAAACTTTAGTTGATGCATTATCCAAAAGTTATGCTTTACTTTCCACTTTTATTGCTAGGTTTTTAGGTTTTGAAAATGTTAATGATTTATATGTCAATGATGATGACTTAGCTAGTTTTTATGATGCATGTGACAAAGCTATTTTTTTAGTTTTATAAACAATTTAGGTATTTGTTTAGAGATAATAAACTTTGTATACCTAATGGTTATATGTGTGAGCTACTTGTTAAAGAAGTGCATGTGGAGGTTTAATGAGACATTTTGGTATGCAAAAGACCTTAGAAATACAACATTTCTTTTGACCTAAAATAAAGCTTAATGTAGAAAGAATATGTTCTAGGTGATTACTTATAGATAGGCTAAATCTAGGATCTTACCACATGGAAATTACACAGCTTTGCTCATATCTAGTGAGTCATGGATGGGCAATGTAAGAATTAGTTGTGGGGGAGTGTTAACACATCACTATCTTTATCTTTTATGTTTTATTAGTTTAGCGTGTTTTAGGATATATGTTTTTGGATTAGTATGCTCTAGGTAGCATAATTTTTCTCATTTTAAGTATTTATTTATCGTAGTCTTTAGTATAATTAGGATTAATAGAAAGGCTTATAATCAATCCCATGTTCTATTTTTGTGTTCTGGCATCTATGATGAAATCAGCTAAACAATGTCAGGTAAAAAAGGATAATGAATGTTGATAAAGTTTTGGCCATATTATTAATTGAAGGTAACTTTATGATAATTTTCCTCAAAACGTAGATACAAAATAGCCAAATTGGTGATAGAATAATCTATATGCATGAACTTGTAAAAAATATTGTGAATCACTTAGAACTTTGCTATACTTTTAATGAATAAAAAGACATTGTTAGAACTTTTCTTTGAATTTATGAGGGCGAATGCTAAATGTATTTCTTCAAAAATGATTAAAGCAATAGGATTAACTTCTTTAGCTAAATTTTCATACCCTTAATTCTATTGTTCTTTCAAGAACAACCATTTTAGAGAACCAATTTGAACCTATATGAGCCAATTGTTTGTACCCACTTTTTACCCTTTGAACCAAATACATTGGTTATACCCTATAGTTCAAGAATAAGTGGAGTTACATAAAAAGAGAATAGATTCTATGAAAATTCTAGAATAAATTTTAAGAGTGTCAATTGTGCTATAGTTGATTACGTTCCCAAAAAATAATTATAAATAAGAAATATATATATACACTTATACACACACACATATATATTATAATAAGGGAACATTCTGAAAATAATTATAAAAAGGGTTGTGTGCTATTCGAAAAGAAAGGTAGTATAAATAAAAGAAAAGAAGCAAATAAAGAAATTTGGATCCAAAATAATGAAATTTGATAATATTTTATTGACATAATTAGTCTTATGATAGTGTCATTTATAGGTCTCTTTGTCTTACTCCATGGATTCATGAACGTTTGTTTCTCCTTGTTCCTTTCATCTGATTGAACCAACAAACATAGCCACAAATTATAACAAAATGAAAGTTCTTTTGATTTTAAGGAATAATTTTAGTGAGTGGTGATACAATTTTAAGAAAAATTCTATGGTATCTAATTCACCTCTAAAAAGAATAGTGATTTTTTATAGGGAGGAACAATGTTTCAACTTGTTTATGCTAGATAATTTGACTATTGCTAATTGATATTGCATCACATACACTTTTAGCATGATTATTATATAATAGTTATAGTAAAGGAATGATTAAAGATAATATATAACATTTATTAGAATTCAAAGCCATAATATTGCTAAGCCCCTAAGATAAAATATAAGAAAACTTATTATATTAATTATGGGTCTTGACTTTGTAGGAGGACAAGCAAAGAGTAGATGTGGGGGGTCTGATAAGTAATATTTTATACATATGTTTTGATATCAATTTCTTTATATTTACATATATTTTATTATTATAATGAATTAAAATTATTTATTTTCTATTTGTTGAGAAAATATTAATTATTTAGATTTTTTGTATTTTTTATGGATTTTTATATGACAGGTAGATGTACTTAGCATATCGATGGATATACTTCGCACAAAATACCCAAAGCCTCCCGGCCACTAACTCATCACTATTCATTCCTAATCTTAGGTTATGAAACATGTCACCCTCATTTATAAATCTCAGCACCCAATTTTCGTTACCATGCATTCCTTATAAACATATAACTCGTGTATTATCAATCCTAATACAGTTTAAAAATATATCATTTTCTTCAATATAAATAACAAATAACACCCCATAAAATACAAGGAGTATCAAAATTGTAAGAAAATTAGGAGAAAAATTAAAAAATACATAAATTATAGAATTAATCTGGAGGCAACTATTAAGAACAAGAAGATTCAAGAAGCAATTAAAGGAATTGAATATCACATTCAAGAAAAAAAATCCTACGACTTCTTCCCGCTTCTTTTATTATTTTGATAGATAATTTTTTAAATTTATTATTTGCTATGAATAGCCAATTTTATAATTGATTGTGGGTGATTTCAAAAATCTAGACATGAATTACAATATTTAATAAGATCTGTAATATTTTGATTCAACTATTCTTTGTGATCATGTATTAATTTTCTATTTTAATTATCGTATGAACTTATTTAATTATTTAAGTGTACAATTAACTAATCAAATTAATTTATCGTTAATCAATTAAGTTGATTAGTTACATAAGGTTCGTTACTGCTGATTGGTAATACACACACACGTATAATTAGAAACATTGTGATAGAAAGAATATTTTTCACACACCACATGGTCAATTATTTTAATTTACATGCTAGGTCAAGTGTGGAGTGGTATATTTTGGTTCATTTTGGATGCGAGTATTTATGGATTTTACTAGACATTTTTTGAAACGAAAAAAAATATTAATTTTTAGCACCTCACCACCACCCCTAACCATCACTTTTGCCAAGGTGGCTATCGAGGTAGCCAGTCGAGTTCTATAAATACCCATCACTTTTCTCTTTTACTTACCCTTGTTTTTAGTTATAAAACTCCACAGAATAACATACCAAGATTTATATATGTTTCTTAAATCACTTTGGAGAATATACATTTTAGTGTGGTTTGTTTAATGAGTTTAGTTATCAAATCGTAGTTTGTGTACGTACGTGGTTTGATTGTGTGTCCTTACCTTATTTGAGATTTATGGAGGACAAGTGTCCTTTTATTCCTTGTGATTGACTGTGATCCTCAAGGTTTCTCATTCCATATATATTTCATGATCCTGACCTTTGGCTACTAATCACACTACATTGAGTTGTGTTAGCTATAGAGGAGATCTATATTCATGAGTTGAACCAGGTCATTTTAGAAGCAATAATGAAGAGTACAAATAGGCAGTTCAAACAGATGCCCCAACTAATAGAGATAATAGTAGTTTTATTTCTTTCAGAATTGTAACTATTTTATTGTTTAGTGAATTATTTTATGTTGAGTGTTGTCTTAAGCAACCTAAAGATTTTACCAATAGATACTATCTCTATATAGGTTTGCCTCTTTACAATACTTGTTATGCATAATTCATTATTGTGCTAGAACAATTTGATTTTATGGTGTGTATGTAACAACATAGTGTAGCTTAAACTATAATTAGAAAGCAATTAATGTTTTTTTGTTTCTTGTTGATTATATAATATATGTTATGAAAAGTTATATGCTTATCTAATATTATATTATTTGTGCTTCTATTGCATTATCTATTTAAATGTTTATTTTTTTTTTGTTTGTATGAGTTATGGTTGACTTGCTAAGGAATCTGTATCTCCTTACCCTAATAATGTACTAGGTCTTGGACTCTTTTAGGCTTAAACCCAATTTTTTTTAACTTGTTTCTTAGAAAGATTTTATGTTAACTTTTTAGGGTCATTGTATTACTTACGGTGGGCATACTTAAAGGATAGTTAATATTAAAGCTCTCAAGGCTAACTAACATGAATATTGAGAATTTATCTAAGTTGTTGCATTTATTTCTTGTGTTCCTAACACAAATCAAATACATATAAAAGGTTTTTTACCTTTATAGCATATTTTATACCAATTCCATAGCTCTTCTACAACCATTAGGTCTGGGTTCAACCAAATCTAAATTTATTAGCTTTCTTGGGGTTTCAAGTTGAACTATGGGTTCTTGGTCTGTATTCTTATAGTTTTTTTTTTATCTCAAATTTTGTGTATGGAAATCATATAGATGACTGGGAGAGTCCTAGATCAAGTAAACAACCATGGTAAGAAAATACAGACTCATTGGGACTCATAACTAACCTATAAGCAGCAAAAACAATAAATAACCAAGATATGCAACACAAAATAAAGAATAAATAAATATTAAATAGTCAAACTAATAGTTTAATAAACATTAAGCATGGAAAAGAAATCTAATCACATATATAAGAAGCATTGTGATAGATAGAAATAAAGAAGCATGCCATAGACACAAATAATAATTTCCAATCATAATCAAATCCTCATATATCTGAACATATTTGGATTAAATCCTAATTGTACAATCACAACATGTAAGCATATGATTAGAACGATATAACAAGGTAAACCCACATAAGATCCTCACCTATGTAGTAACCATTAAAGTTAGATTTGGTCTCACCAATATACTATTGGTTTGTTAATAACTCCTATTGTATAGGAACTTGTTATTATTTGACCTATTCTTTAGTTGATTACCACATTTTAGAATTTGTTAAATGTGGCTATTTTTCCTCTTGTTTCTAGCATTGTAAAGCTATTTATATAACTATTCCAATCATTGAATAACACAAGTTTTATCCTCCCAAATTCATGAGTACTGAGTTGCAAGCAACAGTTGTGAACATCTAGTATCAAAGCCTTTTCATAGGGGCCAAATCAAAACTTGAGAAGCAACAATCTATTCAATGTAGTAGAGAGAATATAGCGATGAAAAGTAGTTTTCATACAACCATCGATTCCAAAGTTTGATGGATATTATGATCCTTGGTCTATACTTATGAAAAAATTCTTGAGATCAAAGGAACATTGGAGTTTGATGGAAGAAGGGAATCCTATAGCAACAACATAAGTAAAGCTTTTAGAAAAAAAAGAAAAGTAATTGAAGATCTGAAATTGAAGGACTTGAATACCAAGAACTACCTATTTTAAGCCATTGATCGATCAATCTGTAGACCATATTAAAGGTAGACATTGCCAAGGACATTTGGGACTCCTTGAATAGCTACAAGCTCTTCCAAAAGGAACAAGAAATTCTTCACATGAACATAGGAGCCTGTGACTAATTACTTTGCATGAAATCTCACAATTACCAACAAAAGAAGAATCTATGGTGAAAAAATGGAAGATTTTGTTATCATTGAGAAGATCCTAAGATATATGACTCTTAAATTTGACTATTTTGTTTGTTTGATTGAGGAGTCTAATGATCTCTAGAAAAATTATCTATTGATGAGTTGTAGAGCAGTCTCCTGGTGCATGATAAATGGATGAATGGTCATACTTCTCTAGAAGAATATGCACTAAAAGTCACTAGTGATGAGAATTCAGGAGGAAAAGGATATGGTCATAGTGTCTTTAGGGGAAAAGGAAGAGCAAGAGGTATACAAAGGTTTGATAGACTATTGAATGCTACATTTGTCATGGATTAGGACATTATTAGTATGAAGGCCCAAAAAAGGAGAAAGAGACAAAAGCACATTATGCAGAAGCTAATTAAGAGATGTTATTAATAGTAGATGTGGATGTGAACGAAGCTAGCAAAGAAGAATCTTAGTTTCCTAACTCAGACTACAATAATCACATACGTGAGAAATGCAATGTCTCTAATGAATAGGAATGTGCAAGGGATCACTGGAGGGTTTTATGTACCAGCTTTGAAGACCATTATGTTGAGCATTACACAGTTACAAGAAAGAGCTCTTGTAATTCTTATACAATAAGGGAAGTGTAAGACTTACAATCATGAGAAAGGACTAATCATAGAGACTTCAATATCTTCAAATGGAATGTTCACCTTATTTGTTCAACTTCAACCAAATAAAGAACAAATGATGCATCCAAATGAAGAGTCAACTTAATTTTTTCTTTAAATTACTTAAATTATCATAGTTTGCTATATAGCAATCAAGGGTCTTTCCTATAGAAGATTTTAGAAAACAACTGTTATTTAGAAAATTGGGGTGGTTTTTTGTTGTAAAATGAAAATTAAATCTATCAACTAAAACTCATTAAGTAAAAATAGGTTCTAAAGAATACAATTATATGAATGAAATATGATCACAAGATCATTCTTCAGTACTAGCATGTACAACAAATCAACAAAAGAAAATCCTAGCTTATTATTCTTTGATTATAGCAACTTAGAGAAATTCATAAGCTCGAGAGTATCCATCTCTTCTTACCTATTCATTGAATTAAAGACTCTTAATTCAAACCCTTTTTAATAGACAACCTAGAATAAACTCTCTAAACTTAATCTATCAAAATTATTTTATTTCAATACACATATTGGATCAAGATTAAATTCATAAACTTGGTTTAATTATCTTGAGTATTAATTCTCATTACAAGTAATTTATCACAAGTTATTTAAATTGATCAAGTGATTACATATCCAATCAACTAAATTGATTAATAATGAATTAACATAGTTATTTGTACACTTAAATAATCAAGAAACTTCATAAAATCTTAAAATAGTCGATTAATATATAATTAAGAAGATTAAAAAATTAGAATATAACAGATTCTATTAATTAATTGCAATCCATATATAGCGCTTTGAAATCACTTACGATCAAATATAAAATTAGCTACTCATAGAAAACATTAAAATCATAATAATATTCATGATAACAAATAAAATAAAGAAGAAGAAAGTTTAGACTATTGTCTCTAAAACTACTCTTTAACTCTTTTAATTGCCTCGTTGAATCTTGTTCTTCCTTTTGCCTCTAACAAATATTAATGAATTGTTAACCCTAATTAACTTATTTATACTACTAGGTTTAGAGGGGAATAAGTGGAATAAAAATACTATAAACCTGGGCATTAATGTTGATTTATGACATATAAGTTGTGGCACACTTTATTCAATGTTGTGGTACGTTGATTGGTAGAACTTGTGCAATGAGTACGTAAGTATACGCATTGTAAAAAAGTAATATAATGATAAGAAAAGATCATTCCCACAGAGATTATGCTATTAAAAACTAATTTAAAAATAAAAATATAAAGATCATTTTTTTTAGAAAGCAAAATTAAAACAACTAAAAATAAATAGCAGTAATTAATTAACTCAAAATTAGCATCCAATAAGATATATGAGAAAATATCTAAGAATACTTAATTCTCAAAACTTTCTAAGAATGTGAATCACTAAAATTCCCCTAATATAATTACCAATTAATTATATTATCAATTGAATCTAACCTAGAATGCATTCCTCTCTCTATTAGCACATGCATCGACAATAGTTCTTGTTTGAGCATTGAAACTATTATAGAAAGTATTCATTTGAATCCAATGAGGAATACCATGGTGAGGAAACTTCCTTAGCAACTGTCTAAATCTTTCCTATGCTTCATATAGAGATTCCTAATCAATTTGTTTATAATAGGTGATTTCATTTCTAAGCTTGGAATTCTTCGTTGGTGACAAATATTTCATCAAGAATTTCTTCTCCAAATCATTCCAACTAGCAATAGAATCAGGTGACAAAGAATTAAGCCAAGCTCGAGCACGTTCTTGCAAAGAATAATGAAACAATTTGAGCCTTAAAGCTTCTTCTCACACCCGTCCACTTACATGAATTGCTAACTTCAATAATGAATCTGAGATGTAAGTGAGGATTCTCGATAGGTAACCCGCTAAATTTCCCAACTATTTGTAACATATGAAACCTCACTAGCTTTAGCTCACACTAAGGAGCTTGAATGTTTGGCCTCATAATGCTTTGATTTAGCCCTTCAAACATTGGTAATACATATTTATTCATAGTCCTGTCTCTATCATCTATTGGAGGTATCACATTATTCAAATGCTTCTCATTGTTATTGTTTCTTTCCCTTGGATTTTCTATTTCTTCAAATCAGACAAAACCTCATTTTTCTCTCCTTCTTATTGTGAAAGTACGCTCAATCATGGGATCTAAAGATAAGAAATATCCCTCACGGAATCTACTCATAAAATAGAGTCAAATACATGCCTAAGAACACAAAGGAGATACTAAATAAAATAAAAATTAAGAAACATAAATTAATTTCTACAAAACAATTTATAATGTCTAATCTCCAACAATAGTGCAAAAAACTTGTTGCTTAAAAATACATAGATACTATCAAGTATACACATCGTAAACAAGTAATATAATGATAAAATAAAATCATTCCCATAGAGGATATAATATTAGAAAGTAATGTAAAAATTAACCAAGTAAATATTAATTTTGTACGTTGGATAGACAAAAATTAAAGAATTAAAAGTAGAATAGAAATTAAAAAATAGAGAAAATTGAGCAACAATCAAAACTTAGCTCAACAAGAGAAATAACGAAGAATTCAAGTGATTGAGATAACTAGGATTGCAAATGGAACAAGCAGTTATAGTTTGTACACAAAATGCTATAGTAATGCCATAGCATAATTACTCCAATAACCAGAATTCACATTTTACAAAGAATTCTTTTGAATTTGTGATGTAAATCTTACCTCAAAAATTTCATTATAAGCAATAATTATTTTGGGCTATGTGAGACAACTATATATTCCAATATTAGTTGCAATTTAACTTTAATCCTTAGATCTAAGTTAAACCCACATTATCCAAGCCTAATCCAACTTCAACTATCCTTTCTAGGATTAGTATCATTCCTAATATCCTATTAATTGGTGATCAAGCCACAAATAAGAATTAAACTTTAAGGTAAGCTTGAATAATTAAAATAATTTCCCCAGAGCATTGTGTAGATTAATATGACTACGTTAACTTGTTCATCAACAATTCTAGCTAATAAGTATTTAGCTTAACATCTTCACAAAATTAATTACAAATCCAAAATAAGATAAATCCATAATCCAAATATGAAATTAAAGAAAAATTAAGTTAAGAAAAAGGGATTTAAGAAAACTTCAATTAAGTAGCCCTCTTTGTCTTCTCTTTCTTAGAACCAAAATCTCCTTTTTTCTACCTTTCTCAAATCTAGTTGCTGAGCTTTTGCATGCTCGACTCTTTTTCAATAAAGAAGAAAGGTGATGTAAGAATTCTAGACCAACTGCTCATTTAATTCTTTTTTCTTTTATACGAGTGTTTTAGTTTTGTACCATGTGAGGTTGCATTCTTGTGCTAACCCAAATCCAACTATCATTTGCTTTCAACATTTTGGCTACCTCGCTGCTTAATTCTTGGCCATAGCATAGCTATATCAAACTATGAATCAACACTAGTTTTACTCTTTTCATTCCTTGTAATGATAGCAAGTGTAACTTCTATCAATAGGTTTTAAAATTTGATTTCTTCTAATGAAAAACAAGCTAAATTTCGATTTAATACTTAAGAACATACTTAACTCCAAAAAAGCTTAATTAAGTTCCATTTAAACACAATATGTAAAATTTCTCAAATAATAAGTTTGTATGATAGTAAAGCTAATATTAACTCTAATAAATTAGGTTATGAGTTTCTTATTTTATTTTACAAATTCAATTGATTCCTACTTATATTATCAACAATTATCTAATTTGATTCTTATAAAAATAAAGTCCATCGTAACTCATCCTCATACTACTAACTTGTATCCAATTTCATCGTCTTTTTGTTAGCTTGTATCAAATTTCATTTCTATAAAAAAAATTATGTCTAAGTTAATCCTTAAATACTTAAAATATGATGTAAATCAATTCAAGTTTGCTTGTAACTTCATACAATTTAAAAAATATATCTATTATGATAAAATGTTAATAGTTTGAGGATTAAATTGAATACAAATTTTGTACAAATGAAATTGTATAGGTACTAATAATATCATGATGAAATTGGATGAATATTTTGTACAATATTTGGATTTAATTTAATAGTATGAAGAGCAATTACACATTTGATTGTCATTTTATTTTAATTTTTATGGACTTTTTCTTTATTGTAAAATTAATTTTCCAAAAAGAAAATTGACATCCCTCACTTTCTTTTGACCAACCATCAATCTTTTCCTTCATATTAAACTCATCAAGCACCAAGTACTCCTTTTGATTGCTAATGTTAGTGGAGCATTGATGTTCTCTCCTTTCTCGTTCATACATGCAGGGATATAATTCAATTCACCATTAGACTGGCTATTCCCTTGTACGGTAACATTACATATATTTTTAAAGGCTACTCTCATTGATGGTTGTTGATCACTCAATTGCAAGCAGATATTTGATAGCTATGAGTGGATGATCTTTGATGGCAGGTGCTTGTCCATCCTAATAATTTCTTTCCTTACCTATTTATTTTTTCCTGAATGGTACTCCTTTTTTTCTCCCCCTATATGACAGTTTAGGTCCCTTTCTTAACTACAATTTTGGTTCCCACTACCCATAACCACCTACCAACCACCCTTTTCAGCCCATTAACTTTCAACCTCCACCTTCCAACCTGACCTATTGAGTCTTTTTTGGTTTAGAGTTTTAACCTCTTAATTATGGCACACCCTAACCCTAATTCTAACCTAGCCCACCCTTATGTACCCTGGACATGCATATATTTTCAAACCAAAATCATTGGCCTCTATGCATGCACAAAAATAACCTCCAAAGAGTTATGCTCAGGCCATTGGTGATAACTCTTCAAGTTTTCTTATTGAATCATGTGATACACCTCTATGAAAGAGTCGAGGAATTTCTTGTGTCACCCTAGATCCATAAGTTTATAAATCTTGCCATGACTTATGTAAATTTTCTCTTATCCGTAGACTAATTCTATGTAGAGAAGATAACCTTAGAGGCAAGGTAACCTAAAAACTCGATTGACTTAGGTATGAAATTTTCCCTTCACTTGGAAACTTATTTCCCTTGATTGCGGTTTCTATCACATTTTATTACACTCTCTTAAGGGGTGAGCCAATATTAAGCTAATGCTCCCATTATTTTTAAACTAGGAATCTTTCATGTTCGGTAGTGGATTCCAACGTTAAACCTCACAATCAAAAATCCATCAATGCTTAAGTGTGGTCTTAGTTCTATAACTTAGCTTGGGAATTTTATGATACACCAATTCCCATACAAATTGCATGAGCCATTGGCATTCCATAAAAAATTAATAATGACATCTTTAATGGTGAGCTGGGACAGTATGTTATACTATTAATTGATATGGATCTAGCTCATAAACTTGATGAGTTGGTTATGGTAGAAGTGGGATCACTTAACATATTCATTGACTTTTGTAATCTTTGCTCCTCGGTCGGTCATACTGCTTACAAATATAGAAAAAAATGCTACTTTTACAACTGCAAAGCCAAAGAAGACTCAACCAACAAGGCTTCAAGTGCAACATTGATAATGCAATTCCAATAAGTAATGCTTTTGCTACCCTTCATTCCTTGGGTGCTAAGGCTCCTACCTCTTCCTCTCTTTCCATACTCGGGGACTCGAATGTTATGACAACTAAGCTAGTACTTGATAGCATTCTTCTAGCCCCTACTTTGACCCCTTTCCCTCCAAGACTATTGTCTTTAAAAATGGAGATGTGTAGGCAACATTCATCAATATCCCCACTCATGTAATAACCTCTATGGCTTATCCTACCTTAAATATAACTACCCTGGTCATATTTGGCTCCACTATGCCTACGCTTGCCTATTCTAGTATCTCTAACTCATGATCTTTACCTTTACTTACCATACAAAGATTCACTTTGCCCACTCTCACTTTTCCACCCACTTCTATCTCGGTGACTACATTCAATACACATATACATAAATTAACGTAGGATCAATTGAAAAATTGCTAATAATGACGGATGGAAATTAGTAACTAGGAAAAGTTAATGGATTAAATCAATCAACCCCTACTTTCAACCTGTGAGATTTACACCCTTTGCAAAGGACTCAATTAATAACTCATCATGATAATTCTTTACTATAATTTTAGAGGTATCTTGAACTTGGATACCCGGTCGACTCTATAAAACCTCTATAGAAGGAAAAAAAACAAATTTTCTATGTATAGCTCTTTGGATGATTTCTTCTAATGAAATCTTAGCTATACTTTTCTTTGTGCTAACTCCATATCTATAAGTAAGCTCTAGCTTTTTTTGACCTCTTCAATGATGGATAATACTACAATTGTTACACAACATCAACAACTTATAATGGTTACTTATACTTCAAAGGCCAAAATCTACCTTTTAACCTTTATTTATGGTAATATCACCTATATTAATGAGGTCCAATTCAGATCTTCAATCTCCCTAATTAGTGCAAGGGGATTTCAATGTAGTCCTTTGATCTCAAGAAACTAGTGGCTTATCTCATAGTATAATCTATATCGAGGAATTTAGTGATATAGTCTCTTACTATAATTTGGTTGAAATTAATAATAAATGATTTTTTTGTACTTTCTAAAAAAGTAGGCTTTCCCATATTCAATTGTGGGTTTTGTTCTAAGTCCTTCTTGAATCCTAGTCCAACATCTTTTGCTACACTCTCTCATGTTATCAATCTGACCACTTGCTGATAGAATTTGTTTCATGCAGAACCATACTACGATTCATAAATCCTAGATTTACCATGATTCTCTAGTGAACTTTCAATCTTTAATTCTAAATTACCTTGGTTTATTTCCATGATCTTCCAAAGAGACACAATCACTGGTGATCATTGGAAGTATTTAGATCTCTAAGTAATCCATTTCAAATCCGATGGAGAGAGCAAGAAAGGAAGTAGTAACAACGTTATGTTCTATACAATAAGAGATACCTAAATTGCAAGTTCTTAACCAGAAAACCCTTTCTCCTTTAATTCTTCTCTATATTTTTTGTTTTCTATATATTTAATATATTTAATTCTTCTCCTTTAATGATGAAGTTCCACAATGTTGGAAATGTCCGGATTCAACCCACTAAGAAACCTAGCCATGGTTGCCTCTCTATCTTCCTCGACATTAGCTCTTGTCATAGCCACTTCCATTTCCTTGTAGTACTCATCAACACATTTATATCCTTGAGTCAATCTTTGTAAGCGTTGGTGTAACTCTCTATAGTAGTAGCTAGGCACAAACCTCTTTCTCATGATAGCCTTCATGTCTTCCCAATTATCTATGGGCCTTTCACGGTTTCTCCTCCTACTAATGACCAATTGATCCCACCAATTCAATGCATAGTCAGAAAACTCAATTACAGCAAGTTTTACTTTTTTCTCCGTGGAGTAGTTGTGACATTCAAAAATATGCTCCACTTTCTTCTCCCATTCCAAATACAACTCCGGGTCATTCTTTCCTTGGAATTGTGGTATCTTCATTTTTCTACTACTTAGATCTCTATCAACTCCATCTTGAGCTCTAGGTGGGGGTCTCCACATACCTCCTCTACCATTTCTTCCTCCTCTTCCTCCTCTATTCCCATTTCTTCCTCCTCTAGGCATTCTTCCCCCTTCTTCCTCCAATTCTTCTTCCCAATCTTCTCCCTCTATATCATCTCCAACATGTGCTTGCCTATTAACCCTCCTAACATTGGGTGGAGGTGTTTCTCGTTGTAAAGCTGCTAAGGAATTTTCTTGCCTTTCCAATCTTTCATTCATATCAACCACCAATTGTTCATCCTCTCAAAAGATTGTTGCAGCGCCCTCATCATGAACATCATATCTGGTCTTCCTTTGGGACTACTGTTTGACATTTTTTTTCAATTCTACACAACAATAGGTTATGTAATAAAATAGAACTAATGTAAATTCACACAATACCTCACGTGTTTAGTGCTCGTATTGATTGCTCAAACCCTCTTAGTTCCTAATCAAAGCAACCAAATCCAGGGATTCCAACCAATTTGTAGAATTATCAAACACCCAAAAAAACAGTTCATAATATCACACTTGTTAAAGCACAAAGGAAACTAACTCAAAGTGTTTAGAGTAGTAAGCACAAGAAAAAGCAATAGAACAATACGATTGGAAAACAACAATTTCCCCAAAGGACCTAAGCACACAATGGAAGATTTATAATCAAAGTGTAAAATCCTTGAAACTATGAGTTCTAATACTCACTAGAAATTAGCAAATGTAACTTGTCCTCTCTTTTTTTCTGTTTTTTTTTGAATTAATTAAGCCACTCTTTCTGTTTTTTTTTTCTTTTCTTTTGGAAAAGTTATGCTAATAACTCAAGAGTAAATCAATACAATACTTTCAATATGAGTTTAAGGAATTTTTAAGATTGGTAAATAGCACATAGATTACAACACAAAGGGAAAATGAAATTTATGCAGGAACTACCACAGAAATACTAGAAAACAACCAAAAACTGTAGAATATATCGGATATTGCGAGAATTAGTAAGGAAAAATGCATAATAGATTAAAAAATAGTAGAATTTGCAAGGAAACTACTGAGAATATGAAAGGAAAACTCAGAAAACTTTCAAAAACATCAGGATATGCAAGGTTACCAATAAAAACTTGAGACACAATAGAATTTGCTAGGAAAATGCAGGAAAAACGTGGAAACAAAGAAGAACAATATTTTTAGGGTTTGGAAAATGAATTTCAGTAAGAACACATGACAAGGATTTTTTTCGTTTTTTATGTATCGAAATAGAACAAGAGCACAAGAACAAGAACAAATATAAAGGATAGGAATCTAAAAATTAGCACCAAAAGCTCTGATACCAAATGATAAGAACCAAGGGGGTAGGACCTAGCTAATTTCAGATTATATAGCAAAGGGTTTCTCCACAAATCAATGGATATTACTCACCACAAATGCTTGGATGCTAAACAATGCCACAAAGGTTGCCAATCCCTTGATAAGTTGCTTAAAGAGGAACAAAGAGCTAGAATGAGCTCTCAAATGATCTGAATATTCAAACTTCATTCAAAATTGTATTTTATAGCAGTTGAGTTGCTCTTAATAGGATACAAACCAACCCTAAGCTCTACTACATCATAGCCCTTGATCTCATCCAAGGGTTGAAAATAAACACAGCCAAAAAGTAGAAAAGGTAGCAGAAAACATTGATCAAATCATGGAAAAAATGGGGCAGCTGACCACAAAAGGAATCCTATAAAATATTACATCTTAACCCTTGATTTCATCCAAGGGTTGAAAAGAAAGCTGCCCAAAATCAGTCCAAATGGCACTCCACAATTGGAGCAAAATATGGAGCAGCTGAGAACAAAAGAAACCCTATAAAATATTACATCTTAACCCTTGTTTCCATCTAAGGGCTGAAAATGAAGCTGCCCAAAAAAAGTCCAAATGGCACAACAATGTGCCTAGTTTTATTTTTCCAATTTTGCGCTAATTTCCATCCTAGGATTGTCCCAATCCTTGCACTCCCAATTTAGGTCCGCTTGATTATGCATGACCTCTTGAATGAGCCCATTTAAAGCCTTTTCGAGTTATGCCTTCCTAGACCTTGTTATTGGTCCATTTGGAATTTGTAGAGCTCGATGATTCTCATCATTCCCCCTTTCTTCAAGAGGATTCGTCCTCGAATCATCACCTGCATAATCAAAAGGAGAAAGATCAGAAACATTAAAAGAGGTACTAACATTATACTCACCAGGAAGATCAATTTTGTAGGCATTGTCATTGATTCGCTCAATCACTTGAAAGGGTCCATCTCCCTGAGGTTGCAACTTGGACCGTCTTTTTTCAGGAAACCGTTCCTTCCTCATATGCACCCAAACCCAATCACGAGGCTCAAAAATGACTCTTTGCCTCCCTTTGTTGGCTCTGTAAGCATAATCCTTATTTCTGTTCTCAATTTGCTCATGAATGCATTCACGGAGCTTCTTCACCATTTCAGCCTTCTTAGCACCATCTAAGTTAGTTTTCTCTGAAATAGGAATAGGTAATAAGTCCAAAGGAGTTAGTGGATTGAAACCATAAAAAACTTCGAATGGAGAATGATCTGTAGTTGAATGCACACTCTAGTTATAAGCAAATTCAACAAAAGGTAAACCAATCCTCCCAATTTTTCAAATTCCTTTTTATTACCGCCCTAAGCAACGTGGACAGAGTCCTATTGACTACCTCAGTTTGCCCATCTGTTTGAGGGTGACAAGTAGTCAAAAACAAGAGTTTAGTGCCCATTTTAGCCCAAAGAGTTTTCCAAAAATAACTAAGGAATTTAACATCCCTATCAGACACAATGCTCCTAGGAACTCCATGAAGCCTAACAACCTCCCTAAAGAACAACTCTGCTACATTAGTGGCATCATCGGTTTTATGACATGCTATAAAGTGTGCCATTTTAGAAAACCTATCTACAACCACAAAAATGGAGTCTCTACCCTTCTTAGACCTAGGTAACCCTAAAACAAAATCCATGGCAATATCTACCCAAGGTGTGCTTGGTACGGGCAAGGGAGTATATAGTCCTTGTGGTAGGACTTTGGATTTGGCTTGCTTACAAGTGATGCATTTAGAACATATTCTCCCTACATCCTTCCTTATTTTTGGCCAATAAAAATGGTCACGCAAAACATCTAAAGTCTTCTTAATTCCAAAATGCCTCCTTAATTAACAACTCACGCATGGAACATTTGGGTATACACAATTGATTTTCTTTAAATAAATACCCATCTAATTTATAAAACTTTTCAAAAGAAGTTTTTTCACATGCATGGTAAATAGCAGAGAAGTCAACATCATTAGCATACATTTTCTTAATATATTCAAATCCTAGCAATCTAGCATTTAAAGTTGAGAGTAAGGCATACCTCCGTGATAAAGCATCGGCTATAACATTCTCCTTACCTCTCTTATATTGAACAATATAAGGAAAAGTCTCAATGAATTCCATCCATCTAGCATGCCTCCTATTCAATTTACCTTGGCGCTTCAGATGTTTTAGAGATTCATGATCGGTATGGATGACAAATTCTCTTGGCCAAAGGTAATGTTGCCATGTCTCCAGGGTTCTAACCAAGGCATAAAGTTCCTTGTCATACGTTGGATAATTAAGGGCTGCTCCATGAAGTTTCTCGCTAAAATAAGCGATAGGTCGCCGTTCCTGCATCAAAATAGCTCCTATACCTATTCCTGATGCATCACACTCAACTTCAAAGGTTTTAGTAAAAATCAGGTAAAGATAAAACAGGTGCAGAACACAAACTATCCTTCAATGCTTTAAAGGCTCGCTCCTGATTCTCGCCCCTTTTGAAACCAACATACTTTTTAATGACCTCGGTTAAAGGTGCAGCTAGTGTACTAAAATATTTGACAAACCTTCGATAAAAACTAGCTAAGCCGTGAAAACTTCTAACCTCAGTTACAGATTTAGGTGTGGGCCATTCTCAAATAGCCTTAACCTTTTCCTCATCTACTTCTACCCCCTTAGAAATAACAACAAAACCAAGAAAAACTAACTTGTCCATGCAAAAAACACACTTTTTCAGGTTCGCATACAATTGTTCTTTTCTCAAAATTTCAAGCACATACCTAAGATGTAAGACATGCTCTTCAAGATTTTTACTGTAAATGAGAATATCATCAAAATAGACAACAACAAATTTTCCAATAAATGCACGTAGAACATGATTCATAAGCCTCATAAAAGTGCTAGGTGCATTTGTTAGACCAAAGGGCATGACTAACCACTCATACAATCCATGTTTAGTTTTAAAAGCGGTTTTCCATCCATCACCCTCTCTCATCCTAATTTGATGGTATCCACTTCTCAAATCAATTTTTGAAAATATGCAAGAATCATGCAACTCATCTAACATGTCATCTAGTCTAGGAATAGGATGTCGATATTTTACCGTAATGTTGTTGATGGCTCGGCAATCAACACACATCCTGCTAGATCCATCCTTCTTGGGAACGAGTAGCACAGGAACAGCACATGGACTCAGGCTCTCCCTAACTTGACCTTTGATCAAGTACTCTTCAAGCTGTCTTTGAATCTCCTTAGTTTCTTCGGGGTTGGTCCTATAGGCAGGTCGGTTTGGAAGAGAAGCCCCCAGTATAAAGTCAATTTGATGCTCAATCCCCCTAATTGGTGGCACCCCATCTGGAATCTCTTCATGGAACACGTCTTCAAATTCCTGCAAAAGAGAAATAGTGGTACTAGGCAAAGACTGGTTAAGATCGTTAATAGAAAAATTTGCCTCCTTGTACAAAAGTACAAGTATGGGCTGTTTTGAATAAAAAGCCCTCTTGACCTCACTTGCCTTAGCATAAAAATTCACATTTTTTCTCTAGTATTTTTCCACTCTCCTCTCCTTTTTCTTCACTTTTTTTTCTTTTTCATTCTTCTCTTTTTGTTCTTTTTCCTTAACCATCCTCAATTGATCTCCGAAGACTTGCTTGGGTGAAAGGGGTACAAGTGTGATGTTTCTACCATTCTTCACAAACAAATACTTGTTTCTATATCTGTCATGTGTAACCCTCCTATCATATTGCCAAGGCCTACCTAGGAAGATGTGTCCAGTTTGCATGGGTACCACATCACACATCACCTCATCCTTGTACTTTCCAATGGAGAAGCTCACTAATACTTGCTTATTAACCTTCACTTCCCCACTATCATTTAACCATTGCAACTTGTAAGGCTTAGGGTGTTCAAATATAGGCAACCCTAATTTCTCAACTAACGTAGTACTAGCCACATTGGTGCAACTTCCCCCATCTATGATAACACTACACACTTTGTTACTCACATGACACCTTGTGTGAAAGATGTTATCTCTTTGTTGTTCAAGGTCATCCTCCTTGACTTGAGTGCTCAAAGATCACCTTATTACAAGTGCTTCCCCATCCACGGGTCCTATCTCCTCTTCACTAGCTTCCCCTGCAGATGGTATCTCATCTTCTTCACTTTCATTATCGGTTCCAACCTCACCACTCGCTAAGGTGATCATTGCCTTCTTGTTGGGACATTGAGAGGCTATATGACCATTACCAAGACACCGAAAACACCTTAAGTCACGAATACGAATTGGGGTATCGATTTTACCTTTGTCCTTGCTAGCCCCCATCTCTTTGGCTTTTTAAGGCTCAAATCTTGGTTTGGATGTAGCTATTTCATCTTTTTTTCTCATTGGACTTCCAAGGACTAGTAAGGTTTGGTTTTTAAGTAATGGGACTAGACCTTAATGGTTGGGATCGAAAACTCCGTTTCTTTAATTACCTTTCCACCTTGATTGCCATATGGACCATGTCCTCCATCTCCACATAATGATGAAGTTCCACAATGTTGGAAATGTTCGGATTCAACCCACTAAGAAACCTAGCCATGGTTGCCTCTCTATCTTCCTCGACATTAGCTCTTGTCATAGCCACTTCCATTTCCTTGTAGTACTCATCAACACATTTATATCCTTGAGTCAATCTTTGTAAGCGTTGGTGTAACTCTCTATAGTAGTAGCTAGGCACAAACCTCTTTCTCATGATAGCCTTCATGTCTTCCCAATTATCTATGGGCCTTTCACGGTTTCTCCTCCTACTAATGACCAATTGATCCCACCAATTCAATGCATAGTCAGAAAACTCAATTACAAAGAAGTTTTACTTTTTTCTCCGTGGAGTAGTTGTGACATTCAAAAATATGCTCCACTTTCTTCTCCCATTCCAAATACAACTCCGGGTCATTCTTTCCTTGGAATTGTGGTATCTTCATTTTTCTACTACTTAGATCTCTATCAACTCCATCTTGAGCTCTAGGTGGGGGTCTCCACATACCTCCTCTACCATTTCTTCCTCCTCTTCCTCCTCTATTCCCATTTCTTCCTCCTCTAGGCATTCTTCCCCCTTCTTCCTCCAATTCTTCTTCCCAATCTTCTCCCTCTATATCATCTCCAACATGTGCTTGCCTATTAACCCTCCTAACATTGGGTGGAGGTGTTTCTCGTTGTAAAGCTGCTAAGGAATTTTCTTGCCTTTCCAATCTTTCATTCATATCAACCACCAATTGTTCATCCTCTCAAAAGATTGTTGCAGCGCCCTCATCATGAACATCATATCTGGTCTTCCTTTGGGACTACTGTTTGACATTTTTTTTCAATTCTACACAACAATAGGTTATGTAATAAAATAGAACTAATGTAAATTCACACAATACCTCACGTGTTTAGTGCTCGTATTGATTGCTCAAACCCTCTTAGTTCCTAATCAAAGCAACCAAATCCAGGGATTCCAACCAATTTGTAGAATTATCAAACACCCAAAAAAACAGTTCATAATATCACACTTGTTAAAGCACAAAGGAAACTAACTCAAAGTGTTTAGAGTAGTAAGCACAAGAAAAAGCAATAGAACAATACGATTGGAAAACAACAATTTCCCCAAAGGACCTAAGCACACAATGGAAGATTTATAATCAAAGTGTAAAATCCTTGAAACTATGAGTTCTAATACTCACTAGAAATTAGCAAATGTAACTTGTCCTCTCTTTTTTTCTGTTTTTTTTTTTTGAATTAATTCTGGCCACTCTTTTTCTGTTTTTTTTTTCTTTTCTTTTGGAAAAGTTATGCTAATAACTCAAGAGTAAATCAATACAATACTTTCAATATGAGTTTAAGGAATTTTTAAGATTGGTAAATAGCACATAGATTACAACACAAAGGGAAAATGAAATTTATGCAGGAACTACCACAGAAATACTAGAAAACAACCAAAAACTGTAGAATATATCAGATATTGCAGAATTAGTAAGGAAAAATGCATAATAGATTAAAAAATAGTAGAATTTGCAAGGAAACTACAGAATATGAAAGGAAAATTCAGAAAACTTTCAAAAACAGCAGGATATGCAAGGTTACTACTGAAAAACTTTGGACACAATAGAATTTGAAATGAAAATGCAGAAAAAACGTGGAAATAAAGAAGAGCAATATTTTTAGGGTATGGAGAATAAATTTCAGCAAGAACACAGCAGAATGATTTTTTTTCGTTTTTTTTATGTATCAGAAATAGAACAAGAGCACAAGAACAAGAACAAATATAAAGGATAGGAATCTAAAAATTAGCACCAAAAGCTCTGATACCAAATGATAAGAACCAAGGGGGTAGGACCTAGCTAATTTCAGATTATATAGCAAAGGGTTTCTCCACAAATCAATGGATATTACTCACCACAAATGCTTGGATGCTAAACAATGCCACAAAGGTTGCCAATCCCTTGATAAGTTGCTTAAAGAGGAACAAAGAGCTAGAATGAGCTCTCAAATGATCTGAATATTCAAACTTCATTCAAAATTGTATTTTATAGCAGTTGAGTTGCTCTTAATAGGATACAAACCAACCCTAAGCTCTACTACATCATAGCCCTTGATCTCATCCAAGGGTTGAAAATAAACACAGCCAAAAAGTAGAAAAGGTAGCAGAAAACATTGATCAAATCATGGAAAAAATGGGGCAGCTGACCACAAAAGGAATCCTATAAAATATTACATCTTAACCCTTGATTTCATCCAAGGGTTGAAAAGAAAGCTGCCCAAAATCAGTCCAAATGGCACTCCACAATTGGAGCAAAATATGGAGCAGCTGAGAACAAAAGAAACCCTATAAAATATTACATCTTAACCCTTGTTTCCATCTAAGGGCTAAAAATGAAGCTGCCCAAAAAAAGTCCAAATGGCACAACAATGTGCCTAGTTTTATTTTGCCAATTTTGTGCTAATTTCCATCCTAGGATTGTCCCAATCCTTGCACTCCCAATTTAGGTCCGCTTGATTATGCATGACCTCTTGAATGAGCCCATTTAAAGCCTTTTCGAGTTATGCCTTCCTAGACCTTGTTATTGGTCCACTTGGAATTTGTAGAGCTTGATGATTCTCATCACATACAAATAACAGAATATCATATAAAAGTTAACTACATGATATCTGTAAAAGTATATCATATAAAACATAAAACATGATACATAAAATACAGACTCCTACTAAATTTGACAATCCTATGTGGCATAGATACCCATGTGAATGACATACTCATGAAATTGTTTAGGTACCAATCCCTTAGTCAGTGGATCTACTAGCATGGAAGCTGTACCAACATGCTCAATACTTATAAGTCCACTCTGAACTCTTTCCTTCACAGCAAAGAACTTAATGTCGATATGTTTGGATTTCGAAGACCTCATGTGGTTGTTGAAATGTAGTACTACTGTATTATTGTCATAATATATCTTGAGTGGTAACTTAACAGTATCCCCAATACGTAGCCTAGTGACAAAATTTCTTAGCCATATTCCATGGTTCGATGCCTCAAAACATAATGAATTTGGTTGCCATGGTGGAAGAAGCAATCATGGTTTGCTTTGCAATCCTCCAAGAAATAGCTCCTCTAGACAACATAAAAATATAACCAGATGTTAACTTCATGCTATCCACACATCTCTCAAAATTGGAATTAGTATATCCAATGACCTCAAGCTTATCTGAATTTCGATATGTCAGCATATGATCCTTCGTTCTTTACAAGTACCTAAGTACCCTCTTAGATACTCTCTAGTGATCCATTCTAGGATTACTGAGATACCGACCTAACATTCTTATGATGAATGCAATATTTGGATGCATACACACTTGAGCATACATCAGACATTCTACTATTGAAGCATATGGAGTCTGGTGCATTTCTGATTTCTTGAGTTCTATTTTTGGACACTAATTGAGATTAAATTTGTCTCCTTTTGCAACAGGGGTATTTCCTGGTTTACATTGTTCCATGCCATATCGCTAGAGAATTTTATCTATATATGCTTGTTGTGAAAGCCCCAAAATACCCTTATTTTGATCTCTTTGTATTTTAAGGCCTAACACATATGATGCTTTCCCAAGATCTTTCATATCAAAATGTCTGAAAAGAAATATCTGAGTTTCATGCATCATGTTTATAACGTTATTGGCAAGTAATATTTCATCAACATATAAAACCAAAAACATAAACTTATTCCCACTGAACTTGTGATATATGTATTCATCCACCAAGTCAGGCTCAAATCCAAATGAGACAATTACTTGATGAAATTTGAAATAACATTGTCGTGACACTTGCTTGAGTCCATAGATGGATTTATTTAATTTGCAAACCATATGCTTTGAGTCATCAGACTCAAAGTTAGGTGGTTGCATCATATAAATGGATTCAACAATGTCATCATTGAGAAACGTAGTCTTAACATCCATCTGGTGTAACTCAAGATCAAAATGTGCCACTAAAGTCATGATAATTCTGAAGCAATCTTTCATAGACACAGGTGAGAAAGTTTTCGTAAAGTCAATGCCTTTTTTCTGTGTAAATACCTTGAAGCTTATGACTTTGGTTTTTCCATGTGAACTCTATAGTTGATTGTTTCCAGTTGCATGAAACTGTTCCTAACTGTTCCAACCATTGGACTCCTAGCATCACATCTAAGCCATTTAATGGTAAGACATATAGTGTAAGGATAAATGAAATACCTTGGATCAATATTGGAATATTCTCAAATCTCCCCGTGCATGTCAATGAGCCTCCATTTTCTATCTTTACCTTAAAAGCTTTTGTAGGTTTCATTGGAAGTGGAAGGATGTTAGCTATTCTTTCATTGATGAAATTATGGGTAGAACCACTATCAATGAGAACAATCGATTCATAGTTACTGATCACTGCCTTTACTTTCATATTTCGATTGGCAGACCATCCCCCAAGAGCATGAAGGGATATCTCGGGCTCATCATTTTCAGAATCACCACCACATCCTTCTAACATCAGTAGTCGAGGACTTCTACATTTATGACCTGGTGTAAACTTTTGTTCACAATTGAAGGAAACCTTTGAGCTCTCTTTTGTTGCATTTCATCCCATGATAACCATTTTACTAGTATGGCCGGTTTAAAGGTTGTTACGAGTATAGGTTCAGTTGAGGCTCGAGCATGAGTTTTATTGAATTTGTGTTGATGGCTTAGCTAATCTTCTCACATTCGAGCTAAGATAATGGCTTTAAACATGTGAATTTCATCTGTTATTTTTACTTTAAGTCCTCCCATGAATGTTCCTACTAATTCCTTTTGTGTCCAACCATGCCCTCGATTTCCTAATCTTTCAAAGTCCTTTTGGTAGTCACTTAAGGAGGCAACTTGTTAGATCTTTGATAGAGCTTCATCAGAGTTTTCACAATTTGTAGGTCCAAAGCGTGCCCATAGTTCTTCTATAAACAATTCCCATGTAACCTCTCTACTTTCTTCTTTTTAAGCATGATGCAGCCACTGCCACCATTGCTTTGCCTCACCTTCAAGATGTAAGGAAGCTAGTGAAACCTTTTGTACTTTTAATGTGCCTTGATATTTAAAGAATTTTTCTACTCTAGTAAGCCATTCGGTAGGATCATTTCCTGAGTAATGAGGAAACTCTAGTTTGGCTAACTTAGAGATAAATTATGGCGTTTTCCCTTATAGTTGCCTCGAGTGTCATCTCTCGGCTCACAATTTCGACCATTGGGACTAACTTCCAGGGTGATCGCCTATAGTTTTTGATATTTAAATAATTGTTATACTCTAGTAAGCCATTTGGTAGGATAATTTCCTAAGTAATGAGGAAACTCCAGTTTGGCTAACTTAGAGAGAAATGATGGCCTTCCTCTCTTATAGTTTCCTCGAGTGTCATCTCTCGACTCATGATTTTGACCATTGGAAGATTGACTTCCAGGGTGATTGCTTGCAGTTTTTGAAGGAGAGTCTTGTTTATGTATCAAGACATCTGAGAATGATGGTTTCCTCAAGCTGTTGTAGCTTATCATTGATCCCCACTTCCAATCATATGAATTGTCTTACAGGCCTCCAAGACTAGCTTCCAAATTCTCAATTCTTTCTGGGTTTGTCTCCATTTATTCCAACTCTAATACCAATTGTTAGGTCCCAATCAGAGAAGAACCATGGAATTAAAAAGGGTGTTGTTTTGGTTATAATTCTCCTTTCTTTTCTTTCCATTTATCATGTTTTTAAATACATTTAAAAGACAGCTTAAGCAGCATGCACATGTACACAAAATAATTTGACAGCTTAGCAGACACATGCACAAAAAACAATTTTACACTTATCATGATATACATGATATAAAAGACAATTGTTATTGTACTTGGCACAACATGGATTCTATGGACTTAGGTAGTAGCTACACTTGGTAAACACATAAGCAGGAAAAACATAAGCAACAACTGTAGTGGCAAAAAACATTGGCAGTGGATGAATGCAGTTTGTAGTTGGTGGCTGCATGTTTGCTTATGTTGTATAGAAGTACTTGGGATTATTTTTAGGTATCCTTAAAGTACGTCTTAGCATAACAAAATACTAGTGGTCCTTTTGCATTGTAAATTTTTTTAATGTAGTTTGAGTTAGGTTTATTTCGTAAAGTAGATTTTTCAAATGTTTTACACGTGTAATCACATAATTCACTTATGTAATGTGGATCTTTGGGCATTGACACTATGAAATAGGTTTAATTCAAAATAAATATTAAATTTTTCCAAATTTTTTGTTGTTCTTTTGCTTTTTGTAGGCTATGGTTTACGGAAAATTGTCTGGTCTTGACACTTGAAAATCTCAATTTCATCTATTGAAAAAAAAATCTCAAGTTGAGAAGTTTTGAATTATTCATTTGTGTTAACTATGTTATGATAATTTAAATTAAATTTATATTATTTTGCTTTAAATTTTTAATTACTTTCATATAAAAGTGGTGAGATTATTATTATGTTGTTAATTTTGCTAATTGTTTATTTCATCAAAAGTGGTTTAGGGTTAAGCATTTATGCTTTTGTTGTTTAGCATTTTGTACATTATGAAGTTCTATTCTTATACAATAAGCTCTAGCTAGTGTTGAATGTTAGGGAGCTAATTAAGGAAGAGGTTTTAAAGAGATTTTCTACGAATATAACTCTTTTTTTTTCAACTTATAATATGACTAATGGACATGAGTATTTATAGTTAAGCAATTATATTCTACACAATTCTACCAACTTACTTTAATTAACTATTTAAGATATTATCCGCTAATTTTACTTGGCTATTATTTTAATTATAGCCATACAATTTTACTTACTCACCAAGTACTAATCCTAGCCACACATTTTTAGTTGCTCACCAAGTTCATGTAGATATTTCTATTAGACTATTTTAGGGCTTTTAAGAACTTAATAGTGTAGAATAATCTATACACTTAGAGAAATTTTGGTTTAGTTCTCAAAAAATGCCTCTCCTAAACCAAATTTACTCTAGACTCCTAAGTGTGCAATGTTCTTCTTAAAGAGTTGTACTTCAGATGGCTTGGTAAATATATTTGCAAACTGACATCACTTTTGCAGTAATCAACTTGAAATATTCCTTCTTGAACAAGCTCTATTAGGAAATAAAATCTCATTTGAATGTGTTTTTTTTCATTTAGGACATGATCTTTAGCAATAGAGATTGTTGATCTATTGTCACAAAATAATGTTGTTGGTCCTTTTTGCTTGTGCTTGATGTTTTCTAGGATTCCTTTAAGCTAAACAAGTTGACATACTACAATAGATGTTGTTATGTAAAGAGCCACTATTAGTTATTTTTTTGAATCCAAGAAATTGTATCGCTTCCAATTTTAAAGACACAGTTCGAAGTGCATTTACTATCATCAATGCTTCTTGTAAATTTGCTATCAGTGTATTCAAAAAGATTGATCGGAACATTAACCTCATAGAAAATCCCATAGTCAATTATTTCTTTTATATATCTCAAAATTCTTTTTGCAGTTTCCCAATTATTTGAATAAGGTTTCTCCATAAATAGGCTTACCAAACTGACTGCAAGCATGATATCAAGTCTTGTGGTTGTCAAATACATCAAATTTTCAACTAGGTTTTCCTTCACCTTCTTTACTCAATTTCAATCTTATGAATCATAGTGTTGAAACAAGATTTGTATTCTCCATCTTCAATTTCTTCAACATTTCTTTCCCATATTTTTCTTGATAAATAAAATTCCTTTCTTTGATTGACAAACTTCAATGCCAAAGAAATGATACAGCTCTTCCATATTAGTCATGTCAAATTCTTTCATCATAGAAGCTTTGAAATCATTCAACATGTTCATGCTTTTCCCGTGAAAACAAGATCATCAATATATATGCTCACAAAAATAAAATTTCCTTGAGAGTTGCTTTTAACATGCAAAGTATGTTCATATAGGAATTTTGCAAAACCATTTTACTCAAAGAAATAATTGATTCGGCCATACCAAGAATAGGGTGATTGTGGAGGCCCATATAGTGCTTTCTTAAGCATGTAAACTTTGTCTTTTCTCCCTTCTTGACAAACCTTGGTGGTTGGACAATATAAATAACTTCTTCAATATAAACATTCAGGAATGCTAATTTTCCATCCATTTGAAACAACTTTCAATTGTTTTGGGCTACTAAGATAAAGGATGAGTCAAATAGTCTCAAGTCTAGAAACAAGATAAAATACCTCATTGTAGTCTTCTCCTTCCTTCTATTTGTAGTCTTTTGCAACTACTCTTACCTTATGCTAGTTGATGGAGATGTCAACATTTAGCTTGGTTTTGAACACCCATTTCACATCTATAGCATTCTTGTTTGACAACAAATCAGTGAGCTCTCATGTATTGTTATTCTCAATTGCTTTAATTTCTTCCTCCATGGCTCAACCCATTTTTCATCCTTTTATGCTTCTTCATAGAAAATTGGATCTTCAATTGCAAAGAAAGAAAAAAATACATAATTTTCTTCACAAATTTCATTAGTGTTCTCATAAATTTATATCAAACTTCTCATCTTTCTTCCTTCTAAAGATGAAGACCTTTGGGAAGATTATTCATTTAATGGGTTATCTTCTTCATGTGATATTTGATCATTTTTTTCTCCATTTTCTTCAAGCATAAATAAGTTGGAGGAGTTTCCAAGTTCAGAGTGCACAAAAGTTGATTTTTCATTGAACCGAACATCGTACTTATGATAATTTTCTTTGTCTTTAGGTTGTATAGCTTATAAGCTTTAGACCTTTCACTATACCCAATAAAAATGCATGTTTAGCTTTATCATTAAGCTTATTTCTCATGGCAGTCGAAATATGAGCATAAGCAAAACTTCCAAAATTCTTAAGCTGTGAACATTTTTCCTTCCATATTATGCTTCCTGTAGAATGAAATTTTCAAGTTTCTTTGTGGCCAATCTATTTATCAAATAGATAGCACAAGAAAATGCTTATGTCCAGTACTCTGCAGACAAATTTGGGTGTATGACGAAATGTCAATTTATGTCTTATGCTATTTTCTTTACAAAAAAAATTCAAAGAGCTTTGACAAGTATTCATCTCCTCAATCACTTAAATTTTTAATTTGAAAGTCATAATTTTTTTCAATTGAGACTTAAAATCTATAAAAGCTTTTAAAATTTCATGTTTTTTCTTCAGAAAACATGCCTAAATGTTTCTAGTAAAGTCATCAATAAATGAGATAAAATAATTGTTATACAAGAGATGGTATTGGAAATGAACATAAGTCAGTATGTACGAGATTCAAAAGATGTTTGCTTTCTCATTGTGACTATTTAAGAAATAGGTCTCAATGTTGCTTTCTATGTCCATTCTTGTTATGACGATGCCAATTCATTATTGTGTGACTAGGTTTGTTACAATGAACACATTCAATATAACTTTTTTTGACTTCTTTGATTATAGCCACGATCTCTCTCTCTCTTTGAAAATCATTTGAACTTTGTTGTATGCTTTGATGATTTACTATTTGAGGAACTTTTGTCATGTTCATACAAATTTGTTTCTCTTCCATCTCCACCTTGCTCATAGTTGTCGCGACTTTTCCTTGTGCCATGGCCTCCTTGAAAAATAACTTAAGATTGAAGAACTTGATCATTTGAAGAAGAGCAAATATTAGTTGAATTTCCTTTGTTAATGTGAATTTCGTGAATTTTAAGTTTCCCTACCAATTCTTTAATAGAGAGGAAAGAAATATCTTTAGACTCTTCAATTGCAAAAATTATATAATCAAACCTTTTTGGTAAAGTGTGCAATTTTTGTGACAACTCTTGATTCCTCTAAAATTTCTCTATTTGAAGCTATTTGATTGGCAATGGAATTTGTTACTTAAAAAGTGTATAATAGGCATTATGCAAATATAACATCACAAACAAATAATATAATGATAAAAAAAATTGTCCCCACGAAGATTGTAATATTAGAAACTAATGTTATAATTTACAAGTAAATATCAATTTCATTTGTGTCGAGTAATCAAAAATAAAAGAATTAAAAGTAAAATAGCAAGTAACAAGTTGAGACAACCAAGGTTTAAAATGTTGATATCGATTTAAATGTTGAGAATTAAATTTTTCGGAAATGTTAAAGATATAATCATTGTCAACAGAAATATTTTGAAAAGTTTTAAGAAAACTATGGAAACTCTATCAAAATCATGGAATTTGTATATAAAACTTTAAAAAATATCAAAACAATTAATTGCTTATATTTTTAAACTAGTTTCTTATTTAATACATATATTTATAAAATTTATGATATTAAATATGATCAATAGGCCAATTAATTAATCGAAATATTACATAACAATTAGTTAAAATCTGAAATAATTATTTAAATTATAATTTTTAATATTATTATAAACAGATAAACTTCGACGGTACTTAATAGAAATTAAATTATGAAAAAAAGAATTATATAAGTAAAAGTAGTAAATTAAATTTAAAAATAATATATGTGTGTGTGTGAAAAGTATGAAATATTTTCTTATATAAAAAAAAATTTGATTGAAGATAAAGAAAACTATAAATAGATAAATTTAAAGGTAAACTATTTATAAAATAAAAAATATATAAAATTAATATAAAATGATATTTTATTGATATTTATCGACAATATTGCGAGAATGTCAACAATATCGCAAGAATGTCGACGATATCGTCGACATTTCAATCCTTAGGGACAACTAAGTAACAATCATATTTAACTCAACAAGAATAACAAAGAATTCAAGTGATTTAGATAGCTAGGATTACAAATGAACAAGCTATCACAATCACTACACAATTGCTACAAAAATGCTTTGGCAATAATATGGCAAAAATATATTGGTAACCAGAATTCATAAATTTACTAGGGATTCTTTCAATTAAACATATTCCTATGTAAAACTAACCTTAACAATGTCATTACATCCACCAATTCTCTTTGGGTTATATAAGAACTATATATTCCTATAATAGTAGCAAAATTAACTTTAATCCTTAGAGTTAAGCTAAACCCACATTATTCAAGCTTAAACCAACTTTAGTTATCCTTTCTAGAATTAATCTCTATTTATTATCCTATTAATTAATAATCAAGTAATAAATAGGAATTAAACATTAAAACAAGTTTGAATAACTAACAACACTTCACTAAAGTATAACATTGATTTCATAAAAACAAAGACTACAATAACTTGTTCATCCATAATATTAACTAAAAGAAATTTAGCTCTTCATCCTCATAAAATCAATTATAAATTTAGACATAGAAACATCCATGTCCAAATCTACAAACTACATAGAATGAAATTAAGATGCTTTCTTGTCTCCTCTTTCTTGGTTGAATTTAGGCTCTTCTTTGATATTCTTTGCGAGTTTGGTCTTGATTTTTCTTCTATTGTATGGGTTTTTGTCCTTTTTTCGAAGAGGGAAGGGTAATGTAAATTTCAGAGCCATCACTTGCTTCTGTTGTCTGATGATATTAGCTCATTTAATTCCTTTTCTATTTATATCTTGGTTTTAGGTTTAAATAAAATGAGGTGGCATTCTTGTGCTAACTCCCAAATATGTCCTTTTAAAAATGAGTGCTCAACAGTCCCTTACTTTCTTTGATGTTGTTGCTTTGATGATTTTTCATAAATTAACTTTTCAATTGCTTGATAGATTTGATAAAGAGTCTTATTATCTTTCCTTCCCTTCTCCTTCAAGTCATTTTTTTGAGCTGTAGATGATTTATCTTCATTTGTAAGTTCTTCATAACCTTCTTCTACAATGCTCGATAACTCAAGAGACTTGAGCAACACCTTCATAGCTTGGATCCAATAATCAAACTCATCTCTATCAAAAAAGGGCATGAAAGAAACAAAGTATTTGAGATATTGGTGGCCATGGGCTCTCATACCAATTTATTAAATAAATTAAGGGAGATATAAATAATTAAAAAAGAGGTTTTAAAGAGATTTTATAAATATAACTCTATTTTTCTACTTATAGTATGAGTGACGAACATGGGTATTTATAACTAAGTAACTAGGTTCTACATAATTCTACCAGCTTATTTTAATTAATTATTCTAGATATTATCCACTAATTTTAATTGGATACCAAAGCTATCCTTTTAATTATAACCACACAATTTTACTTGCTTATTGAAAGTTTATAAATTATGGACCTAAGTAACCTAGAGGGGGTGAATAGGTTATTTTTAATTTTTATCAATTTATAACTTAATAACCTAAATAAAGTGGTCAGACATGCAATCATGTGTAAGAATAAAGTGCAAAATAAAATAATAACAAACGATATGTTTAGGTGGAAACAACCTAGGCCACAACCATAACCTAAGAGAAAAATCACCGGTCCACCAGACCACCTAACTTTCCACTATGAAAATAAAATGTTGAAGTACAAACTCGGTCTTATGGTACCCTCCCTAAGATACTTCCCCAATATACTTTACTTATGAGGCCCTGCTCTATTTTCACAATTTCTAATGTTAGCATGAGCGGCTTCTAGACCAACGTTCTAATAAGTTCCTCGCTAATCAGATCGTTCACAAATCAATTGCAAAATGGGTTAGCACAAAAAAAAACACAAGTGCCCATGTGTGTTCTAGAATAGATTTAAATAATGAATAATCTTAACTAGTTGATTCAAAGCATATGTCACTTAAATCAAATCAACTAGAAAATTCTAGAGTAAAAAGATTAAGCCCAAGTTCACTAAAAATAGCTTATTTGAAATTTAATAATTAAATCAAATAATCATGATTGTTCATACAATTATTAGATTTAAATATCCTAAATCTTAATAATAAAATAAGCTATATGAATATGAATAATTAGATTAATAAATATAAAAATACAATTCAAATCAAAACATTATCTTTGTTCAATTTCATACTAAGAAAATATCCTTTCGCTACCTTTGACGAATTACACCAAAAGTAAGTACCCTATCGAATAGCCTTGATCTTCACTATTGGTTTATAAAATCTCATGGATCACCTAATGATTAATATCCCTTGTTGAAATGCCCTCTGATCAAAGTTTACCCTTTTCCATTATCCTTTTGCCTAATTACTCAAATGAATCCCACTGACCTCCTTGATTCAAACTTTGACTTATTGTATAAATACAAGCATTAAACCTTAATAGCCACCCACTTTTTCTTTAGCCTCTCATACGATCAATACATATTTTCATAACAGTTTTTGACTTTACTATTCGGCCGCAAGTTTTTCTTTTTCCTCAACAATTCGGCTCTCTTTTCAAATTATTTCACCACACCCTTTTACCCTAACCCTATATATATATATATATATAGATAATGATAACCTAATACCATTAGGGTTATAATATTTTGTACTTCATTATTCAAGGTCCATTCAAAACCTTAATAAAAATATTTTTTTTATCACATCTTAAAAATATTAAGACACATAAAAAAATATTTAAACACTAAACATAATTTTAAATTTATGAACATGTACTATTAAATGTATAAATGTAATCCTATATGTCGTGGTTATCAAGGATATACCTGAAGTACAATTATCTGGAACTTGAGCATTTGTTCGACTTTTCTTGATAGACTTAATAGCAGGCCTAAAAACAAATTTACAGGTAAATATTTTGTCTACAAAAATAGCCAACACTCATAGTCCTTACAAACTCTCCCTTTGCCATTTTCGTGTGACAAAACATCTCACTTACTACATGACTCTTATAAAAATAAGATAAAAAAACAATGATGTCCCAGACTCTATAGTAGAACTATCCTATGGCCCGGTGAATCCATCTTCACTGCAACTTGACAAGCTTGTAAATAACTTAAAAGACATAGGCAAAGCAAACAACAACTTGGCTTGAAAGCCTCATTGTACATTAGTTCAGTTTACATAAAATTAATCGAAGTATAAAGAATAATCATATAATGCGCATATCTGTAAGGACTATGAGTGTTGGCTATTTTCGTGGACAAAATATTTATCTGTAAATTTGTTTTTAGGCCTGCTATCAAGTCTATCAAGAAAAGCCAAACAAATGCTCAAGTTCCAGATAATTGTACTTCAGGTATATCTTTGATAACTTGACACATAGAATTATATTTATGCATTTAATAGCACATGTTTATAAATCTAAAATTATTTTTAATTCTAAAATATGGAATAAGATATGCTAAAAGATATTAAATAATATATACTCCAAAATAAGATATGTTAAAAGATATTAGATAAGATATATATACTCTAAAATAAGATATGCTAAAAGATATTAGATAAGATATATTTTAAATTATAATTGAAATCTTTATTATAAAAGATAACATAAAATCTATTTTAAAAGAAATCTATTTTAAATAAGAGTTATCTTAATTAATGAGAATTACTAATCCTATTTGTAATAGAAAAGATATTTATCAATTACATAGGATTAAGGGTTTTAATTTTTCCTATAAATAAAACTCATTCCTCATTGTTTCAATGAACCATACAAGAACATTCTTCTAATCTTTTTAATTTTTCTCTCTTGTTTTATAAATATAAGATCATAATTCTTTAGGCTTTTTTATTTAGTTAATCTATCAAATATTGGTGGTTATATTTGATTGATTAATAAGCCTAATTATTTTTATGATATTTTGATATTATATTCTTATGGCTTCTTCTTTATTTTTGTTCTTAAATTATTAGATCAAATAATTATTTTTGTCATATCATAATTATTTGATTTGATTATTAATCTTTAAAGAAGCTATTTTTATTTAACTTATATTTGATCTTTTTGGTCTAGGATTTGCTAGTTGATTTAATTTAAATGACATATGTTTTGAATCATCTAGTTAGGATTATTCGTTATTAAATCTGTTCTAGAACACACACGGGCACTTGTGTTTTTGTGCTAACTATTTTGCAGTTACTTCGGGAACGTATCTGATTGGCGGGAAGCTTATTGGAACATTGGTCTGAAAACCGCTCACGCTAACATTGGAAACTGTGAAAACAGAGTAGGGGCTCGTAAGTAAAGTACATTGGGGCAGTATCCTAAGGAGGGTAGCATAAGACCGAGTTTGTACTTGAACATTTGATTTTCATAGTGGAAAGTTAGGTGGTCCGGTGGACCGGTGGTTTTCCTCTTAGGTCATGGTTGTGGCCTAGGTTGTTTCCACCTAAAAATATCGTGTGTTATTATTTTATTTCCGCACTTATTTTTACACACGATTGCATGTCTGACTGCTTTGTTTAGGTTATTAAATTAAAAATTAGTAAGAATTAAAAATAACCTATTCACCCCCCTCTAGGTTAATTAGGTCCATAATTTATAAACTTTCAATATCAATAAATCTTAATTAAATATGTTCTCCCCCTATATGCATAACAAAATAAAAACATGGAAGTAAAACCCATTATTCTCTCTCCCCCTTTTGACATATGAGAAGGACAAAGCGTTAAACAAAGCAATAAAGCCAAACACCTCCTAAAGATATAGCAATATAAAATCAGAGCAATGCAAAAGTGCAATGTGTTGTAAACTCCCCCTAAGTTTTATGACTCTAACTTAGAAACCAATTAAAAAGGTAATAAATGAAAAGAATATATAAATGAAAAAATCTATTTTTCTTCATAAATAGCCACACAAGGTATTAAACTCATTTAATCACAAACAAACACATAACCAATTGAGAACTCATCATTTTTTTACTCAATTTTTGATTATTTATCATATAAATAAACAAGTAGAGTAGAAGATATACACAAGCACACTTCACACGTATAATGACATATTGGCATTTACTTAAAAGCAGTGTATATGTTTAAACTCCACAAATATACCAATTAATTCATTTATGACCAATTAAGAAAGACTCAAAAGAAAAAACTATAACATATCATATAAAATTTTAATCGAGTCTTCAGTCTCACAAAATAAAATATATTTACCAAAAGAGGACTTAAATTTTTTTATTTTTTTATTGTTTTTTTTAATTTTATAAATGAGATACAGATATTTTTTAACCTCTATTGGCTCTTTCTTTTTGTGCATTTCAAGTATAAGTTTTATAAGCAGTTGCTTTTTGCACAATATTTTTTTGCACGAGTCATAAACCTAGCATGATGACTTTCACACTAGTTGTGAGGTAACCCTCTCCGCTCACTACGGTAGCTTCACACATCGCAGTAGGTAGCCCTCTCAATACTAGGTGCCTTCACACGGTAAAATTTTAGTAAGCAAAAAATAGAATTCAACACAATTTTACAATCAAGATTAGTTGAAGTCTTAGGGTCTTTCTATAAAATTCATAAACTTCAAGCATAACATATAAGTGTGTTTGTGAGTGTGTGAATAAGTTTATGTCAACAATGATTATCATATGTATAAGAATATGTGTGTGCATAAGTCAAAATTATAGAATAATTTAGACAATGAATGTCAAAATTAGTTGAGTCACTAAAAAAGAGGTTATGTATATGTAAGTATTAAATAAGTCCAATACTGTGTTGGCTAGATAAGGATTCTACTTCTATTCTTTTTTTTGTTTTGGTAATAAAATTTGAAATTCAATATGGGGGAGAAATTCCCAAGGCACTCCTGAGATACTCAAATCTTTGAGTGTCTATGGCTTTGGTGAATATATCAGCTAGTTGTCTCTCAGTGGGTACAAACTCAAGTGTCACTACTTTCTCTTGGCTAGAGGAATTTGTTTTGTGAACATTGATGATATCATTAAGTTTTGTTACTTCCACAAGCAATTTATCTCACTCTTTCATGGCACCTAGACAATCTATGAATAGTTCCTCATAATTCGATACATTAAACTTTGATAGTAAGAGAGAAGAGTTTACTTCCTCATTTTCTTCATCTGAGCTAAAGTCAGAGTCATTGTGGTGTGCTTTGGCAGTTATGATGAAGGCACAATAATTAGTGTCATCATCCTCTGAGTTACTAGCATTATCATGCTCACTTTCTGTGTCACTGAGTGTAACATTAAAGGTTTTTCCAAATTTCTTTTTATTGTTAGTACAATCTGTAGAAATATGACCAAATCCCCCATAAGTAAAGCATTGAGGACTAGTGGGCTTAATTTTCTTACCATCAAGGCTAAGAGGCTTGATTTCCCTTGACTTTCGGTCATTCGAACTACTGGATTGTCCTTTGTTGGATCGATTATTTTGTTGACCCTTTTTCTTCATGAACTTCTTAAATTTTTGTGCTAACAAGACTAGTGACTCATCATTCATATCATCATCACTATCAGAGATGTCCTTTTAGGAGCTTTTGAATGCCACATCCTTATTTTTCTTGGGTGGATCAAGAGAAAACTCATAGGTTTGGATTGACCTAACAAGTTCATCAATGTTTAGTGTGTCCATATTCTTGCTTTCCTCTATCACTGTAACTTTCATCTTGTAGTCTGTTGTTAAGGAGCTTAGGAGTTTGCATACTTGTATAGGTTATGGAATTTTCTCACCAAGGTTAGAGCAAGCATTAGTGATATCACAAAAGCAAGCATAGAATTGACCAACAGTTTCAATGTTGCTCATTTTAATGAAATCAAACTGAGTTGTTAACAATCTCAATTTTGTTTGTTTCACTTGGGAGGTTCCTTCATGAGCAAGAGCAAGTACATTCCATGCATCTTTAGCAGTCTCACAGTTGGAGATGCGGTGAAACTCATCCATCGACACTACATTAAATATTGAGCTCAAACCTTTTTGGTTTGTCCCACTAAGGGTGCGTTCTTCAATGGTCCAGTCTCTTATTGGCTTTATGATTGTTACACCATCTTTCGTTACCGAAGGTGGTTCCCAACTATCAAGAATAACGTCCCAAAATTTTTCATCTTGTTTGAGAAAGGCTTGCATGCAAGCCTTCTAGTAAGGGTAATTAAACCCATCAAAGAGTAGGGGTCTAACAGATGACCCACCTTCTTTCATTTGGTCCATAAGTAGGAGTGTGTGTCCCTAAGGATCAATCTCACTAAGTGTTTCTAGTGTCGGTTCTGATACCAATTGAAAGTTTATAAATTATAGACCTAATTAGCCTAAAAGGGGGTGAATAGGTTATTTTTAATTTTTACCAATTTATAACTTAATAACCTAAACAAAGCGACTAGACATGCAATCACGTGTAAGAATAAAGTGTAGAAATAAAATAATAACACACGATATTTTTAGTTGGAAACAACCTAGGCTACAACCATGACCTAAAAGGAAAACCACCGGTCTACCGGACCACCTAACTTTCTACTATGAAAATCAAATGTTTAAGTACAAACTCGGTCTTATGCTACCCTCCCTAGGATACTACCCCAATGTACTTTACTTACAAGACTCTGCTCTATTTTCATAGTTTCTAATATTAGCGTGATTGGCTTCTAAACCAACGTTCCAATAAGCTCCCCATAATCAGATCGTTCAAAATCAACTGCAAAATAGCACAAAAAAACACAAGTGCTCGTGTGTATTCTAGAACGAATTTAATAATGAATAATTTTAACTAAATAATTCAAAACATATGTCACTTAAATCAAATCAACTAAAAAATTCTAAAACAAAAAGATTAAACTCAAGTTCGCTAAAAATAACTTATTTGAAATTTAATAATTAAATCAAATAATCATGATTGTTCATACAATTATTAGATTTAAATATCCAAGATCTTAATAATAAAATACGCTATATGAATATGAATAATTAAATTAATAAATATAAGAATCAATTCAAATCAAAATATTACCTTTATTCAATTTCATACTAAGAAAATATTATTTCCCTACCTTTGACGAACTACACTAAAAGTAAGTACCATGTCAAATAGCCTTGATCTGCACTATTGGTTTATAAAATCTCATGGATCACCTAATGATTAATATCCCTTGTTGAAATGCCTTCCGATCAAAGTTTACCCTTTTCCATTATCACTTTGCCTAATTACTCAAATGAATCCCACTAACCTCCTTGATTCAAACTTTGACTTATTGTATAAATACAAGCATTAAACCTTAATAGCCACCCACTTTTTCTTTAGCCTCTCATACGATCAATACATATTTTCATATATAATAGTTTTTGACTTTATTATTTGGCCGTCAATTTTTCTTTTTCTTCAACAGTTTGACTCCCTTTTCAAATTATTTCACCACACCCTTTTACCCTAAACCTATCTATCTATATATAATGATAACCTATTATCCTTAGGGTAAATATTTTGAGCTTTATTATTCAAGGCTCATTCAAAAGCTTAATAAAATATTTTTTTTATCACATCTTAAAAATATTAAGACATAAAAAAAATATGTAAGCACCAAACATAATTTCAAATTTATGAAAATGTACTATTAAATGTATAAATGTAATCTTATGTGTCGTGGTTATCAAGGATATACCTGAAGTACAATTATCTAAAACTCGAATATTTGTTCAGCTTTTCTTGATAAACTTGATAACAAGCCTAAAAACAAATTTACATGTAAATATTTTATCCACGAAAATAACCAACACTCATAGTTTTTACACTTAAAAAGTACTAATCTTATTCATATATTTTTATTTGTCCACCAAGTTTATCTAGATATTATTTCTTATAGACTATTCTAGAGCTTTTAAGAAACAACTTAAATGTGTAGAATATTTTAGTAACTTAGATAAAATTTGGTTTAGTTCTCTAATATTCACTACTATACCCATCCATTTTGATTGTATTTTTTCCTTTTTTGCATACCTGTTTATCCTTTAAATGTCAACCATGTATTTTAAATTTATTGCATTTGATCATGCCACATCTTTAAGGAATGTTTCATTTTGTATCAATCTTCACGGCTTTTCCAAACTTCCACAAATATAATGACATGGTTCGTAGCTTTTTTTCCTAAAAAGTAATTTCCCATAATCTTTGGAGTTCAAAGCAATGTTATTTGCATGCACAGAAATAGGCAATTAATTTTCCGAGTACTCTTGAGTAGATTATTTACTTTTTTCTGCATTAATGGTTGATGTCTCATCTGCCTTCCTGCAGTTGTGAAGGATCTGAAGTATGCAGACTCTCATGAGTGGGTTAAGTTGATGGAAATTCAGCAACTGTTGGAATAACTGATCATGCTCAAGATCATTTAGGTGATGTCGTTTATGTTGAAATACCAGAAGTAGGTGTTTCCGTAATAAAGGGCAATAGCTTCGGTGCTGTTGAAAGTGTCAAGGCAACTAGTGATGTTTACTCTCCCGTTTCCGGAAAGGTGACAGAAGTCAATGAAGAGCTCAGTAACTCGCCTGGTTTTTTGAGTAGCCTAGTCTTTTATTTCTTTCTTTATGGTGATAGAAGCTGCTTGTAACAATTGTTGCGTAGATGTTGAAAGTCTTCTCCTTAGAGGAAATTTTCTTCTCCCTTTTGGAATGGGGGATATTGACCAGGAAACCTTTAGCCTTTAAGTCATTAAAAATAAATTGAAATATATATAGTGAAGACAGGTGAAATATAGCCTCCCCCTTCTCCTTGGATTGATGAAATTTGGTAGAAATATTTACTGTTACTTGGATTCTTCATTTTTTTAAGTACTCCAAGTGAGATTTATTTGGACTCAGACACTCCAATTTTAATGGAAATTACATAGAATTAAGAGAAATGGGCAGATCCAACACTTCATGTACCACTATTAATGTCTTAAAAGAGTTTATATGTTTAATTAGGGATGAGTAGTATATCGAAACCGTTAGTTTTTAACCGATTTGAATCCGTTCTGATCCGAATTGATTTGAAATTTTTTAATTCGAATCCGATCCGATGATATAATCAATCTGAATTCATCCGAATCCAAACAGATCAAATTTTTTCGAATCGGATAAGGTTAAATTGATATTTAAATTTATTTATAAATTATTATCATATATAAAACACACAAACAAATTAAAATTTTAAATTGATATTTTTGTAACAAATATTGTTATTTATAATCACAATTAAAAAAATAAAAAAAATTAATAAACATATATGTATAATTATTAAATTATTATAAATATTTATATTTATTTTTAAATTAAAATAATAAATTAATATAATTACGAGGATTCTATAATATTTAGATATAATATGTTATAAAATAAAATATAAATTTATTTATAATTTAATAGTAATTCAGTTCGGATAATATACAATAGATTATAAAATGTTTCAATCTGAATCTAGACGGATTGTATAATTTTAAATTCGAATTCGATCCGACTATAAAATTTATCAATTTAATTTAATTTAAATTTGATCTATTTATAAATTTAAATGGATTCATATGATGTTTTTAATTGGATATATATCTTGATGTAGATTAACAAGTCTATTCGAAAATGGCTGGCTAATGAAAGTCGAGATGAGTGACACGGGAATTAAATAACTAATGGACTCAGATAAGTACTCCAAGTTTTGCGACGAAGAAGATTCCAAACATTAATCTGTTTACGGTTTTCTAGGGCTTTTAGGTGAATGGCTTGTTACCGCAAAGTTTATGTTTCACAGAAGAAACTTAAAAACTTGACACTTTTCGTTCATCTTCCTATTTTAACAGTTGTAATCACTTTCATTTTTCTTTGATTTTTGCTATAGTATCCGCATTATTTCATCAAAATAAGAGTTATTTTTCTTCGAAAAAAAAAGAGTTATTTCTTGGGAAAATAAAAAAATAGCATTTTTTTTGTGAGCTATATTTTTATTAATAAATTACATTGAATTATAAATTAGATTATAATTATTTAGATGGTTTATTGTTGAATACTGTCCAATATTATTAATGGTGTTATTTTTATTATAAGTTATATGGGTATTATTTTTTTATTTTCTTTTGGTAATTTCTTAGTCTCTTCTCACTTGTAAAATCGCCTAATGTCTTCATGTAAAAATGGGGTGATTGAGACAAAATACTTCTTAAAAATTAGTTTGTTGATAAAGTTCATCATTTTTCTATTTTAATCATAAATTCAAATCATATCAATTCCTATTAATAAAAAAAACTTCATCTACTCTTTCATTTTGATTTGAAACTCAAATCTCATAACTTGCCAAACTGTAAAATTGATGAACATGTTATTAGGTTACCCAAGTTGGGGAAAACTCTTCTAGGTTAAAAGGGCATTTTGATACAACCAAATTTTGTAAAATCAATGTTACAAGAGCTTTGTTGACAACGGGGTATCAATATTGCTATGTTCTGAGACCAGATTGCATGAACTAGACAAAATTTACAGCTATCTATGAAAAAATTCAACGCCCAAATCATTTCAATTCGAAAGGTTGAAGGTTTATTTAGTATGATTGGTTGAGTCCCACAATTTTATATTGTCTGCAAATTAAGTGTAATTTTTTTTATATTAATAACGACTTATGAATTAAGTATAATTATTATTGTTTGTTAAATATGGTTTAAGTGCATAGTATAATTCTTTAAAGGATTTTTTATAATGATATGAAAATTGTTTCTATCATAGTCAAACATTAAAGCACTCATGGTACATCAATAAAACATTTAAATTCATAAGATAACGCAAGCCTACAGATGGACTAACTGTTCAATCCGCTACTAGGGAACCCACATTTGCCTTTTTTGCTATCCAATTTGACATATTTGCACTCTCAAATTTCCTAACCTACAAAATTTAATTAGTATCGAAATCTATGATGAGATCGAATCTATCATTGCTGAGTCTAATTGAATATGTATCATTTAATGGCTCGCAATTGTGTAAACCAAATAACATATATCATTGCATATTCCTCATTATGTCTGCCAACCAACACACAAGTGGGTGTTTATGTTATCAAGCTTTCCCTCTTCTCGAAGAACCACACCACACCCTCACTTATCATCATTGTTCAAAACTCAAAATTATGAGTACTATACAGGACAATAATATCATGAGAATCGTGATCCACATCTTCCAAACTCTACTAAACAACAAACAAGAAAACTTGGAAGGAAAAAAACCTGCACAACAAGCAATCACTGTGATAGAGATTAGTCCATCATACTCTCCATGCATTAAGAGCAACATATCTTCCCCAACTTTCCAGTGATGCAGGTTCCCATTGCAATGCAAAAAATTTAAAAGCTCCGAAAGATGCAACATTCTTATCTAGGATCTACTACTACTTTTCGAGTTAGTTTTTGTGGTCATGGCCTCCCAAATTCCGTTGTAGCCTCCCACTCCACCTAATAACTTTGGACACTTCAACTTGTCCACATGTCAGTGGGTGATAAGGGGTAACAACTCTGTGGTTGACATTATATTTTTCAAGTAAGGCCCAAAAAGTTTTACTATAAAAATGGAGTCTACAATTGCTAATGATAGCTCTAGGTGTTCCAAACTTAACAAAGATGTTAAACTTCACAAAATCCACAACAACTTTAGAGTAATTAGTTCTAATGGCTTTAGCTTCTACCCATTTAGATACGTATTTCATAGCAAGTAAAATATACATACAATCATAAGAGGATGAAAAAGGTCCCATGAAATCAATACCTAAATGTCAAATATTTAGACAATAAGAACTGGAATTGTGGAATTTGATTCCTAGGCTCAAGTTACCTATTTGTTAACAATGGTCATATGTTTTCCAAAGGGTTAAAGAATCTTTGAACAGTATTGGCTAATCGAATTCACTGTCTAAAAAGATTTTATGAGCAATTCATTTTGCTTCAAAATGTCCCCTGCATGCATAAGAATAACAAAATGTTAGAAAAGATGTAAACTCAATATTAGGTACATACCTTCTTAATAATTGATCTAGGCAATGTTTCCAAAGGTATGGGTCATCCCACACATTATTTATCAATCTTCTTGAGTTTAAATTTGCTAGTTTGTGATAGGTTTTTTGGGAACTTTTTGGGGACCAAGTTGTTCAATATATCTGCATACCAAGGAATAAAAATTGTGGTCTTAAATAATTGCTTATTTAGGAAGTCTTCTCCTATTGGAAGTGATTCATCTTCATGAATTAATCTACCGAGGTGATCTACTACTACATTCTAACTTCCTTTTTTATCCTTAATTTCAAGGTCAAATTCTTGTAGAAGAAGAATCCAACTATTAACCTTGACTTGGCATCTTTATTCCTAAGTAGGTACCTAAAAGCTACATGATCAAAGAAAATAGTTACTTTAGATCCAATTATATATGATCAAAATTTTTCTAAAGCAAAAATCATTGCTAAATCTTTTTCTCCATTGTAGAGTAATTGATTTGGGCATCATTTAAAGTTTATAATGCATAATATATGCATTTGGTACCTTGCCACCCTTTGTCCCAAAACAATTCAAACTGTATAGTCACTTATGTCACACATCAGCTCAAATGGTAGACTCTAGTTAGGTGGCTTAATGAGAGGTGTTGTGTTTAAAAATTATTTCAATCTATTAAATAATTTATGGCACTCATCATCAAAAACAAATACCACATCTTTTTGGAGCAACTAGCATAAAGGCCTTGTTATTTTTAAGAAATTCTTATAAATCTTTGATAGAATCCTACATAACCATGAAAAGAACAAACCTTTTTCATATAAGCAGGAGGTGGTAAGGAACGAATAAGTTTTATCTTAGATTTATCAATCTCTATTCCCTTTAATGATATTACATGTCCTAAAATTATATCTTTCTCTACTATAAAATGACATTTTACCCAATTAAATACATAGTTAGTTTCTATGCATCTCTTTATAATTAATGTTTGGTTACTGAGGTAGTTATAAAATGAATCTCCACATATAATAAAATTATTCATAAACACTTCTATAATGCTCTCTATATAATCAAAAAAATATACTTATCATACACTTTTGAAAGGTGAAAGGAGCATTACCAAGGCCAAACAACAAGATTCTATAAGCAAGGTTCCAAAGGAGCAATTAAATGTTGTCTTCTCTTTGTCTTCTAGTGCAATGAAAATATGATTATAATATGAGAAACCATCAAGAAAACAACAGTGAACATGGCTTGCAAAACACTTAAGTATTTGATCAATAAAAGGTAAAGGTAAAGGAAAATGATATTTTTAGGTCATAAAGTTAGGCTTTCAAAAATCAATGCAAATTTGCCACATGGTTTGGAGTCGAGTAGGAATCAAATCATTATTCTCATTCCTTACCACTATAACTCTTGACTTCTTTGAAACAACTTGGACAAGGCTACCTACTTACTATTTGAAATTGGAAAAATTACACAAACTACCAATAGCTTGATAACTTCTTTCTTAACCACTTCTTTCTTGAATAGTTGAAAGCTTAGATAATATAATCATGGGAAGTGTGTCTCAATCTCCTAAGTATACATATTTGAGATGTTTTGGGAGAGGTTTGAGCTCCAAGATGGGTGCCTACACAATGGAAGGCAAAAGTTTCTCATTAGACATGGGAAGAGAAATATATAAAAGATTATGCCTTAGGTTTATCTTTAAAGAAGATTCAAAAGATGAAACAATCTCTTTACATTCCTCTACTCTATCAATGTCCCCTTTTTCATCACTTAAATTTTCAATTTTCACTCTATCTCTTTTGGCGACCTTCAATCAGTCTATATTATCGACGTCAATCATTTATTGCACTAAAAAGTCAAGTATATCAATAAAAAAACAATAATTATAATCACTAGGGTACCTCATTGCTTCAAAGATATTGAAGCAAATAACCTCTCCATCAAACTCCATAGTTAATGTTTCAAAATGCACATCTATCTTTTTTCGAGTGGTTCTCATGAATGGTCTACCCAAAAGCAAGGTTATGGACTTAATAATGGAGTCATATCTCATATCAAGCACATAAAAATCCACTGAGAAGATAAGCTCATTAACGTGTACTAAAACATCTTCCAAAACTCCTTTTGGATAAGCATTAGATTGATTGGTTAGTTGAATAACTATGTTGATTTCTTTAAAGGGGCCAAGATTTTAATGTAGTATAAAATGAATAAGGCATAACATTAATTGAAGCTCCTAGATCTAGCATAGCCTTTTCAAATTTAGTGTTACCTATAACGCATGGTATAGTGAAACTACCTGTATCCTTGCATTTTTATGGAAGTGTCCTTTGTAAGACTGTTGACACATTCCCTCCTATGTTCACCATTTCATTGCCTTTGAGCTTCATCTTATTAGTGCACAATTTCTTCAGAAATTTAGCATAGGGTGGCAATTGTTTGATGGAATCCAATAGTGGAATATTAACCTATACTTTTCAAAAAGTTTCTAAGACTTCTTACTCGTTTACCTCCTTCTTGGATTTTACAAACCTACTAGGAAAAGGAATAGGTGGTTGTTTTACTTCCTTGTTATCAATTTTCTTGTTTTTCACTTTGTTAGAATTGCTTGTTTCTTCTTGAATTATATCATCCTTAGTCTCATTTTATTTGGTTTGTTCCTTGTGAACTTCTTCAAAATATTTACCGTTTATTGGCATTTTCCCAAGGATTGACCATTGGTTGATACTATTTTCAAGGTTCTTGATAAATTTCTTATCTTTCTGAAACATGAGTGATTCTTGTTGGAACTTCATAGTATCTTGTTAGAATTGAGCAATGTTGGATACTATTGTATTTATTAACTCCTCTAAAGATATACCATGAGGTGGAGGAGGATTTTGTGATCTCGATTGATAATGTTGTTGGCTTCTTGAAAAAGGAAAACCTGGTGGATTACCATGGACAATTGTTTGATTGCCTCCAAAATAGCTAAGGCTAGAATTATCCCTCAAACTAGCATTATAAGTGTTTAAGTATGGATCATATTTTTGTCTTTGTTGTCCTCGGTATCCTTCTATAGAATTTTCTTGTTCAACATTAGGATTTTAAGTAGTAAGACAAATATCTATTGGGTGTCCAATGTTAGTGCAGATTCCATAAGCTTGAAGTTGTTTGATTGCTAATTGTTGCAAAATTGAAGTGAGGGTGCTTAATTTTTGTTCATATTATTAGGAAGTCTTACTTCATTGACCTTTTTATGGTAGGTTGGAATGTGTGCCAAACTGTTGAGCATTTGTAGCCATAGTAGCTATTAAATTCTTTGCATTTTTAGTAGTCTTATTAATTAAAGCTCCACCACTTGCTACATCTATCATGTTTATATCCATGAGTATCAATCTCTTATAAAAGTATTGAATTAAGAGCTGCTTACTTATTTGATGATGAGTGAAACTTGCACATAATTTCTTGAATCATTCCTAATATTCATATAAATTCTCCCTGTTGTACTGTTGAATACCACAAATTTATTTTTTTGATTATTGTGGCCTTAGAAGCTAGAAAATATTTCTTCAAGTTGTTTCATCTCATTCCAACTATTTATTGTCTGAAATAGTAAGTAGTACAACCAATATTTAGCGTTATTTGCTAAAGAGAATGGGAATGCTCTAAGTTTTACTTGTTCTTTAGTAGTCCTATTAGGTTTCATACTAGAATAGACCATATGAAATTCCTTTATATGCTTATTTAGATCCTTACCAACTAGATCTCTAAAAGTAGGAAAGAGATGAATCATTCCAGACTTCAATTCAAGAGCATCATCGTTGTCATCATAGTAAATGTATAATGATTGTTGATCTAAACCTAGTGCTACCATCTCCCTAAAAGTTTGATTGGCATTATTCACTGTTATTTATATATGGATGGAATTATCCAAATCTTCAGATAAGTGCGTGAACTTGGAACTTCTGTTTCAATTGCTTACTCAAGAAATTGTGAATTTGATCTTAGATTGTAGCGTGGGTTCATTCATTGTCACTTTGAAAAACACATAAAGATTATAAATGAATTAAGTAAAAAATAAAACAAGCACAAATATAAAATCAAAATAAAAACAAAAATAAAAGAAAATATTTTTTATTTTTTAATAAAAATACTTAAAATAAATAAAAATAAATAAAAGCTAATTTAATAAAACTCCCCAGCGATACCACGCCAAAACTTGATGCCTATTCAGACGAATAATCAATTTAAACCTTACTTGAAAATTCTTAAGATATTTTAGTATTTAACAAGTACAAGTTTTTTCCGTAGAACGATTGTAGGATAAAAATAAAGATAAAAATAAAATATAATAAATTCAAATAAATATTCAAATAAAAGAACGATTGTAGGATCATTCTCCACCACTAACATGTATTGCAAATCAACAAAAGAATATCAACTTAAAAAATTCATAAAAGCAAAAATATTCACCTCTTCTTACGTATTTGTTAAATTAAACAAGCTTTTTATCCAATATTTTTTAATAGACAACCTAAAATAAGTTCTCTAAATTTAATTTATCAAAAGCATTAATTTTTAAAGAAGAAAATTGGATCATGGTTAAACACACAAACTCGATTTAATTATCTTAAGTATTACTTCTCATTGCAAGCAATTTATTACTAATTATTTAAATTAATTAAGTGATTACATACTCAATCAACTAAATTGATTAACGATTAATTAATTTAATTATACACTTAAATAATCAAATAAATTCTTATAATAATTAAAATGGAGAATTAATACATAATCAAAAATAATATTTGAATAAAATATTACAGATCTTATTAAATATTGCAATTCATGTCAAGGCTTTGAAATTATTCACAATCAATTATAAAATTAGTTATTCATTTTAAACTATAAATTAAGAAAATTATTCATAAAACATCAAAAGAAAGGGGAAGAAATCTTAGGATTTTTGTCTTTAATTATGCTATTCAATTCCTTTAATTGCTTCTTGAATCATCATCTTTCGAATTTTTGTCTTTAATTATGCTATTCAATTCCTTTAATTACTTCTTGAATCATCATCTTTCGAATTTTTGTCTCTAGTTTAATTTTATAATATTTTTGAGTTTTTCTTTTAATTTTTGTACAATTCTGATACTATTTGTATTTTATGGGATATTATTTTGTATATATATTATAAAAATTGGTCTGTTTTTGAGTTATATTAGGATTGATAATACACAATTTATATGCAAAAAAGATACACGGCTCTCCAATTCTGTGCATAATGAACATATGATGCCATGTGTCATCACTTAAGAATAGGAGTTTGGAGTGCACCGATCATAAGGCGGTGGAATGTTTTGGATTTTTTCTAAATACATCAACATATATTTCTAATTATATTCACGTGTCAAATAAAAATCACAAAAAAACCATAAAAATATCAAAAAGAATCTTAAAAAATATAAAAAAACTAATATTTTCTCAATAAATATTAAATAAATATTTTTAGCTTATTATAATAATAAAAAATATATAAATATAAAAGAATTGATATCTAAATGTTTTGGATTTTTTCTAAGTACATCCACATATATTTCTAAGTACATTAACAAGTCAACCCCTCTTCTTCGAAAAGATTCGTCCTTGAATCTTAACTTTATAAGTAGGTTGATTTGGTATAATGGATCCATGTGTGAAGTCTATTTAATGTCCAATTCCTCTCAAAGGACGTAATTCATGGAGAATCTCTTTAAGAAGTTGATCCTCAAAATTCTACAATAAAGATACAACGACACTAGGAAAAGATAAATTAAGATCGTTAGTAGAAAGATAAACATCATTGTACACAAGTACAAGTACTTGTTGCCTTAATCTCATGTTTTTCAGCAAATGCACTCATTCTTTTAATCTTTATCTCTTTTTTACTCATTTTTCTCTCCTTTTTTCTCACTCTTCTCTCCTTTATGCTCACTTTCTTCTCTTTTTTGCTCACTTTCCCTCCATTATGCTCACTTTTCTCTCTATTTTTGCCCTCTACCTCACTTATTCTCTTTTTTATTTTCCTCTTACTCACACTTTTGTTTTTCCCTCAACTTGCACTCTCTTGATATTCTAATCTGGTCACAAAATTTGTCTTACATAATTAAGATCTTTTCAATTGTCTCTTGAATAAGATCAGTCCTTGTTGTACTAAAATCTTCACATTTAACCCAACACATTAGAAGCCTACATGGTCATCCATATAAAGCTTCATAAAGAGTCATCCCAATACTAGTATGATAACTATCATTCTAGGCAAACTCTACTAATGATAGATGTTCAATCCAATTTCTTCTTAATTCCATAACATATGCTCATAACATATTTTCTAACAATTATATAACATTTCAGACTATGCAACAATTATCTACCAAAAGTTTGTTGCGCCTTATTCCACAGATGAGAGGTAAATTTTGGATCTCAATCCAACACAATTGACTTTGGTATGCCATGCAATAGTACAATTTCTCGAATATTTAACTTACTCAAAATATTCACTGAGTATCTAGTCTTAACTAGAATGAAATAAGTAGACTTTGTGAGACAATCAACAAATACCCAAATGGAATTGTGACTTTGAGAAGTATGGGGTAAACCTTGTATAAAATTCATGGTTATATTGTCCCATTTCCATTCTAGCATTGGAAGCGATTGAAATTTTCCTATAGGTTTCTAATGCTTGTCAACATATCATGCAGCTTGCTACAAATTGAGCTACATCTTTCTTCATTCCTCTTCACTAATAGGTCATCTTTAAATCATGATACATATTTGTACTTCCAGGATGTACCGTAAATTTTGATCTATGAGCTACCCACATGATCTCTTACTTTAAATAATTGTCATAAGGCACCATTATCTTCCCGTAGAAATGGAATGCTCCATCGCTATAAGTATATACATTTATAGTTTATCCTTTTGAATTTTTACACCACATTTCACAAATCTCAGAATCATTTGATTGAGTCGTTTCTACATTCTCTAGTAGTATAGGACTAGTCATGAGATTGTATAATAATGTTAGTCTTCTGTCATCAAACAAATTTTGCTCGTAACCTTCTATCTTTTGAGTATTTTGCTCGTAACCTTCTATCTTTTGAGTGTTTTGCTAGGTATCCAATATGATTTGTGCAATATAAACCTGATTTACAACTTAAAGCATCTGCAACTATATTTGCCTTGTCAAGATGATATTGTATAGTGAAATTATAATCATGAAGGTATTCTACCCATCTTCTTTGTCTCAAATTAAGATCTTTTTAAGTAAAGAGATATTTGATACTTTTAAAATGTATACTAAACACTAAAGTAGAGAATGAAGTTCCCTCCCCTAAACTTAAATTACACATTGTCCCCAATGTACACATATAAATATAAAAATTAAAAGGAAAGAATACTCCCTTGGTCTTGGCATACCACATCTGTCATTGAAATGCTCAATATTTTTGTGCCATTACTCTTCATATTTATTCACCTACAAAACAAAAATAATAAAAATATAATTCAAATAACGTTGGGTTGTCTCCCAACCAGTGTCACATTTAACGTCCTTGACTAGACGGTCATATCAAGTCCTAAGGTATATCCCTCTATGTCCATTTACTTTTGAGTTTGCCCATAAACAGTTTGAGTCTTGATTTTTTTCAATAGTACTTTATGTTTTGGTTTAAAAATATGGTGACGAATTCTCTTATCATGCCATATTTTTGTTTTCTTTTTGTAATTTTTGGCATTTTTATAAGCACTCCATCATAACTCATCCAAGTTATATATTTCTAGTATCTTTTTCACCTTTTTGCTGGACTCTTCCACTTGCCCACTTGATTAGAATGGTGGGGAAAAGGTGTGAGGTCTAGCCATAGTGGCACTTCAATAAATTGTTTGAGCGTAGATACTATCTCAAAATATTCTATAAATGCCTTTGATACATACATGAGAGGCATGTCCTCCAAACAGTTCACACAATTCACAAGATCAACCTTTGATTCCATACTTTCAAAGTTAAAGCAAGTTGAGTTGTTTTCTGGTGATTTTATGTCCTTGTTCATAGCATCATATATAACAATCTTAAGTGTAGGAAACTCAATAGATTCTTTTAAGTTATCCTTACAATCAGTAACATTTATCTTAAAGCATTCATTAGCATTATCAATGTTAAGAGATTCAGATGATTTAAAAACTTTAAACATTACTTGTTCATCTTTCACTCTAATTATAAACTCACCTTTTTATACATCAATAAGTGCTTTTTTTGGTTGCTAAGAATGGACGAACATGTATGATAGGAATGTTATAATCCTTTTCCATGTCTAGCACATTGAAATTCACCAAAAATATGAACTTATCTACTTTTACTAGTACATCTTCTACAACACCCCAAGGCTCTTAATTGATCTATCTACCATTTGTAATGTTATTGAATTGGATTTGGCTTTACCAACCCCTAATCTCTTGAAAATCAAAAATGGCATAAGGTTAATGCTAGAACCCAAGTCACACAATGCCTTGTCAAAATGTTTATTTCCAAAAGTGCAAGGAATGTCAAAACTACCTGGATCTTTTAGTTTTTGGGGTAGCTTTCTAGCAAGAATGGCACTACAACCTTCATTTAAGGTTATTATTTCACTATCTCTAAGCCTCATTTTTTTGGACAGGATGTCCTTTATAAATTTGGCATAAGAAAGCATTTGTTCAAGTACATCTACAAATGATATGTTTATGTGCAGTTTCTTGAAGACTTCTAGAAATTTTGAAAACTGCATATCTAACTTTTAGTTTTGTATTCTTTGAGGGAAAGGAATAGTGGGTATATACAAATTATTCTTTTTCATATTATTTCCTTTCTATTACTTTCTTTATCCACTAACTCCTGCCTTGCTTTATCCATTAATTCCTCCTCATCCTTGTTTGATTTTGGTTCCACCTTATCCTTTTGAGTCTCATCTTCCTCCTTTAGATTTTTACCACTCCTCAAGGTTATGGCATTACAATGCTCTTTACCTTCTCTTCTTAGGTTTATAATTGTGTCACTTTGAAGGTTACCTTGAGGTCTTTGGCTTATAACTTGGGCAAGTTTCCCCATTTGAGTCTCTAAATTTTGAATTGAAGCCTCTTGAATGGACACTTTCTATTTGCTAATTGGATGAAGTCTTTCATCATCCGTCTTAAAATCATTTGCATTGTCCTCAGTAGGTGGCTTCTTCTCTTGGGCTTATGATTGTTGTGGTTGTTGAAAACCTGGTGGTATAAATGATTAACGATTGAATTTATTACCACCCTGATTGTTGTTATTCCAAGAGAAATTTGGATGTTGTCTCCATCCTGGGTTATATGTGTTCGAGTATGGATTATTATTTTGGTTCACATTACCCATTTAGAATACTGATTCAGGATTATTCAGACAATTATCAAACAAATGAGCTCCCCCGCAAAACACACAAGGCACCCCTGAATCTTGGACTTGGTTTATACTTGCCAAAAAGTTTTTAACCTTCAAAAATTAACCAAAGATGACACTTGAGCTGCAAGTGTCATGATATCATTTACCTCATCCACTATGGTTTCTCTTCTGGTGGCTTCCATTCTATCCATTGGCTATTGATAATTATTGCTAGCCATTTTTTCAAGTAAATCATAAGCTTGATTGTAAGATTTAGCTAGTAAAGCTCTATTAGTGAATGCATCAACAATGGTTCTTGTTTGAGCATTGAGACTATTGTAGAAAGTCTCCATTTGGATCTAATAAGAGATACCATGGTAAGGAAACTACCTTAGGTTTTCTTTGAATCTTTCTCATGCTTCGTATAAAGATTCTCCTTTGTATTGTTGATAAGAGGTAATGTCATCTCTAAGCTTGACATTCTTTGTTGGTGGGAAATATTTCATCAAGAATTTCTCCACCAAATCATTCCAAGTTGTAATGGAATTTGGTGGCAAATATTTTATCCAACCTTGAGCACAATCTCGTAAAGAGTAAGGGAATAATCTAAGTCTAAATGCCTCCTCGGTCACACCACCAAATTTAAATGAATCTACAACTTCAATAAACAATCTGAGATGAAGATGAGGATCCTCTGTTGGTAATCCGCTGAATTGTCTAACTGTTTGTAGCATTTGAAACATCATTGGCTTTAGGTCAAACTAATTTGCTTGAATATTTGGCTTTGTAATACTTGGATTTAGCCCTTCCAACATAGGTCTTGCATATTCGTTCATAGCTCTATCCTTATCATCCATTAAAAGAATCTGATCGTTCAAATATAGCTCATTATTGTTTATTTCTAATGAATTATACATTTTTTCACTTGGGTGACAACTTCTTGTTTTCTTATTGATCTCAAAGTACACTCAATTTTGGAAAACATTTCGAGTAATTGGGTCCAAAATACTACAACTTCTTAAGAAAACTTTCCAAGTTGTTGGCAAGGGCATTTTAGTCATTTACTTATATTTAGAAGAAAAAAGATTAAGCTGCATGAATTGGTGTTGCCAAATCGCCACCATTTTGGCAAGTGGCTATGCATGCCACTCCCTTCGGACACATGTAATTTTTTTTTAAAATGTGTAATAAATAAATGAAAAGTGAAGTGCCAAAAAGGTCAAATGTGTTGTATAGTCCCTTTATTTAGAAAAAGCATTTTTAAATCCATTTGTTTGTGAAAAATGTGACATTGAAGTTCCTTTGTTTGTGAAAAACAAGTCAGACGAAGATAAAGTTAAATTTTAATATTATTTTTTGTTAAATATAACAAAATAACACATTTATCATATATACATTTATATTTTTTGATAGGTATATACGTAAAAAAATATTTAATTAAAAAATTACTCAAATATTTTAAGAAAATTTTTTGTTTCAAAATTTTCAATAAATCTTAAACAAAATTTTCATTGTCTAATATCTAAAGTCATATATTAGACAATGAAAATTTAATTTAAGTTTGATAGAAATATTGGTTAAAAGATTTATCTAATTTATTTAATTAATAATTACTTCATTAGATATATATATATTGAAAAATAAAAATATGTATATATCACATGCGTTATTATGTTATATTAACAAAAAAGTAGATGAAAAGTTGATTTTATTCCTGTCTGATAGCTTTTTCATAAATGAATGGACTTAAAAACATATTTTCTATACAAATGGACTAAACAACGCTTGCAGTTTAGACAAAGGGATCTCCATGACCCTTTTTTCCCATATTACTCAAGTAGTATAAGTTTTGTGAAAATTCTAGAGCTTTAAGGCAAAGAGTATAGGCTTGCACTTGAGTTACTTAAGGTGGCAATTAAAATACTTTTTTTTCCTAGCATGCTAAAATTTTGTTAGAAATTCATGTGGTCAAACTAATTGTTACATTCTCTGAAAATTCGTTGATGTTTCTGTAATTTCTAGAAGTTAATCATGAAGTCTTCGTGTTAAAATTTTACATGCAAGCAAACCAAAATCATTGTTGGGAAATTCCTCAAAAACTATTCTCACAATATTTGAAATAAAACTGGGAATCTTTCAGGTACATTTATGCTTTTAGCAATACCTTGTTTGAAAGATATGGATGTCAGTTTATGAGACATTTTATGGTTTTTTATTTGTGAGTTTCTTTCAAAAAAATTGTAACTATTTTAATGAAGCATGTTCTGTAGAAATTGAAATAGAAAAAATGTGTTTTGAATTGATCTGTATTTTCATGTTTTGAAATGGTTTTCTAAATGTGAATGGGGTGTGATATCTTTTTTTGGATAGGATTTTAGATGTATGTTATAATAATTTTTGATTTGGTATTTCAAAAATGTTTTTCTATTGCAAAATGATCATGTGATACCTCGTTAAAAATCTATAAAGGACTAGTTTTTAATGGATTTTATAGAATTAAATTCTGATATTTCTATTAAAAGTTATAATTATTGAAATATTTTGAACTAAATTGTTAAATGTTTTTGTCTTAAATTATAAACGAAAAATTAATTTTTGAATTAAATTGTCCGTTTCTTCTGTTCTGTTTTCGTTTCTGAATTAATTGTTTTTTCGTTACTCTTTTTCTTTTTTGACCATTTCTCTCCATTAATTTTTTTTTCTATTTCTTTATGATTCTTTTATAATTAGAGAAAAAATAGAAGCAAGATCTGAGAAAGAAAAGGAAAAACAAAGAAAAGAGAAAGGTGCGAGGAGAAGAAGAAGAAAAGGGTAGAAGAAAGAGAAAAGAAAAGAAAAGAAAAAGAAGAAAGAAAAAAAGGTACGGAAAAGTTATATATATATATATATATTAGTTATTTATTTATTTATTATTATTGTTATTATTATTATTTTAGTTGTATATTTTCTATCTATAGTTAGGTTCTTTTGATAGAGTTCAGATATTTTAAAGTTCGTGAAATAATAAATTATAGTATAAATTTATTATTATTTAATCGTTGTATCCTAGGAGATAAATTTTCATCGTTCTCAAATACCTATAGTGACCAGAAAAATTATCTTAAGGATATTGTGTGATATATAAGTCTAGGTATTATTATTATTATTTTATATAATTTATATATTATTTAAATTTTTTATTTATATATTATATATATTTCTAATTTTTTTAATAAAATAATTTATTTTTAAATTGTTTGTCCGATTATTATTTCTAACAATCTTAAAATAATTTTCCCCTTACTTTTTGGATAAATAAATACAAAAAATTAATAAATATTTTAAAACAAACATATTATTTATAATATGTTATATTTATCTACTCTATTATATATTTGTTATGTTATATATATATATATATATATATATATATATTCTATTATAATTACTATTCAATTTTTACATATTTATTAATTCCTTTTATCATATATTTAATATTAATTTTGCTCTTATATTAAATTATTTGCATTTTATTTACTTATGTTCATCGCTTTATGTATTATTTTTATTACTAATTATTTATATAATTGTAATGTTTTTATACTGATGTTTTATATTAAATATTTTGTTTTCTTTATTTATTTTGTGTTACTAATCTTAATATTCTTTAATTTATATTTGTATTTTATTTATACAATATATATATTGCTTTTAAAATTATTTAATCACTATAATTAATAAAATTACAAATATATATATATATATATATATATATATATATCTATCTAAATTAACATATTTCTATCATCTATTTATTAAATATATATATATATATATATAATTTTTTTATAAATTATTTCATATTTTTTTAAAACTTAAATTGCTATTTGTATATTGAATAAAAAAATATAAAGAAAAGATTATGTAATCTGAAATGACAACTCTAGTGTCCCAAACTGAAAATCCAACTATGAATGTTGCTGACCCTATTATGGATGGTTCTATTATGAACCAAATGAGGAGACCTTTTGTAGCTCATGGAGTAACCCCAATGTTATCGGTTTCTATTCCAATGAACCATGTTGTGGCAAAGAAACTAGAGAAGTTTAATGGTTTGAACTTTAAGAAATGGAAGAGTAAGATGATTTTCTATCTCACTACCTTGAATTTAGTAAGGTTATTGACTGAAGAAGCTTCCGATTAACCTCAGTATGAACAAGATTTTTAGTCTACTAGTGCTATTGAAGCATGGAAGCATTCTGATTATCTATGTCGGAAATATGTTCTAAATAGTCTAACAAATTCCTTGTACAATGAGTACAATGAGTATAATAAGAAAAAGACGACCAAAGGCTTATCGGAATCATTGGACCGGAAGTATGAAACTGAAAATGTCGATGCCAAGAAATTTTTGGTTCATTGCTTTCTTGATTATAAGATGGTAGACTCTAAATCAGTATGCATTCAAGCACGTGAAATCCAAGATATCATAACATAGATGTATGATGAAGGGATGGTACTTAGTGAAACCTTCCAAGTTGTAGCTATTATTGAAAAATTTTCTCCTTCATGGATAGAGTTCAAGGCCTACCTTAAGCACAAGCGAAGGGAAGTGTCTTTGAAAGATTTGCTGCTAAGATTCAAAGTGGAAGAAGACAACAAGGCTTCTTACAAAAGAGGTTATATCCCATCAACACCCAAGGCTAATGTGATGGAACATGGTCAAAGTTCCAAACACAATAAGAATAAGGGCAAGGGCAAGCTGGGTAAAAGGGTCTAAATTGGGACCTAGAGAAGCAAATTTTAAGAAGTCAAGCTTCAAAGGGATTTTCTTTAATTGTCATAGGATAGGGCATAAATCCCCATACTGTAGGTATCCAAAATGAAACAGAAACCTTGAGGCAAATATGGTTGATGAAATCACTCATGATATCTTTAACATTAACTTATGTGCAGTCATTTCTGAAGTAAACTTGGTAGGATCAAACCCAAAGGAATAGTGGATTGACATTGGTGCAACATGGAATGTATGCTTATATAAGAGGCTATTCACTACTTTTGAAGTAGGGAAAGATGGAGAGAAACTCTTCTTGGGAAATTCTGCCACATCAGCCATTCAATGGCAAGGCCAGGTCAAACTCAAGATGACCTCTGGAAAGAAGCTTACATTAAACAATGTACTCTATGTGCCTGACATCCATAAGAATCTTATTTCTGGCTCATTGCTAAACAAGCATGGCTTTCAAATGTGTTTGAATCTGACAAGGTCGTTGTGACCAAAAATGAGATGTTTATGAGGAAGCGATATGTATCTGATGGGATATTTAAGCTCAATATAATCACTATAAAAGCTAAGAATATTAATAAGATTAATTCTTCTACTTATATGCTTGAGTCTTCCAAATTGTGGCATGGTATACTAGCTCATGTTAATTATGATACATTGCAAAGACTAATTAACATGGAACATATACCCTCATTCCAAATAGATTCAAAGCATAAGTGTGAGACTTGTGTTGAGGCAAAAATGACTAGGTCATCATTCCATTCGATTGAAAGGAACACTGAACCCCTTGACTTAATTCATAGTGATCTATATGATTTGAAATTTCTTCAAACAAGATGTGACAATAAGTATTTTATTACTTTTGTTGATGATAGCATGAAATATAGCTATGTGTATTTGCTTAAAAGCAAAGATGAAACTATAGAGAAATTTATTCTTTATGAAATAGAAGTTGAGAATTAATTCAATAAGAAAATCAAGATATTGTGTAGTGATCATGGTGGTGAATATGAGGCACCATTTGGTGAATTCTATGCACAACACGAAGTTATTCATAAAACCACGGCGCCTTATTCACCTCAGCAAAATGATATTATTGAATGTAAGAATCATACCTTGAAAGAAATGATGAATGCAACACTATTAAGTTCTGGGTTACCACAGAACTTGTGGGGGAAAGCTATTTTGTCAGCTAACTACCTTTTAAATAAGGTACCTCAGAAAAAACACATAAGACACCGTATGAATTATTTAGATGAAGAGTACCTTCCTATAAATATTTACGAGTGTGGGGGTATCTTGCAAAAGTGGCTATTCCTATACCTAAGAAGGTGAAGATAGGTCCAAAAACAATAGATTACATCTTCATTAGATATGCACATAATAGTAGTGCTTATCGGTTTATTATGCATGAATCAAAGATCCCAAAAATACACAAGAACACGATAATGGAATCAAGGAATGCATTGTTTTTTGAACATGTATTTCTAGGTAAATCTCAAGGAGAATTAAGTTCATCTAAACAAACGTATGAGACTATGAATGAAGATAGTCAAAACAAAGAACCTGAACAAGAGGGTGAGGATGAGTTTGAGGCTGAACTCATATGTAGCAAGGGGCTAGGATAGAAACGTCTTATGGTCCAAATATTTTGACATACTTGCTAGAAAGTGAACCTCAAACCTATGAAGAGGTTTTGAATTCTTCTGAAGGTCCTAAATGGCAAGAAGCCATTAATAGTAAAATTGAGTCCATTCTGCAAAATCACACTTGGGAACTAGTTGATTTACTTCCAAGTAGTAAAATACTAGGGTCTAAGTGGATTTTCACTAGAAAACGTAAATTAGATGGATTAATTGATAAGTACAAAGCTAGGCTTGTAATTAAGGGATACAAATAATGACATGGACTTGACTACTTTGATACTTATTCTCATGTGACGAGAATAACATCTATAAGGATGATATTTGCTATTGTTGCTCTATAAAATCTTGAAATACATCAAATGGATGTAAAGAAAACCTTTCTAAATGGAGAGTATAGATGAAGAAATCTATATGGACCAACCCAAGGATTTTTCATGTCTAGGTAAAGAAGGAAAGCTCTGTAAATTGGTGAAGTCTTTATATGGCTTGAAACTAGCACCAAAATAGTGGCATGAAAAGTTTGATAATGTCATGAGGATAAAGAAGATGGTAATGTTATCTTGTGTCTTTACGTTGATGACATGCTAATTGTGGGTAGTAATGATCAAATCTACTAAATCTATATTGAATTCAAGGTTTGATATGAAAAACATGGGACCTGCTAATGTAATTCTGGGAATTAAGATATCAAGGATATCAAGCGGTCTCATTTTAAGTGAATGTCATTATGTTGACAAAATACTTGAGAAATTCAACAAGGGTGATTCTGGAATTGTGAGAACACCAGTAGATGTAAATCTACACCTATCTAAGAATAAAAGTAAGGGTGTGTCTCAACTAGAATATTCTAGAGTAATAGGAAGTCTTATGTACTTGATGAGCTGTATGAGACTAGATATAGCTTATGTTGTAAGAAAACTAAATAGATATTCTAGTAATCCAGGATCTTATCGCTCGAAAGATATTACAAGACTACTTAGATACTTAAGATATACATGTAGCTATAGACTGCACTACACAAGATATCCAGTTGTATTAGAAGGATATAGTGATGCCAATTGGATATTTGATATGAAAGACTCAAAGTCTACTAGTGGATATGTATTCATACTGGGTGGTGCAGTTGTTTCATGCAAGTCCTCTAAATAGACATGCATTTCTAGATCCACGATGGAATCTAAGTTCATCGCTTTGTATAAATGTGGTGAAAAAGCCGAATAGGTAAATCATGTACTTGTACTATGTATTCATTGTGATAGTCAATCTACTATTGGAATGACACAGAGAAATATGTATAATGGTAAGTCTCGGCATATACGTCATAGAGATAATACCATTAGATAACTACTTTCAACTGGGGTTATCTCTATTGACTATGTAAAGGTAAAGGATAACATAGCTGATCCCTTAACTAAAGGGTTAGATCGATAAGGATTTGCAAAGGAAACCCAAACTATTTGACTGGAGATCCCAAGTTCTAGGTTTAAAGGAACAACCTAATTGTAAAGACTTAGTGAGATCACTGTAGGGGTTTACCCTCAAGTCCATTCCTATGATGAAAACAATGATACCCGTAAGATATAGGATAAGCTAAGGCTTTTAATGATTCTTATGAAGAGAATATCGAGCGAAGTATGCAGATTACTCTTTGCGGATTACTTTTAAATATAAAAGATCACCTATGTGAGATAGGAGTGGGGACGCTTCAAAAGAGAATTGTATAGGGCTTAATTCTTTATAGACTCTCACAGAACCATACATATGTTCATGGCCAAAACAAACATAACAATGAGAATTGAATTGTGTCAGGAAATATTATTGTGTAAAGTATGTCATCGCTTACATAAACGACAAAATAGTTCAAAGACATCACGTCTACTGATCAGTTAGTAAGGAAAATATACTTTCATAGGGGAAGGTTCAAAGGGTAACACCTTCCTATCCTATGTAGGTTTCGATCCGTTGAACTCTATTTCATGTCAAAATTTGATTTAAAATTTATATCACTTTTATTCATATGGGGGATTTTTGAAATATTTTGAATTAAATTTCTAAACGTTTCTGTCTTAAATCAAAAATGAAAAATTCATTTTTGAATTAAATTGTCTGTTTGTTCCATTCTACACTGCTTCCGTTTCTGAATTAATTGTTTTTCCGTTGCTCTTACTCTTCTTCGGCCATTTCTCTGCATCAATTCTTTTTTCCATTTCTGTATGATTCTTCTAAATAGAGAAGAAATCAAAGAAGAAAAAACATGAAAAACAAAAGCAAGATCTGAGAAAGAAAAGGAAAAAAATAGAGAAAAGAGAAAGGTGCAAGGAGAAGAAGAAAAAGAAAAGAGAAGAAGAAAGAGAAAAGAAAATGAAGAAAGAAAAAAAGGTATGCAAAAGGTATATATGTATATTATTTATTTATTTATTTATTATTATTATTTTGGTTGTATATTTTATATCTAGAGTTAGGTTCTTTCGATAGAGTTCAGACACTTTAAAGTTCGTAGAATAATAAACTATGGTGTAAGTTTATTATTATTTAATCGTTGTATCCTAGGAGATAAATTTCTATCGTTCTCAAACAGCCACGGTGAGCGAAAAAATTATCTTAAGGACATTATGTGATACATAAGCCTCGGTTATTATTATTATTATTTTTATATAATTTATATATTATTTAAATTTTGTATTTATATATTATATACATCTCTAATTTTTTTTAATAAAATAATTTATTCTTAAATTGTTTGTCACATTATTATTTCTAACAATAATTTTGTAATCAAACAAGGTTTTGGAGAATGTTTAAAGTTTTGCATTTCACTCATATTTCATTTCTAAAGTGAACCAGATTTCACTTTTTTTTAGTGTAGTTTTAACTAGTTTTGTGCTTCATTTACTTATACACCAAATTGGTTTAAGAGTATGGTTTGGTTTCAAGGCAAGACTTTCGAACTTACGTGTAAGCATAACGTCGATTTTCAATTAGCTAGAAAAGATTGAACTTAGCTATCAAAGACATTTTGAATTATTCCTTTATAACTTTAATTACTTTCTCAAACTATTGAGAAAGGGTAGAGCTTAATTAATTATTTTGTTTTGAAGGTACAAGAACTATTCACAAGTTTGATGGTGAGGTTGGTATGCAAGCGGACTCCTCCGTAGGTAGGGTTTATTATTTCACTTTTTCTTCGTGCATTTATTTTTATAAAAATGACATGCATCATCATTTATGAATGAGGAAAATTATATGTCTACAATAAAATGGAGTAGATTTATCAAGAGCCTTTGCTAAGAATAAATTTACTTGTTTTGTATTCCAAAGAATTTCTATTGAAACAAGTTTGTTAATAACATTGTTGAAACAAAATTACCAATAACCTGGTATGAACTGCTTGGGTTGAGTCGCGGACTAGGTCGCTCTCTTTAAGACGTTTCGCGGCTTTGCCCAATTTGTGCAAGCAAACACAGCCCCGTCATCCCCAGGATAAAACAGCCCAGAATATTTTTCTCTGTCTCAGAACTTCACTACACTGATGAAGACCGGAATGCTACACCTGAAAAATTTATTGCTCAAAAAACTGAAAAAATAACTTAGAATTGCAGAGAGAATTTTTTTTTCGTAGTGAGATGAGATTGCAAATTGTTGTGTCGAAATTGAGAGCTGAGGCCCTCTATTTATAGGTTTTAGAAACTGTGTGGCCATTATGATAATAACGGTAATGTCTGGGGTTAGAAAGCATAACAGCCATTCTGAGTAATGAAGAGTAACAACCATTTTTTTGAGTAAATACGAGTAACGAACATTTTTATGAGTAAAGACGAGCAACGACCATTTTTCTGAATAAAGAAGAGTAATGGCCACATTCTGAGTAAAAGAAAACAACAGTTGTTTCTTCTGAAAGAAAATATATATATATATATAACAACCATTTTCTGATTTGAAAAAAATATTTTCCAAAAAAAATAAAATGCCACCTCACCTCATACACACGCACACGCACTCGGACTCGGCTCGGTACGGCATGGCCGGTCGGTCAGACGGACGGCGGTGCGCGCACGTGTGTGGTATCACATTTGCCTAGGTTCTCTCCCCTTCCACAAAAGTGGGTACCCCTTGGGGCCCAATCCCAATAGCCAACTATTCACTATTTATACATATTTTAAATATTGTAAAAAAGCAATGTGGGATAAGGCTTTACTAAATTTTCTTATAAACTTCATCTTTTCCAACAATCCCCCACTTGAATTTTATATAAAAATAATTTTTCATCGAGCAACCGATCAATTAAAATTATAAGATTGTGTATAAGCAAAAAAGGTGCCTATCGACTTGAACCTTTGCATAGTGTTGATGCTTTAGAATATACTAGAGTAACTCGTAGTTTTGAACTCTATCTCTAACAATCATCACACACACACAACCTTTCCAAGGTGTAGTTCGAAAAGCCCGTACTTTACGATCATGCACGTGTATCCCAGTATAGTGAACGCTCTAGTAAATTTTGCCCCAAAAATTTCCATAGGAAGCGGCCACACTTCCACATTCACATAGGTGAGTCTATCAAGAGCACTCTTGTAGCTATGTACTCCACTCCACATAAGAGTATAGGACTCATTAAGAGTTTAACAATTAACTCATCCTTTTCTATCGCTTCAGGACTTCATGCTTCTAACAATATAGAATGGGATTTGAAAATAACATGATTCATCTCATATCTCTTCATGACTTGTTATTACCCTTTGATATTTTTTCTTGGGATCTCCAGTCTATAAGTTGGGTTACCATCATGAGTGACTCTTCATTCTAAGGGCATTAGTCCCATTCCTGTTGAGGTTTTGAAAACCTTCTCTCTCGGTAATCCTTTCGTCAAAGGATCTACCAAATTTTCATTAGAACGTACATGATCCACTCTTACAGCTCCCGTAGAGAGAAATTCTCTAACAGTACTATGCTTATGACGTATCTGTCATCTCTTGCCGTTGTAGTAACGGTTCTGAATCTTTGCAATAGTCGCAGTACTATCGCTGTGGATCAAGATAGCTTGTATCGGTCTTTCCCACAAAGGGATCTTAGCTAACAGACTTCTTAGCCAACCTGCTTCTTCACTAGCAGTGGCTAGTGCTATCATTTCAGACTCCATTGTAGATTGAGCCAATATTGTCTATTTCTTAGACTTCTAAGAAACAGCTCCACCAGCTATGTTAAATATATAGCCGCTAGTTGCTTTGGAGTCTTCTGATAAAGTGTTCCAATCTGTATCGTTGTATCCTTCTAAAATAGCAGGAAACTTTTTATAATGTAACCCAAGGTACATAGTTCTCTTAAAGTATCTCATAACCCTTTCAATAGCATTCTGATGCTCTACACTAGGTCTACTGGTAAATCTACATAGTAGTCCCACAACATAACTATGTCTGGTCTAGTGCAATCAGTAGTGTAACGTAAGCTACCAATGATGCTCGCATACTCAGTTTGTCTAACACTATCTCTGGTATTCTTGAACAACTTTACACTAGGATCATAAGGAGTACATGCAGGCTTACAGTTAAAGTAATTATATTTCTTCAAGATCTTCTCAATGTAGTGAGATTGATATAGAGAAATTCCCTTTTCAGACCTAGTTATCTTTATACCAAGGATTACACTCGCTTCTCCGAGATCTTTCATATCAAAATTAGCACTTAACAAAGTTTTCACATTATTCACAACATAAATATTTGATCCAAAAATAAGCATGTCATCCACATATAAACATATAATAGTGCAAATGTTATCTTTTAATTTATAATAAATGCATTTGTCACTTTCATTTATTTTGAATCCATGTGAGATAACTAGATTATCAAATTTTTCATGTCATTGCTTAGGTGCTTGTTTTAGACCATAAAGGGATTTATCTAGTTTACAAACTTTATTTTCTTGACCTGGGATAACAAAACATTCAGGTTGATCCATATAAATTGCTTCTTTTAAATCACCATTTAAGAAAGCAGTTTTAACATCCATTTGATGTACTACTAAATCATGAATAGTAGCAAGAGAAAAAAGTACACGTATGGAAGTTATTCGTGTGACTGGTGAAAAGGTATTAAAGAAATCTACATTTTCCCTTTGCCTATACCCTTTAACTACAAGATGAGCTTTGTACTTTTCAATAGTACCATCGAGTTTTAATTTCTTTTTTAGTATCCATTTACATCTAATGGTTTTACAACCAGGAGGTAAGTCAACTAAATGCCAAGTCTTATTATACTCAAGTGAGTCCATTTCATCATTTATGGCTTCTTCCCATAAATTGGCATCTAAAGAAGATAATGCTTCTTTAAGAGTTTGGGGATCTTCCTCTAAGGTATAAGCATAAAAATCAGACCCAAAATCCTTAAGGGTTCGAGCTCGTTTACTTCTTCTAATTTCAGTGTTTAATTCTTCATTTTGTTCACTAGTTCTAGTTATGGGTAAACTACTAGAAGACGAGCCCCCACTATTTTTAAATTTAAAGGGAAACCTATGTTCATAGAAGTCAGCATCATTTGATTCTATAACTACATGATCTTTTAAGTCATAGAATTTATAAGCTTTACTATTCACAGCGTATCCTATGAATACACACTCATATGCTCTACTAGCAAGTTTATTTCTTTTAGGATCAGGGATCCTAATATAGGCTAAACAACCCCAAGTTTTAAAATAAGTTAAATTAGGTTTCTTACTTTTCAAAATTTCATATGGTGAAATTTTATTTGTAGATTTAGGCACTCTATTTAGCACATAGCAAACAGTTAATAAAATTTCTCCCCACCAATGGGAAGCAGCACTAGAGTTTAATAAAATTGCAACAACTGATGTAGTAAAAGTTCTATTTTTTCTTTCAGCTTTGCCATTCATTTTAGGAGAATAAGGTGCAGTTTTTTCATGAATGATTCCATGAGTTTTAATATAATCATTGAAGATATTGGAATCATATTCAGTGTCTCTATCACTTCAAAACCTTTTTATTTTTCTGTTAAGTTGATTCTCAATCTCAGTCATAAATATTTTAAACATGTCAAACACGCTTCACTTTTATTTTTCATTAGATATACATAAGTGTAATCTGAACAGTCATCTATAAAAGTTATAAAATAGCATTTTTCCATTTCTTGTTAAATTTCCATCAAGTTCACGTATATCAGAATGAATTAATTCTAAAGGTTCAGATTCACTAACTACTGATTTATGTGAAGTTTTGGTTATTTTAGCTTGACTACAAAAATCACATTTTTCAAAATCATTTAAAGATAGTTTAGGAATTAGTTCTAAGCTACTCATGTTCTTGATTATGCATTTATTAACATGACAAAGTCTAGCATGCCAAATATTAAAAGAACTCAACATATAAGCAGAAGAAGAGGTTTTATTGATTTCAACATTTAATTTAAACATGTCATCAGTGGCGTACCCTTTCCCAACAAATATATTATTTTTAGTTATAGTATATAAGTCAGCCCCTATAATTTGAGTAAACCCAGTTTTGTTAAGAAGATAGCCTGAAACTAAGTTCTTTCTCATCTTTGGAGTATGCAGAACATCCTTCAAGATGATAGTCTTTCTAGAGGTAAACTTTCAATACCACCTCACCAGTACCAGTAACTTTAGTGAAGTGGGAGTCGCCCAACAGCACTTTCTTATCCTCAGAATCATAATTGGACTTGAACATGTCTCGATCATAGCAGACATGGCGAGAAGCACCGATGTCCACCCACCACCCCTCGGATCCACCAACAAAATTGACTTCAGATATCATAGCAATAAGTTGATCTTCGATAAGGTTCGCCTGTGGGGCAGGATGATTCCTATTCCGGCAGTTCCTAGCCAAGTGGCCAGGTCTGTTACAACTATAACACATGAATGTGTTATTCCTTAAGGGGGTTGAGGTCCATTCTGGGGAGGATAGTTTCTATTTCTATTTTGGTGGTTGCGGTTTTGGTTATTACTACGATTATGAGTTTTCATATTTCTACCTTTAGGTTTCAGAATTGTAGATGAGGGTTACTTATTGGTACTATTATTTGAGACTACGAGTACTTCATCTCTTTGGTCTTACTTTCGAGCTTCTTCTTCTATTCTTAAACGGGTTATAAGACTTTCTAAAGAAAATTCCTTAGTTTTATGCCAAAGTATATTCTTAAAATCTTTCTAAGCAAGGGGTAATTTATCTATTATAACAGCTACTTGAAATTGTTCATCTAAAGTCATACCTTCAGAAGTTATTTCGTGTGCTATCTTCTGCAGTTCGTGTGATTGAGCTTCCACTGATTTGCTATCAATCATTTGAAACTTCATGTATTTACTGACAACATACTTCTTAGTTCCAGCTTCCTCAGTGTCGTACTTCTTTTGAAGCGCTTCCCAAATTTCCTTAGCAGACTTATCACAGTTACAATAATCATACAAGTCATCAGCTAAACCGTTAAGAATATAATTTTTGCATAGAAAATCATTTTCCATCTAGGTGTCTAAATCCTTAGTTGCAGCTTCAGTAGGAGGATTGGACTGTATTGGTTTTTTAGTAGTAAGAGTAGAAATGACTTTTTTCGTGGTTAAGAAAAACAATATTTTTTGTCTCCATCTTTTTAAGTGTAGTCCTTTAAAATGGAATGGTTTGTTGAGATCATCAGTTAGCATTTCAATAGACATGGCAGATAGAATACATCTTAAAATTGTTGAAACAAGTTTGTTAATAACAATGTTGAAACAATATTACCAATAACCTGGTATGAACTGCTTGGGTTGAGTCGCGGACTAGGTCACTCTCTTTAAGACGTTTTGCGGCTCTGCCCAATTTGTGCAAGCAAACACAGCCCCGTAGTCCCCAGGATAAAACAGCCCAGAATCTTTTTCTTTGTCTCAGAACTTCACTGCACTGATGAAGATCGGAATGCTACACCTAAAACATTTATTGCTCAGAAAACTGAAAAAATAACTTAGAATTGTAGAGAGAATTTTTTTTTCGTAGTGAGATGAGATTGCAAATTGTTGTGTCGAAACTGAGAGCTGAGGCCCTCTATTTATAGGTTTCAGAAACCGTGTGGCCATTATGATAATAACGGTAATGTCTAGGGTTAGAGAGCGTAACAGTCATTCTGAGTAATGAAGAGTAACGGTCATTTTTTTGAGTAAATATGAGTAACATATATTTTTATGAGTAAAGACGAGCAACAGTCATTTTTCTAAATAAAGAAGAGTAACGGTCATTTAACTGTCATATTCTGATAAAAGAAAAAAATGGCCACATTCTGAGTAAAAGAAAACAATGGTTATTTTTTCTGAAAGAAAATATATATATATATATAACATACATTTTCTAATTTGAAAAAAAAATATTTTTCCAAAAAAAATAAAATGCCACTTCACACACACACGCACTCGGACTCGGCTCGGCTCGGCACGTTCGGTCGGTCAGACGGACGGCCGCGACACGCGCGTATGTGGTATCACATTTGCCTAGGTCCTCTTCCCTTCCACAAAAGTGGGTACCCCTTGGGGCCCAATCCCAATAGCCAACTATTCACTATTTATACATCTTTTAAATATTGTAGAAAAACAATGTGGGACAAGGCTTTACTAAATTTTTTTATAAACTTCATCTTTTCCAACAATTTCATTTAATTTTTTTGTTTTGTATTCCATCATAGTTTTATTTAATTTGTTTGTGGTTTTCAATTGAGAATGATATATTTAATTATATAATTTGTAGGAAAAAAGGTATACAAGAGATGAGGTTGATGTTTGCAGAAATGAATAGGGTAGAATCTCATAAAACATATTATATTGAACTAGTTAAAACTCGATATTTGGTGAATGCTTTGAGTAAGTTATTCATTTGTGAAATTGTATGATTTCATGGCCTACCAAAGTTGATTGTGTTAGATTGAGATCTAAAATTTACATCATGTTTGTGGAATTGCATACAAGAAGCATTGGGTATAGAATTATTGTATAGCAAGACTTATCATTCTAAAATAGGTGAACAACCTAAAAGGGTTATTCAAATGTTAGAAGATATGATGCGAGCTTGCGTTATGGAATTAAGAAGAAATTGGATCAAACACCAACCATTAGTTGAGTTTTCCTATAACAATAGTTATCATGCAAGCTTTGGGATGACATCTTATGACGCCTCATATGGATAACCATGTAGATCTCTGATATGTTGGGAAAATGTGAAGATTTTAGAAAAATGAGAATTGATATTATACAAGAAACAACTAAAAAGATTCACACTATGCAAGAATAACCTAGTACAGCTCAAAGTCAATACAAGAGTTAAGCATCGACCATTAAACTTTGAAGTATATGATTATATTTTTCTCAAGGTTCAACCTCAAAAGGGAGTAACTTCAAATAAAAAGAAAGTTACCACCATACTAAAGTAGGCCATTTCGAATTGTAAAAAGAACCGGTGATGTAGCATATCAATTATAGTTACCTCTAGAATTGTCACAAGTTCACAATGTTTTTCATGTATCTGCTCTACAAAAATGTCAAAAAAATCATAATAGTAAATTGGATTGGACATAATTGCTATTATAGGAAGATGTATCATATGAAGAAAAAGTGGTAGTAATAATTGATTTCTAAGTCAAAAACTTGAGAATGATAGCAATACCATTAATAAAAGTTTAGTGGAGACATCATAGCATTGAAAATGCAACTTGGGAGTTAGAGTCTAAAGTTTGTTCGAAATATCCTTACTTGTTTTAAAGAGTTGCAAATTTTAAGAATGAAATTTTCTTTAAGGGGTAGGATTGTGATTATAAAGCCCCGAGGATATATATTTAATTATAAAAGTTTAATGAGAAGAATTTTTAATAATATTTTAAGATATAGAGACATATCGAGAAATTCAATGTAAAAAATCAAATTTATCAAAAAACTTTGAAAATCTTATATCAAGCTCATCGAGGTCTCATAGTTAGTGAATGCATGATGAAGGGTGGCAAGGATTTTACACATTCGTTGGGTGTCTTTAAGACCTCGTCATGGGTGTTATCGAGTCACCGATATAGATAGCGATAAGCACAAGTTATGGTCTACAAATAGCCATAGATTAGCCCCTGTTTTTCGTACAAAAAATCCCATCCTTTCCTTCTCTCTTTAAAATTTTCTACATCTAAGATATTACGATTTTTGGTACATTTCTAAGAACAATTTGGGGATTAAATATTCAGGCTTTTGATTTTGAAAATGTGGAGTGTCAGGATGAAAAATTATTAATTTCTATTCCGACAAACTTGAAAAGCTAAAAATTTTCATTTAAGCATTAAATTTACTTTACGTAAATTAATAAGGAATATTACTAATTCTTTGAAAAAATTATAAAAAAAATGTGCTTAGTTTTGGCTAAAATGGAAAAGGAGTTAGCGATAACTTTAGGAACATGGATGGACGAACTTTCAGGCAGGGGTTATTACTCAAACTTTTTATTCATGCATAATTTTATGAAAATGTCATGCATTATATATTTACAAATGAAGGAAATGGATGCCATTTTTATGAAAAATATTATGAATGTTGTTCTACTAAAATACTCGATGAAAACATTTTTATACATACATGGAGAACTTATATATGAAACAAGTATTAAAAATATTATACATGGCATGTGAGAGTATATGCATACATTATGAAATTATTTTCATAGGGAGTGTTATACCTATATGGAGGTCGTACAGAGTATGGTAGTCATGGGCTACTAGTTGCAGTATACTATTTTTTTGATAGACTACATATATGTATTGTATTCACGTGTATCTCAAAGTTTTTCAATACATGGATCTCAGAGATTGTCCATATATGGGTCTCAAAGTTTATCGCATATGAGCCTTGGAGGTTAACTCTCCATGTGTCTTGTAATAGACCGTGTATATGATGAGGACATGATTTATCCATGCACTTCAGAGTTGACCAATACATATGCCATACTTATCTCGAAGTATGACCATACATGGGGCCGGATGTGCGTCTCGAAGGTTGACTGTGCATATGCCTATGGATTTCAAAGTTGACCACTATATATGGAGATTGCATAACATGTATATGGATTTTAAACTTGACATGGCATATTTTATATCGTATAAGTATGCATGGGATACCTGGAATGTACACTCCACTCGGTATTGGAAGTAAGGAAGTATAGGTATACTAGATTTTATAAATAAATTCTCCAAACATTATATCACTTATACTAATAATGTTATTTTATTCATGCATGAATTTTATTAATATACATCATGAATCATATTATTTGTTATGATATTACTTGGAGTAAACTCCTATTGAGTTAGTTATAGCTCACCTCATTTCCCTATTAATTTTCCATATTAGTCTCAATAAAGTGGCATGAGGTTCAATGTTGAGTAAAGAAGTAAAATTTAGGTTTACTTTTATCTTGTTATTTTCATGTGTATCCTCTATTATTGGAGAAATTTACTAATTAGAATAACATATCATTATAAATTTCAAATAGAGCTATCATGAGATCAAATATAAAATAACTCAAGAAAGTATTGAATGGATTTATTCAAGAGTTAAATCATGATAAAAAAAAGTGTGCTAAATGAATCACAAGGCATGGATGGATCCAATCAATGAAATGAGAGCAATTCAAGATTTTAAAGAAGCGTCGTGGCTTAAGTAGTTGCCCATCATGACCTGGGGTTATCGGGAAGATTTGGAATTCATGTAGAAATATATGCCCTATAATAGAGGAAAAGGGCACCGTGACAAGACTCTTTTTGATGTCCATCCACTCACCAGCCTCTAGACCACATAACGGTATGGATTAACTCATATTTAGTTTCCTGTCTATTATTTAGTTTCCTTTCTTAGGGTTTATTTGTAGTTGCTATATATATCATTATGGTACCTCCTGTGAAGAATTAACTCATATTTCATATATTTTGATATAATATCAAAGTTGAGAGCTTTAATGCTCTTTGTTCCTTTACAAACTTACTTATCAAGGGATTTGCAAATCTTGTGCATCCTTCATCTTTGCATAATTAGTGAGTAATATCTATTGAGTCAAGATGAATGTTGTAATATGTATACTAGTTTTCTACGATATATTTCAATTTCGTTGTTGTGTCTCTCGCTATGTCTCTTGTAGTTCTTAAACCACATCACGTTTGTGAGTTTTGAGGATAGTGTTCTTTGGTTCACATCATTTGGTATCAGAGCCTTAGGTTTTAATTTTAGATTCCTATTCTTTTATTTTCATTATTTTATCTTTGTGTTCTACAAATTTCATATATGTTTTCCAGAATTTTTTCTTCTTATTTCAGTTAATTTCTTGAAAAGTTTTGTGTATTTCATACCGTAAATTTATAGATTTATTTATTATTTCAGTTAATGTTTTGAAAAAAAATTATGTTAACTTCATATCATAAACTTCCATATTTATTCCTTGTTTTAGTTAATTTTCTTGAAAAATTTGGTGATAGTTTCATATCATAATTTGCAGAATTCGTATTGTAATTTCTATATTAGTTTTTGAAGTTTTGTGTGATATTTTCATATCATAATTTCTAGTGTAGTTTTCTTGATTTGTGAGCATATATTTTTAAATAAAAAAGAGAGTATAGATCTAAAAAAAAGCTTTAAATATCTTTAAAAAAATTATATAGTCAAAAGACTTTCAAAATTTTTATTCTAAGAAGTCTACTTTATTATTATTATTCATCATTTGTGTCCTAAATTTTCCTTAAAGAATTAATACACTTGTATTTTTACTACCCCCTCTTGTTTCAATTCTTGCCTAATTCTAGCTTTAGAATTCTAAATACCTTGAGTTTGTTACATTGTGCTTTGACTTATTAGGATATTGTGAACTATCATAGGTGATAATGAATTTTACATTATTTAAAATACCTAAAGGTTTTATTTGCTTAGAAGCTAAGGAAGCTTAAGCAATCAACTTGAGCGCCAAACATAAGAGTTAGGTGAGAGGATTTAATTTTTATTATTAACATCTTATTGTGTTAGTTGTTTCACAATGTCCACTAGTAATAGATAGAACAATCCCAAAGAAAGACATGATACAACATTCATGATAATGGCTTTGCAACAAGCAATTGAAATAGTGAAGGTAGTAATGGTAAATATGAATGACATGATAGAGAGTAAGAAACCATAATAGCCTATTTACAACAGGGAGTTCCAAATGTTATGGGACTAGATAGACAAACTCGTGTAAAGAAAGATCCTAAAGATGGTAACCGGGAGGAAAATGGGAACTTTAAGAAAGAAGACGAAATGGTACCTATAGAAAGGAGGTATGGAAATAAAGGAGGTAGAAATGGAAGGGGAGGTATGTGGAAACCACCACTTAGGTCACATGATGGGGTTGATAGGAACTTGGGAAGCATACAAATGAAGATGCCACCTTTCCAAGGAAATAATGATCCATAATTATACTTTTTGAATGGGATAAAAAGGTGGAGCACATCTTTGAATGCCATAATTATACAGAAGATAAAAAGGTAAATTTTGTTGTCATTGAATTTATTGATTATGCATTGAATTTTTAGGTTCAATTAATGATTAGTAGGAGAAGGAACCATGAAAGGCCAATTAACAATTGGAAAGCCATGAAGGCTACCATAAGAAAAGGGTTCATTCCTAGTTGTTACTAAAGAGAACTGCACCAGAAATCTCAAAGGCTTAATCAAGGATTTAATATAGTAGATGAATACTATAAAAAAATGGAGCTCCAATGATAAGGGATAATGTAGATAAGGGTAATGATGCCACAATGGCTCAATTTTTGAGTGGGTTGAATCAATATTGCCAACATTGTGAAACTTCATCATTATGTAGAATTGGAATCCATTGTCCACATGGTAATTAAAGAGGAAAGAAAACTAAGAAAAAAGAGTAACCAGTCACTACCACCAAAGACAAGTCCTTCACACCGAAATTGAATCTTACTACATCTTGGTAATCTAATTGGAAAAAAGATGAAGGCATGAGTTCCAAGCCTAGATTCAAACCATTCAAAGCCAAAGAGGTAGAGATAAGTAATGATAAGGTAAAATTGAATCCCTAACTCGTAACATGATATTAAGTGTTTTCATTATCTTGGTAGGGATCATGTAGCATCTCAATGTCCAAACAAGAGAAAATGATAACACGAGGAAATGGGGAAGTGGGAACTAATAATGAAAGTGAAGATGAAGAAATTTCCTCACTAGAGGAGGCTAGTGATGAGAAAATAGGTGTTATAGATGGTGAACCACTTGTGATAAGGAGAGCCTTAAGTGCTCAAATCAAAGATAATGATATGGAACAACAAAGAGAAAACATCTTTTATACAAGGTGTCATGTAAGCAATAAAGTATGTAATTTCATTATTGATGAGGAAAGTTGCACTAGGTTAGCTAGCACTACCCTAGTTGAGAAGTTAGGGTTGCCAATGATTAAACATTCTAGGCCTTATAAGTTGCGATGTTTGAATGGCAGTGGAAAAGTAAGAGTACATAGGCAAGTATTAATGTCCTTCTCTTTCAGAGAGTACAAAGATGAAGTGTTGTGTGATGTTATTCCAAAAAGTACAAAGATGTAGTGTTGTGTGATGTGATTCAAATGCAAGTTGGGCATATCTTGTTAGGTAAGCCATGGAAATATGATAGGAAGGTTACGCATGATGGGTATGGGAACAACTACTCTTTTGTGAAAAATGGTAGAAATATTATACTTATACCTCTTACTCCTACACATTTCTTTGAAGACTAGGTGAAAATGACAAAAGAAAAAGAGATAGAAAAAGTAAAGAGTGGAAAAGAGAAAGAAAGAAGGAGATAAGGGTGAGAAAAAATAAAAGAATGAAAAAGAAAGAGAGAAGAATGACAGAAAAGAAAAAAGTGGGAAGGAATGAGAGAAGAAAAATGTGAGCTTTTATACTAAGGCAAGTAAGGTCAACCGAGTTATTTATGCACATTGGCCTATACTTATACTTTTGTAAAAGGAGGCTAATTTTCTACTAACGACCTTAATGCTTCTTTACCTAGTGATATTGTTTCTTTGTCACAAGAATTCGAAGATATGTTTCCTAAGGAGATTCATGATGGTGTGCTACCAATTAAAGGAATTGAGCAACAAATTGACTTCATACCAGCAACATCCCTTCCAAACAAACCAGCCTATAGAACCAACCTAAAAGACACCAAAGAGATTCATAGGTAGGTTGAGGAGTGCTTGACAAAAGGTTAAGTGAGGGAAAGCTTAAGCTTGTGTACAATTCTAGTGCTACTTGTGCCTAAGAAAGATGATTCAAGTTAGATGTGTGTTGATTTTCGAGCCATCAATAACATTACATTAAAGTATAGACATCCTATTCTTAGGTTAGATGACATGTTAGATGAATTGCATGGTTATTACATTTTTACTAAAATGGATTTGAAAAGAGGATACCACAAAATTAAGATGAAAGATCGAGGGTGATAAGTGGAAAACTACATTTAAGACTCACCATGGTTTGTATGAATAATTTGTTATGTCGTTTGGTTTAAAAAATGCACCTAGTACTTTTATGATAATTATGAATCATGTTTTATATGAATTTATTGGAAAATTTATGATTGTGTACTTTAATGATATCCTTATTTACAAAATTTAAAAGAGCATGTTACACATTTGCGATCTATACTTGAGGTACTAAGAAAGGAAAAATTATATGCTAACCTAAAAAAGTGTTGTTTTTGTATGGAGAGATTAGTTTTTCTTAGTTATGTTGTTAGTTCTAAGGGTATAGAGGTGGATGAATAAAAGGTGAAAGCTATTGGAGAATGGCCTAAACCTAATTTTGTTACCAAGGTAATGAGTTTTTATGGTTTGACTTGTTTTTACCGTAGATTTGTTAAATATTTTAGTACATTAGTTGTACCTTTAACTAAGGTCATTAAAAAGACTGTTGGATTTAAGTAGGGCAAGGAATAGGAAAGAGCTTTTTACATGATAAAAGAAGTATTATATTCTTCACTTGTTTTAGCTTGACCTATGATGACAAGGTAAGTTGAACAAAAGGCATGCCAAATGGATGGAATTCATCGAGACATTTCCTTATGTAATTAAATACAAGGGAGGTAAGGAAAAAATAGTAACTGATGCTTTATCTTGGAGTTATGTTTTACTTTTCACATTAAATGTTAAATTGCTAGGATTTGAATATATTAAGGAAATGTATGCCATTGATCATGATTTTTTTGCTATTTGCAATGCATGTGACAAGGCTACTTTTGATAAGTTTTACAAATAGATGAGTATTTATTTAAAGAAAAAAAAAGTGTGTATACTTGACTATTATATGCGTGAACTTTTAGCTAAGGGGGCTCATAAGGGAGGGTTAATGGAATACTTTGGTGTCAAAAATACTTTAGAAATTTTGCATAAACATTTTTATTGGCCAAAAATGAGGCAGGATTTAGAAATAATATGTTGTATATGCATTACTTATAGACAAGCCAAGTCTAAGATCCTACCCCAAGGACTGTATACACTCTTACCTATAACTAGCAAACCTTGGATAGATATTTCTATGGACTTTATTTTAGGACTACCTAGGTCAAAAAAGGGTAAAGACTCAATTTTTGTGGTTGTAGATAAGTTTTCTAAAATGACACATTTCATAGCATGTCATAAAAGCGATGATGTAACTAATATAGAGGAATTATTCTTTAGGAAGCTTGTTAGGCTACATGGGTAGAAAAGAGTATTGTATCTGATTGAGATGTTAAATTCCTAAGTTACTTTTGGGAGACTATATGGGCTAAGTTGGGAATGAAAATCTTATTTTCTACTACTTGTCATCCTCAAATTGATGGTAAGACAAAAGTAGTCAATAGAACTTTGTTCACTTTGTTTAGAGTTGTGATACAAAAGAATTTGAAAAACTTGGAGGATTATTTGCCTTTTGTTGAGTTTTCTTCTAATAGGAGTATGCATTCAGCCACTGACCATTCACCATTTAAAATTGTTTATGCTTTTAACCACTTACTCCTATGGATTTGTTACCTTTTCCTATTTTAGAAAGAATTGACTTAGATGGTAAAAGGAAAGCTGAAATGATCAAGAAGCCATATGAAAGAATTTATAAATGTATTGAAAAGAAGAACAAGAGATATGTTTCCAAAGTCAACAAGGGATGGGAGTCATTTTTGAACACGATGATTGTGTTTGTCTATATATGAGGAAATAATGGTTCCCTGAAAAACAATTATCCAAGTTACAACCTAAAGGAGATGGACCATTCCAAGTTCTTGAACAGATTAATGACAATGCCTACATGTTAGATCTTCTAGGTGAGTATAATGTTAACACTTCTTTCAATTTTTTTTATCTTTCTCATTTTGATTATGTAGGTGACAATTCAAGGTCAAATCCTTTTGAAGAGAGGGAATGATGAAAATAATGGATCATACAAATTTTGAGTGGACTTATCATGAAATCATAGAAAAAACAACTTAAGAAAGCAATGAATTGAATTATTCAAGATTGAAAGCAATGAATTGAATTATTCAAGATTTAAATCATGATAATAAAAAAGCGCCCTAAATGAGTCATAAGGCAAGGGAGCCAATTAATGAAATGAAAGCAACTCTAGATTTTGAAGGTACTCTATGGCTCGAGTAATAGCCTGCAGTGGCCAGGGGCTCTCAAAAAGATTTGGAATTCATACAAAAACATGGGTGTTATAGTAGAGGAAAAGGGTATTACGGCTAGACCCTTTTGATGTCCATTAACTCACCAGCCTCCAAACTGCGCTATGGTATGGATTTCTAGCCATCATGACCTACGTAGATTAATTTGTAATTTTATCGCGTTCAACATTTCTCATCTATTGTTTCTTTTCCTTTCTTAGGGTTTATTCGTAGTAGCCATATATATAATATTATGGTGCCATCAATGAAGAATTACCTCATATTTCATATATTTTGATATAATATCAAAGTTTAGAGCTTTAATGCTCTTTCTTCCTTTACAAACCAATTTACCAAGAGATTTGTAAACATTATGACGTCCTATAATCTTTGCATAATTTGTGAGTAATATCTATTGAGTCAAGATGAGTATTTTAATTTGAATATTAGTTTTCTGGGATTTATTTCAATTTGTTGTTGGGGCTTTGGCCATGTCACTTATAGTTCTTAAATCATATCATGTTTGTGGGTTTTAAGGACCATATTCTCGAGTTCATATCATTTGTTGAGATTTATGTAATTTTTTCCCATTTTCTCGTGATAATATGTTGTTGTTTCCTAATTAAAATTGTTTTGAAAATGTTGAATATCTTTTGCAAATAAGGGATATCTCAAATTTAATAGATTTTCATAAAAAGTATATTTTTAAATAATATAATTTTTCTATAAATTTGAATCAAAAACTTCTATCTTTTTTACTTCACATGCTCATTTTCAAGGCGTGACATAATTATTGGAAAGTAACTTGAATTCGATAATCTTGTCAAAAATTTATTTAGATTATGGAAATAGTCATCAAGAAATTCGTCGGAATCCAACAAAGTCATCGAACATTTTGGTAGAATTTTCTTAAAACATGAACAACTTTATCATTTTTAAAGTTAATTTGACATGTCACATCATAATTAGTGTGAATACAAATGAAAATTTATGTCTTTTGCATTCCTATTTAGTCTTATTTTTGTATCAGTAAGAGAGAAATTGCATGAATCAAACAAAGTAATGCTTGATCTTAAAATAAAAGGAGGGAAATTATGTTATTTTAGAAATAACGGAAGTGATTGAATTAAAAAATGCATTTAGTTTACATAAGGAAGGCTAACAACTCATTAAGTGTTACATATATTTGCAATTATACTAATTAAAATGTTGCATTAACAAAATAAGTCTATAAATAATAAAGTTATTTATTTTCATAAAAATTATGACCCAGAGCTAATATAATATTATAACTATTGTGGGTTCTATTATTTAAAATGTCCAACTAGCTTTGCTCGAGAGAAATGTTAATATTATATAAATTACTCTATTTTGCACTCACATCTGTACTTAGGAAATAATACATAAATAAACGATTTAAAAATAAAATTAAAAATATATATATATATATATATATATATTATAAATATAAAATTTAAATAAGAAAAAAGAAAATAACAATCAAAATCTTAAGATAAATTTTGCTTATTGTGAGTGTTTGTGAACGATGAAAACTTATCTTCTAAGATATAACGATTAAAAAATAATAAACTTACATCACAATTTATTATTCCATTAACTTAAATTTTCCGAACTCTATTAAAGAAACCTAACTCTAAATAGAAAATATAGAACAAAAAAATAAAAATAATTTTTCTTTTACCTTTCCGTACAACCCCTTTTTATTTTTTATTTTTCTCTTTTCTCTTTCTTCTTTTCTTTTTTTAAATTTTTCCTTTTCTCTTTCTTCTCTTTTCTTCTCAACACTTCTCTTCTTCTGTATTTTTCTTTGTTTTTCCTTCTTTTCTGAACAAGAATATATATATCCCCGTAAGAAAAGGAAAAAAATTTCTTCAATTCAGAAACAGAAAAGATTTTTTTTTAATTTAGAAACGGATGCAGAACGGAAGAGAAATTGAAGTAGAGAAATAGAAGCTGAGAAATTGATGGAGAGAAATAGAAAATTGAAGAAATTGAAACAAAAATTGAAGATAAAGAGAGTCACTTTCTACCAATTTTAATTCATAATTTCTAACAATCCCTCACATGAATAAAAATTGACATAGATTTTAAATCAAATTTTGACACAAAAATAGAGTTCAACAAATCGAAACCTCCATAGGATAGGTAGGTTTTATCCTTTGAACCTTCCTTTGTGAAAGTATATTTACCATACTCACAGACCAGTAAATGCGATGTCCTTCAAATGTTGTATCGTTTATGTAAGCGATGATATACTTCACACAAGAATCTTTCAGGACATAATTCAATTCTCGTTGTTATGTTCATTTTGACCATGAATATATGCCTAGTTCTATGAGTGTCTCTAAAGAATTTAGTCCTTCTGTAAAGAGTACCTGCATACTCTGCTCGATATTCTATACATAAGAATCATTAAAAGCTTTAACTTATCATGTATCTTACTAGTATCACTAATTTCATCATAGGAATGGAATTGGGGTTAAACCCCCATAATGATCTCACTAAATCTTTACAATTAGGTTGTCCCTTTGAACCTATATCTTGGGATCTCCAATCAAATAGGTAGGGTTTCCTTTGTAAATCCTTATTCATTTGTGGGCTTCAGTCTTACTCCTCTTGATGACTTATCAACTAACTCTCGATTTAACCTTTTAATTAAGGGACCGGCTATATCCTTTGACTTCACATAGTCAATAAAGATAACCCAAGTTAAGAGTAGTTGCTAATGGTATTATGTCTACGACATATATGTCGAGACTAACCATTGTACATATTGCTTTGTGCCCTACCAATAGCAAATTGACTATCACAATGAATATATAGGATTCACCCACTTAGGAATATCCTCTACGAAATTGCAAAGACATTTGGCTTCTTTGCCACATTTATCCAAAGTGATGAACTCAGATTCCATCGTCAATCTAGCAATGCATGTCTATTTAGAGGACTTCCATGAAATAACTGCACCACCTAGTATGAAATACATATCCACTAGTATACTTTGAGTCTTTCATATATGATATCCAATTTTCATCACTATATCCTTCTAATATAGTTGGATATCTTGTGTAGTGCAGTCCACAGCTACGTGTATATCTTAAATATCTAAGTAGTCTTGTAATACCTTTCTAGTGATCAGATCCTAGATTACTAGTATATCTACTTAATTGCTTATAGCATAGGCTATGTCTGGTCTCGTATAACTCATCAAGTACATAAGACTTCCTGCCACTCTAAAATATTCTAGTTTAGACACACACACACTTTTATTCTTGGATAGGTGTATACTTACATCTACTGGTGTTCTCATAAATTTCTCAAGTATTTTGTCAACATAATGACATTGACTTAGAATAAAACTGATTGATACCCTTGATACCTTAATTATCATAATTACATCAACAAGCCCCATGTCTTTCATATCAAACCTTGAATTTAACATAGACTTATTATATTTGATTATTTGATCATTACTACAAACAATTAGTATGTCATCGACATAAAGACACAAAATAACATAACCATCTTATTTGTCCTTGATATATACACATTCATTGATTTTAAATCCATTTGTCCTTATGACAATGTCAAACTTTTGATGCCATTGTTTTGGTACTTATTTCAAGCATTATAAAGACTTTACTTATTTACAGACCTTTCCTTTTTTCCTTAGGCATGATAAACCCTTGGGTTGGTTCATGTAGATTTCTTCATCTAACTCTCCTTTTAGAAAGGTTGTCTTTACATCCATTTGATGTATTTTAAGATTTTATAGAGCAACAATAGCAAATATCATCCTTATAGATGTTATTCTTGTCACATGAGTATAAGTATCAAAGTAATCAAGTCCATGTCATTGTTTGTATCCCTTAATTACAAGTCTGGCCTTGTACTTATCAATTGATCCATTTTATTTATGTTTTCATGTGAAAATCCACTTAGACCCTAGTATTTTACTACTTGGAGGTAAATCAACTAGTTCCCAAGTGTGATTTTACAGAATGGACTCAATTTTACTATTAATGGCTTATTGCCATTTAGGACCTTCAGAAGAATTCAAAACCTCTTCATAGGTTTGAGGTTCACTTTCTAGCAAGTATGTCAAGAAATCTGGACCATAAGACGTTTCTATCCTAACCCCCTTGCTACATATGAGTTCAACCTCAAACTCATCCTCAACCTCTTGTTCACGTTCTTTGTTTTGACTATCTTCATTCATAGTCTCATACGTTCATTTAGATGAACTTGATTCTCTTTGAGATTTACCTAGAAATACATGTTCAAAGAACAATGCATTCCTTGATTCCATTATCATGTTCTTGTGTATGTTTAGGATCTTTGCCTTATGCACAAGAAATCGATAAGTACTACTATTATGTGCATATCCAATGAAGATGCAATCCATTGTTTTTGAACCTATCTTCACCTTCTTAGGTATAGGTACAACCACTTTTGCAAGACACCCCCACACTGGTAAATATTTATAGGAAGTGATAACTATATTTTATATAGTTATTTTCATCTATTTTAGTAATTATAATTGCTATGTTCTTCATATTTTTAGTTAATTTTAGTTTAATAAATTAGTATTTACTGTTTATTATATATTTTAAGAAAATTAAATAATTTGTATCAAAAACATACTTAATTACAAATTTGTGTCCAAAAATATAATTTCAAATAAATAAGTGCCTAATTGCAATTTATAAAAGTCGAAAATATAATTTAAATTAAAATTGGGCTTAATCTTAATAATTAAAAGTTTAACATTTAATTTAAATTAGAAAAAGGGCTTAATTGTAATTAAAGAAAGTTTAAAAATGTAATTTGAATTAAATTTATGGCTCAAAATGCAATTAAGAAAATTTATTTTTTGCATAGGAAAAAGAGGCCACGCGCTCCATCACAATCGCGCATCACCAACCGTGCGATCAGGTACCGAACGGCTGCGATAAGGCACGTGAGATCAGACACGACAAAAGAGATTGGATGCGGGATTTCAAATTCACGCAGCTTGGCACCAGTGGGGCCCATCTACCGCACAGGCCGGCGTGCAGGGTGGGACCCACGTGTCTGTTACGCGTCTGCCAAAGGTTGTGATTGCGTGCCGCTGAACTACGTGCAATCGTTCTCTCCAGCCATTTAAAGTCTGCCACGTGTCCCACGTTCCCCCTCAACGAATCATGAGCTGACGCGTGGCACGTTTCTGTAAAAACAAAAGCGCAGAATCCCGCACGCATCTCAATCCGCTGCGGCAATTCTACGTGAGCCCATGCCATCCCCAAATGATAATCTACCATGTGTCTGTATTAATCCTTGTAGCGAATCAGACGCTGACACGTGGCATGTACTTTGAATTAAAAATCAGAAACGGTGCCTCTGCTTTTCTGGCTCACGCGTGAATTAAAATAACGTTTTTGATATCGAATATCGATACGCGTCGATTTTATTTTCGATGCAATTTTTGTTACGCGTTTAAAAAAAAGAAATGTATTATTTTAGATGTATTTTTTTAGCTATAAATAGGAGATATTATGATAGAGTTAAAAAGTTTTGGAGAGTTTAGAATTTTTGTGGTGTTAAGTTGTGGACTATGGAACACATAGAAGCCATTTTTGGCTTCTTTTGTGTTCTACGTGTGCCAAATATTAACGATACGAAATGATATGATTTTCCCTTTTCTTTATCTAATTTTTATGTATCTGCTGTAATTTTTATTTTTAATTTATGAAGTAATTTAATTTTTCTAGGGTTGCATTTGATCTAAATTTATGAAGCTTTGATTTTAATTATTTTTGATAGATTTATAAGACGTTTGATTTGTTTATTCTATCTGTGCTTAATGCTTTTTGATTATTTACGAATTTTATCAAATTGATCCGTGACACTTAAATAAACTTGGAAGAGGCATTTTTGTGTATATTGCTCATAGTTAGAATGACATGTATGATGAAGCATATGAATATACCCTAATTGTATGTGTAGCCATTTGAAAACTTAGAACGTAATGAATCTTGGTAAATTTAATTCTCATAGAGATATAGTGAATTAATTTAACGAGGTGTGTTTATACGGAGCTCGGAAGAGATGTATGAATAAAATTAGAAGTTTTCGGTTGACAAATTAAATGTACTAAAAAATATAAATCAAAAGAAAATAATATTATTGGAGTTGATTAATTTGGTGAAAAACTGCAATCCTACATATCTTTTATTTTGTTATTAAACTCTTTTCTTTAACTTTTTCCAAATCAACGATGGTTTTGGATAAAATCAGAGAGAAATAATTTTAGTACTCAACAAACTGTAGTAACAAATCTTCGTGTGAACGATACTTTACTTATCAAATTTTATTACTTGTGACCGTGTATACTTGCATGTTTTATGTTCTCCAAAAAAGACAACAAGTTTTTGGCGCCGTTGCCGGTGATTTGTTTACTATTTTCATTGTTGATATTAATACCAATCAATCTGATTTTAATTCAAAAAAACATTTCTTGTTTGTTATTGTTGTGTGTTTAATTTATTTTTCAATTTTCTCGTACGTTGGGATTTTGTTTGACACACAAATCTTAACTCACAAAAAAACAAAAAAAAATTATTTGCTTATTGTTGGTTGTTTATTTTATTTTATTTTATTTTTTATTTTTATTTTTCAATTTTCTCGTAAGTTGAGATTTTGTTTGACACACAAATCTTAACTCACAAAAAGAAAAAAAAAGAAAAAAAATTTATGGTTATTGTTTCTTGCTTAATTTATTTTTCAATTTTCTCGTAAGTTGAGATTTTGTTTGACACACAAATCTTAACTTACAAAAAGAAAAATAAATTGAGAAATCAAGCTTAAGACTTTAAATCAAGCGCTTCTTGAGAGGCAACCCATGTGTTCTATTATTATTATTATTATTATTATATATATATATATATATATTCGCATGTATAAGTTTTTATATTTTGTTATGTTGTTATTTTATTTTATTTACTTTTCGTAGGTGCAAATTGAATGAAATGAAGCTATTTTGGATTGTAACCAATCAAACAAACCAGGAAGTTTCTTTAAACCCATCTCATATGTTCTTTAACTTTCACACATTGAGGACAATGTGTATATTAAGTTTGGGGGTGGTAGATATATTGAACATAATTGAAATACTTTCTAGATGTTCTTGCTTGTGAAATTTTTTTTGTTGTGTTGATTGAAGATATTTTGCTATGAATAGTGATTTATTTTTATTTCTTCTGTTTAAATGGTGCATAGCTCTTTGAAAAATTTGAATGTTGTTTAAGCGATGAATAATTTTTACGTATGTTTCATTTTTACAAGAATAAATATTCATGAGCACCAGTCTTGATTTTTGAGTTGCTATGATAATTTAGAGAAGGTTTATGTGAGTATGGAAATCAATTGATTTTTGTGTTGTTACAGTTCTTAGAATTTGTTTGATTTTCTCTCGAGGCGAAATTATAGATAACATTTAACTAAGAAAATGATTTAGGCCATCTTTGGATCGTTTGAGCCTTTCTATCTACCTTCACATGCATTATCCATAGTATACCCCTTTTGAGCTTCAAAGTTTATATATATATTTATCTCATTTCAAAAGCCTATCTTAAAATATATATATATATGTGTGTGTGTGTGTGTGTGTGTAGATATATCTATTTATCTTATCTCACTAGCATGTGACAATTGTTAGTAAATATTTAAAGATATATCAGAAAAAGAGGATACTAAAAAAAAAGAGGAAAAAAAAGGGATACTGAAAAAAAAAAGGATGGTATGTGTTGATAAATCCCAAATTGGGAAGTAATTATTGTGATGATAGAAGTTATCTTTTTTAATCCTAAAATGTTATGTTTGGGAAAAGTTTTGAGCTAAATATTATCTTTTATCCTACCTTTACCTAAGCCATACATTACAAGCTTAATAAAGTTCTATTGATTTGGTGTTTTGTGTTTGTCTAAATTAGTGGAGAGAGAAATGAAAAATAAACATATGAGATTTGTGATTTCATGAAAATTTGTTTGATTTTATATTTTTATAAACTCATCCGGATTGCATGTGATGAAATATGAAAAGACTCCACACACACACTAAAATTCATTGTGAAAACGTTATATACTTTTAAATTAGTTTTGATGCTTAGATAAAATTCTTTTATTTCTTTTAGCTATGTAATTTGGACCAACTAAAAAGAAATATTTTGAAAATCATTATTTTAAATGCAGTTATCTTTGTTTTATTTCCTTCCTTTTGCTCGAGGACTAGCAAAAACTTAAGTTTGGGGGTGTTGATAACTGTATTTTATATAGTTATTAACATCTATTTTATTAATTATTATTGCTATGTTCTTCATATTTTTAGTTAGTTTTAGTTTAATAAATTAGTATTTACTGTTTTTTATATAATTTAAGAAAATTAAATAATTTGTATCGAAAACTTACTTAATTGCAAATTTATGCCCAAAAATATAATATCAAATAAAAAAGTGCTTAATTGCAATTAATAAAAGTTGAAAATATAATTAAAATTAAAATTGGGCTTAATTTCAATTATTAAAAGTTTAAAATTTAATTTAAATTAGGAAAGAGCTTTATTGTAATTAAACAAAGTTTAAAATATAATTTGAAATATATTTGTGGGTTAAAATGCAATTAATAAAACTTATTTTTTTGCGTAGGAGAGAAGAATCCACGCGTCATCATCCATGCGTACAACGTGGACCATCCGATCAAATCATAAACGGTTAGGATACGCGCGTGTCCTTCAAACCTGACCAAAGAGAGTGGGTGCAGGGTTTCCTCTATCACGCGGCTCAGTGCCCGAGTGGGGCCCACCTACCGCGCAGGCTGGCGTGCAGGGTGGGACCCACGTGTCTGACGTGTTTTCAAGGCATGATTCCGTGCAGCCGTTTCACATGCTCTCGGGTATTGAACAAATAGAAAGCTGCCATGTGTCCGAGTGTTCCTTGCAACTATTCATATTCTCTCACGTGGCATATTTTGGTGAGCGCAAAAGCGCAGGATCATGCACACGTTGCAGCCGTTGTCCCCCACGTCCGTGCGCCTCTACTTCCGTGCGTTTGTGTCTACGTGCAACCGGTTTCTTCACCGTATGAAATGCGGCCACGTGTCCATATTAATCCTTGCAGCGAATCAGACGCAGACACGTGGCAGCGTGAATTAAAAAAAACAGAGCCACGCAGCTTTCCCAGTTTTGCGTTTTCGATACAATTTTGTCCCCCACTACGTAGTACCTTAATCTTCTTGTTGAGTTGATTCTCAACTTCTATTTTATAAAGAATAAATTTCTCTATAGCTTCATCTTTTCTTTTAAGCAAATACACATAGAAATATTTCATGGTATCATCACAAAAGTAATAAAATACTTATTGTCACCCATTTATTGAAGAAATTTCAAATCATATAGATCATTATGGATTAAGTCAAAAGGTTCAAAATAACTTTTAATCGAATGAAATGATGACCTAGTCATTTTTGCCTCAACACAAGTCTCATACTTATACTTTGAATCTATTTGGAATGTGGGTATATGTTCCATGTTAATTAGTTTAAGCAATGTATCATGATTAACATGACCTAATCTACCATGCCACAAGTTGGAAGACTTAAGAAAATAAGCAGAAGAATTAATCTCATTAATATTCTTAGCTTTTATAATCATTACATGGAGCTTAAATAGCATATCAGATACATGTCCCTTTCCTACAAACATCCCATTTTTGGTCATAATGACCTTATCAGATTCAAACACCATCCAAAAGCTATGCTTGTTTAGCAATGAGCTAGAAACAAAATTCTTACGGATGTATGGCACATAGAGTACATTGTTTAATGTAAGCTACTTCCTAGAGGTCATTTTCAATTTGACTTGGCATTACCCTTAAATACGTGATGTGGTAGAATTTCCCATGAAGAGCTTCTCTCCATCTTTCACTGCTTCAAAATTAGTGCATAGCCCCTTATTTGAGCATACGTGCCTTGTTGCACCAGTGTCAATTCACCATTCCTTTGGGTTTGATCCTACCAAGTTTACCTCATAAATGACTACACACAAGTCAATGTTGGAGATATCATAAGTGATGTCATCAGCCATGTATGCCTCACGGTTTCTATTTCTTTTTGGAAACCTACAGTTTGGGGTTTTATGCCCTATCCTCTTATAGTTAAAACAAATCCCTCTGAAGCTTGACTTCTTAAAAGTTGCTTCTTTAGGTCCCAATTTATACCTTTTACCCATCTTGCCCTTTCTCTTATTCTTATTTTTTTTGGAACTTTGACTGATCGGTGCAAAACTACAAGTACACAGTATCATAGTTTTATAATAAAATTATAAGAAGAGTATCGTCCTTGGGGACTAGTAACTTACTTTTGATAAATACCAAACTTATACTAATCTCAATTTTATCTAGAGAAGTCACTAAAGTTGTTGTAATTGGAATTTAAATAAAATATGCAAAAGAAAATAAAGATGTTTTTCAAAGATCAAATTAATGTGAAGAAAACTTCTAGGAGATCGATTTCACCTAATCCCTTACTATGTTTTACTTATCTAGATAATTGAATTTAATTCTCTTTATTTGTTAGCAATATCCAAAAAACATCTAAAAGCTTTTTTCGACAATCAATTTGAAACATTTTTGTTAATTAATTTACACAAGAGTATGCAATTTAATAAAACAAGAAATCATTAAAACCAAATATTTTAGTACTACACAGGTTCATACAAGACTTTCTATTTTTATATTTACCTATGCCATAATATTATAGATCTATCATATAATTCCCTCTTTCGATAGTAAATCACAAAATTAAAATCATCTAATTAATGGTCAGTTAATTAGAAGCAATAAACTCAGAATAAATCAAACAAACATGAAAATTAATAATTCAAATTAACATAGAAAATCAAGCATAGTTTAGAATTAAATTATATCTTTTTCCTAGAATACAGAAAAATTAGTTTATGCTAAAAATTAAATTTAACATAAATGAATTCGTCATAATTTTCTTAGAGGAATTGAAAGAAAATTGAATCACAAAAAGAATCTACTTTCACATCTTCTCTTTCCTACGTTTCTTTTTTTTTCTCACTTTGACACATAATCAACTGCTAACAAGATATAAACAAAACCAAAAGTATGAGGAAAAGGACCCATAAAATCAATTCTCCAAACATCAAATAACTCAACCTCTAAGATATTTTTCTATGGTAGCTCTAGACACCTTGAAATATTTCCCATACATTGGCACCAATCACATTTTCACTAAAGTATAACTATCACGAAAAATAGAGGGCCAAAAGAAATCACTTTGAAGTATCTTACTTGTTGTTTGTGTTACTCCAAAATTTCCTCCATATGATTAGGAATGGCAATGATGGAGAATGGCTTGCATCTCCTCTTCAGGAACACATCTTCGAATGATTTGATCAAGAAATCTTTTGAAAAGAAAGGCTCATCCCAAAAATAATATTTCACATCATGCAAAAACTTCTTACATTGATGGTAAGTAAGATATGATGGCAATACCCTACAAGATAGGTAGTTTACAATATCAACATACTAAAGAAGCTTGATCTCACATGCAAACAACTGCTTATCAGGGAATGCTTATTGGATCTCAAAATCTGGTTTTACTTCCTCTTGCTCCAACCGAGAGAGATGGTCAGCAACTAAATTTTCACTTCATTTCTTATCTCAAACTTCCAAATCAAATTCTTGAAGAAGAAGGATCCAACGAATATGCCTAGGCTTAGCATCCTTCTTTCCAAACAAATAACAAAGTACTGTATGATCAGTTTACACTATCACCTTTGTACCAATAAAGTAAGACCAAAATTTGTCACAAGAAAATACCACAAGAAGCATCTCTTTCTCAATTGTTGTATAATTCAATTGGGCTTTATTCAATGTACGACTTGCATAGTATATGGCCCTAAACAATTTATCTTTCTTTTGTCCTAACATTGCTCCAATTGCATAGTCACTTGCACTACACGTGACTTCAAAAGGTTGAGTCTAATCAAGTACAATCATTACTGGTGCTGAAATTAGTTTCTCCTTGATTGCATTAAAGACCTACAAACAAACAACATCAAAGTCAAATGTAGAATTTAATAAAGCATCAACTATGCTTCTATTTTGCCTATTTAACCTATTATAGAACATCTGAACTTGCAATCAATCTGGCAATCCATGTTGAGGGAAACATCGAATCATATCTTTGTATCTTTCCAATGCTTAATAGAGTGTCTCAAAATCATTTTGTCTGAATTGACCAATCTCACTCTTAAGTTGGGTTGTTTTGTAGGTGGAAAGAATTTAACAAGAAACTTTCCTACCATGTCTTGCCAACTAGTGATGCTTCCCGGTTGTAGAGATTGTATCCAACCTCTGGCCTTGTCTCTCAATGAAAAGGGAAACAATCTCAATCTAATGATGTCTTCAGTAACACCATTCATCTTTACAGTGTCACAAATCTCTAAAAATATCACCAAATGAATATTGGGATCATCAAATGGCAATCCACTAAATTGAGCTTGTTGCACCATGCTAATCAACGCAGGTTTAAGCTCAAAATTATTGATATTAATGGTCTAGCATCTTACACCTCAATAATTGTCATTCATAATTGGCCTTACATAATCCTTCAAGGTGGGTGGTTATGCATTCTATTCTCCTTCATCCATGGCTAGTACTTTCTTCTTTCTTGGTGATCTAAAGGTTCTTTCAATCTCTGAATCAAAAGGAATAATGTTTTGAGTTCTAGCACAACGCATCCAACGTCAAAAACACACCTAGAGAAAAATAAAAATAAAAATGAAAATGAAATAAAATATATTTCTAAATTAAAACCAAGATTACTTTGTATCGATATTGGCAAAAATAAGAAAAATAATTCCCACAAACGGTGCTAAAAACTTGATCGGTGCAAAACTACTAGTGCATAGTATCGTAGTTTTATAATAAAGTGATAAGAAGAGTATCATCCTCAGGGATTGGTAACTTATTTTTGACAAATATAAAAATTATATTAATCTCAATTTTATCTAGAGAAGTCACTGAAGTTGTTGTACTTGGAATTTAAATAAAATTAATTTAAAGAAAATATGCAAAAGAAAATAAAGATGATTTTCAAAGATCAAATTAATGGGAAGAAAACTTCTAGGAAATCGATTTCACCTAATCCCTCAATATGCTTTACTTATCTAACTAATTGAATTTAATTCTCTCTATTTGTTAGCAATCTCCAAAAAACATCCAAAAGTCTCTTTCGACAATCAATTTGAAATATTCTTGTTAATTAATTTACACAAGAGTATGTAATTTAATAAAGCAAGAAAGCATTAAGACCAAAGATTTTAATACTACACATGTTCATACAAGTCTTTCGATCTCTATATTTACCTATGCCATAATATTCCAGATCTATTCTATAATTTCCACTTTCGATAGTAAATCACAAGATTAAAATCATTTAATTAATGGCTAGTGAATTAGAAGCAATAAACTCAGAATAAATCAAACAAACATGAAAATAAATAATTCAAATTAACATAAAAAATCAAGTATAGTTTGGAATTAATTACATCTTTTTCCTAGAATAAAGACAAATTAATTTTTGCTAAAAATTAAATTTAGCATAAATGAATTCATCATAATTTTCTGAGAGAAATTGAAAGAAAATTGAATCGTAAAAAGAATATACTTTCGCGTCTTCTCTTTCCTGTGTTTCTTTTTTTTTTTGCTCTGCCTTTTGCCTTTTCATCTCTACGCCTTCTATTTCTTTTTTTGTCTTTCCTCTAGCGGCTCTTTCCTCTCTATTTCTTATGTTTCCTTATATCTATATATATATATATATATATATATAAGCCTTTTGTTTCTTTTCTATATGTTCTTTTGTTCCCCATATGTTTCTCCCTTCTACCTCTTATATATATTTAAAAAAATATTCATTTAAATTTAAGAGTCTTTAAATGATATGATAGGATATAACCTCTTTTAGAAGAAGCTTTGTTGTCTTCTTTCACTTTGAATCTTATTAGCAAGTCTTTCAAAGACACTTTCGTTCGCTTATGCTTAAGGTATGCATTGAACCTTATCCATGAAGGGGGAAACTTTTTAATAATAATTGTAACTTGGAAGGTTTTACTAAGTATCATCCCTTCATCATACATCTCTGTTATAATAGCTTGGGTTTCACATGCTTGACTGCTTACTGATTTAAAGTCCACCATCTTATAATCAAGAAAGCGACCAACCAAAATTTTCTTGGCGCCGGTATTTTCAGTTTCATACTTTCGGCTCAATGATTCCCACAAATCTTTGGTCCTCTTTTCCTTATTGTACTCATTATACAAGGAATCAGTTAGACTATTTAAAACATAGTTCTAACATAGATAATCAGAATACTTCCATGCTTTAATAGCACTAGCAGATTGGAAATCTTGTTCACCCTCAAATTGATTAAGAGCTTATTCAGTCAAGAACCTTGCTAAATTCAAGGTGGTAAGATAAAACATCATCGTACTCCTCCATCTCTTGAAGTTCAAGCCATTAAACTTCTTTGATTTCTCTGCCACAATATGACTCATTAAATATAAACTGGTAACATTGGGGTTACCCTATGAGCCACAAAAGGTCTCATCATTTGGTTCACAATAGAACCACCCATAATAAAGTCAACAACATTTATAGTTGGGTTTTCAATTCCGGACATAGGATTGATCATTTCAATTCTATAATCTTTTCGTTACTTTTTCTACTTAAAACACAAATGATAACACAAGTTTTTTAAAAATCATAAAATAAAGTTTTAGATTAAAAAAATATATTAATTTTTATATATATTTCATTAATTAGAGTGATTAAATAATTTTTAAAAAAAATAATACAAATTATTTATTTATTAAATTATAATATATATATATATATAGTAAAAATAGAATACAAATATAAAGTAAAGAAAATTAATATTAGTAATACAAAATAAATAAAAAAACAAATAGACTTAATATAACAATAATAGTATTAAAAAATATAATTATATAAAATAATTAATGATAGCATTAATACATAAAGTGACGGAGATAAAGTGGAAGTAATTTAATATAAGAAAAAAATTAATAAAAATTAATATTATAAATGATGAAAAGAATTAATAAAGATGTAAAAATTGAACAAGAATTATAATATAATATATATAATAAAATTGATATATAATAGAACAGATAAATATAACATATTTTAAATAATATATTTGTCTCAAAATATTTGTTAAATTTTTTTGTATTTGTTTGTTAAAAAAATAAGTGGAAAAAAATTATCTTAAGATTATAGAAAATAATACACGGATAAATAATTTAAAAATAAAATTACTTTATTAAAATTAGAAATATATAAATATAAATATATACATATAAATTATAAATACAAATTTTAAATGATATATAATTTAAATAAAAAAAATCGAGACCTGTGTATCACATAGTGTCCTTAAGATAATTTTTTCACTTACCGTGAGTATTTAAAAACGAAGAAAATTTATCTCTCATAATACAACGATTAAACCATAATAAACTTACACCACAGTTAATTATTTTATTAACTTTAAAATATTTGAATTTTATTAAAAGAATCTAACTCTAGATAAGAAATATATAACAAAAAAATTCTTTCACCTTCCCTTATTGTCCTTTTTTTCCCCTTTTTTCTTCTTTTTTTTCCTTTTTTTTCTTCTCTTTCCCTTTTTTTTTTCTTCTTAGCGCTTCTCTTATTCTGTGCTTTTCTTTGTTTTTTTTTATTCTCTGAATAGGTATATATAGATATCTTCAAAAGAAGTGGAAAAGAGTTTCTTCAATTTAGAAGTGGAAAAAAGTTTTTTTAATTCAGAAACAGAACGTAAAAGAAATTAAAGCAGAAAACAAGTAGAGAAACGAAAAATTGAAACAAAAATTGAAGACAAAGAGAACCATTTTTTAACAATTTTAATTCATAATTTTTAACTGAAATTATTTTGAAAATTAAAAATTGATTTATTTTAAGAAAATAATAATAACATATGTCACAATTTGAATGATATGAGTACAAAGTAATTATAAATTTATTAATTAAATGATAAATTTATAATTTCGTAAAAGAGATGTCACGATCTAATTGGCACAAAAAAAAAAACTAATGTGGATTTCTTATTAAATCGATTATGAAGTATCATAATTCTTTTCATGTGTAAAAACTATTAAAGAAATAAAAATAATACTGACGTCTCACGTATATTAATTTGAACAAAATCAAACCTGGAAATTAAGCTATCGACCCATTTTGAGCAAGAGCTAAATAAATAGATTACGAAATTGACCATGACAGTTCAATCATACGATCTCTTCATAAATGAGACTTATAAGCACGTGGTACAATTAAGGTATTTAATTGAGTCGGGCAAGTCCTCAATCTTTCAATAGAAATCTTAATAATTTAAAAAAAAATTAAGTATACATTTCTTTTAAATAATAAAGAAGTATATAATTTTGAGGACGAGTGGGGGCAATCATCATCCTTATGTTCTGTTTCTTTGGGGTCTTTAAAGTAGGAATACTCAGCGGTCATCCCTAATTTATTTTTTTATTTTTTTCTTTTTTTACCTTCTATCTACAATCTTCACAAGAATTAAACAAGCATGATCTTTAAAATGCCGAGAGTGAGCCCATCTCAGAGGCCTTCGAAAGTAGAAGCAACGTGGGTAGCAAACACTAGCACATCTTTAACTGCTATGTGATCCTTTTGTCGATTTGCTTTTTGTCACTTTTCCAACTTTTCAGCACATGGTCTCCTATTTTTCACCATCCAAAAATAAAGGTACGGTCAAAACAATGTGGTTAATGATCCGAACTCAATTGAAACAAATATATTTAAAATAAAATAATATTAATTAACAAATATTAAAAAATAAATATATTAATTATGACTTTAATATTATTAAAAAAATTTATTTTAATAATTTTTAATCACTCCATAAAAAAATAACAATATTATAATAAAAAAATAATTAAATTAATATTTTTTTTTCTTAATTGATTTTTTTTTCAAAAGTTAAGAAACTAAATGATATCATTTTTAACTTAAAGTTCTAAACATAACAAATAACCTAATCTAATTCTAAGGTTAATATCCTCCCTTTTGCAATACAATTTATACATGCAATTGAAACCATTCTCATTAACTCACACATCCGTAGAAATGAGTCAAGCTTTAGTGGCTTAATCATGATATCCATAACCTGTTCTTGAGTAGGACAGTGTACCATTTTTACTACTTTTTTTGTGAGCTCACATAGGAAGTGAAAGCGCACATCAATGTGCTTGTTGCGATCGTGCATCACATGATTTTTGAGAGCTTAATTGTTGAATTGTTGTCACGGTTCACTCTCATAAGGCCTTGTTGAGTATGTGTAAGCACCTCTAATATCCTTCTTAACCAAACAGCTTGACATGTACAAGTTGCTCTTGCAATAAATTCTGCCTCAGTAGTGTACAAAGTAACCACCGGTTGCTTCTTAAATGACCATGATACCACACCTGAACTTAACATGAATAAATAACCGAATGTGCTTTTCTATCATCAAAATCCCCAACATAATCACTATCTGAGTAAGCAATTAATTCCATGTTTCCTTCCTCCTTGTAAAACACTCCAAAAATCAAGGTTCCTTTTAGATATCTCAATACCTTTTTTGTAGCTATCAAATGAATTTTGGTAGGTGATTCCATGTATCTGCTTATGAGATTCACTACGAACATAATACCAGGTTGAGTAGTAGTCAGGTACATAAGACTCCCTACAATTTGTTTATACAATGTGTTGTCTACCTTCACTCCTAGCTTATCCTTCGTGAGTTTGAAACTAGGGACAATCGGGTTGTGAATTGAATTGCAGTCTCTCATTTCAAATCTTTTTAGTACTTCCTGAGCATATTTTCTTTGGCCAATAAAGATCCCTTTTAACCCTTGTATAACCTCGATACCTAGACAGTACCTCATTTTTCCAAGATCTGTCATCTCAAACTCATTCATTATAGATTTCTTGAATTCAACAAACATCAGCTCATCATTTCCAGTAAACACAAGATCATCTACATAGAGACAGATTATGAGAGTCTTACCTACAACAGATACCTTTATGAATAGAGTGTGTTCATAAGGGCATTTCTAGAAACCTTCACTTATAAAGTAGCTTTCTATACGACTGTACGAAGCTCGAGGTACTTGTTTGAGTCCATAAAGAGCTTTCTTAAGCTTGTACACTTTGTTTTCTTCTCTTTTAATGACATAGCCTGGTGGCTGCTCTACAAACACATCCTCACTTAACTCACCATGTAAGAAGGCCGATTTTACATCCAATTGATAAAGAGGCCACTTCTTCTGAGCAGTAGAGATATTACCACTCGAATGGTGTCTAGTCGAGCTATTGGTGCAAAAACCTCAGTATAGTCTATGTCATGCTGTTGACTATACCCTTTTACAACTAACCTGGCTTTGTATTTGTCAACCTCCTCTAGCTCATTTAACTTTGTTTTGTAGACCCAGTTTACCCCAATCATTTTTCCTCCTCTTGGAAAATTTGTTAATTTCCAAGTATCATTTCTTTTAATAGCTTTTATTTCTGTATCCATGGCTTCCCTCCATCGATCAATTTTTACTGCATCAGTGAATAACAGTGGATCATTGTCTGCAAACATAGCCAAATGGGCTACATCTTCCCAAGAGGAAAAACCTTCTCCATTGACATAATTTCTCATCCATATGGGAGGCTTTCTGATTCTTCCTTCATTAGAGCCATTGGAACTTTCTTCTGAAATGTCATCTTGTTCCTCTCCTTTTGTTAAAGTTTCACTATGAACAACAGTTTTTTTTGAGTTGATTCCTTCTAGATGTTCTTCTGTAACAGGAGGTTCATCTTCTCCCCAGTCTAGATCAGCTAAAGTGTCTTCTTTATGGTTCTTATCCCAATCCCAACTTTTATCTTCCTCAAATACCACGTCCCTGCTTACTATAATCCTCTTAGAGATTGGATCATACAATCGGTATGCTTTAGATTCCTCGCTGACTCCAAGTAAAACACAATGCAAACTTTTGTTATCTAGCTTGGTTCTTTTTTTATCTGGGATATGAGCATATGAAACACATCCAAAAATTCTAAAGTGATCCACTGATGGTTTTAATCCACCCCATGCCTCTTCAGGAGTCATATGTTTTACTGAAAGTGTTGGACTTCTATTCAAAACATGAATAGTCCAATTTACTACTTCAGGCCAAAAACTCTTGGGAATCCTTTTGGTTGAAAGCATACTTCTAACCAAGTTCATGATTGTTCTATTTTTCCTTTCTGCAACACCATTTTGCTATGGTGTGTATGTTGTTGTCAATTGTATACGAATTCCATTTTCATTGCAGAATTTTAAAAAATCCAAAGATGTGAACTCCTCACCCCTGTCTGTACGAAGGCATTTTATCTACATACCCGTTTCCTTTTCAACTAGACTCTTGTAAACTTTGAAAAAACTGAGAGCTTCTGTTTTTTCAACTAGAAAGAACACCCAAATCTTTCGACTATAATCATCAATAAAGGTGAGTAAGTACCTTTTTTGCTGTTTGAGATGGGATTGATGGGTCCACAAATGTCTGCATGTATGAGTTGAAGAATTTGTGAAGCCTTCCACATGCTTTTTTGTGGAAATTGGTCTCTGTGTTGCTTTCCTACTATGTAGTGCTCACACAACATTGTAGTATCCTTGATAAGTGGTAATCCATTCACCATTCCTTTATATTGGCGAAGTTTCAGACCATTGTAGCTTAGGTGTCCATAAAGGTAATGCTAGAGTCGAGTTGTGTCTTCTGTAAGAGAATTGAAGCATATATGCTCTACAGATTGTAGTGGAGTGGGTCTAATTTGTCCCATCACAACAAACATCCTATTTTTGGACATTTGTGTATCCATGATCAGTCCCTTGGTATGATGAAATAGCTTGCATTTTCCTTGTTTGAAGAGAATGGTTATTCCCTTATCCAGTAGTTGGCCAATGCTCAAAAGGTTATTCTTCAATTCTGGAACATAGAATACCTCAATCACTACCTGAGTAATCCCATTTACCATCGTATGTATACTTCTTTTCCCCATTATTGCCATTTGTGAATTGTTTCATAATTTCACTGATTCTCTGAAGGTTTCATTGAAATCAAAGAACATTTCCTTCTTACCACACATGTGATTGCTGCAACCTGAGTCAAGAAACCATGTTTCTTCATTGTTTGGTTTCTACACATCCGTATAGGCCATCAATAAGACTGCTTCACTGGATTCTACATCATTGTAAACTGTTTCACTGGATTCTACATAATGTGCTCTTGTTTGTTTCTTTGGACATTCATACTAAAAATGCCTAAAATCATGACAATAATAACATTTAACTGAAGATTTGTCAAAAATTGATCTGCTCATTGATCTGCCCCTTCTTCCTCTTCCCTATACTCGGTAGTTTGCGCTACCTCTTATTTGTCCTTCAAACTAGTCGTCATGAACAATCTTCAGCACTTGTTCTTCTACGTCATGTCCATTTATGCATTTTTCATGAACAAGTAAGCTGCTTTGTAGCTCATCGATGGACATTGTGTCTAGATTATGTGATTCCTCAATGGAGCAAACAATGTAATCAAATTTAGGGTTCATAGATCGTAGAATCTTTTTTATGACGGTAATGTCTCACATCTTCTCTCCATGGTATCACATTTTGTTAGTGATGGTGAGAGTACGAGTGAAATACTCGTTTATAGATTCACCCGCTTTCATATTAAGAATTTCAAAATCTTTTTGAAGAGCTTAGAGCTGGGCATGTTAATGCGTGTTGTGCCCTGATACTTCTGTTTGAGGGAATCCTAGATATCTTTAGTTGTATCTTTGTTCAGAATTGTCTCCAGAATGGAGCGATCAATTGCCTGAAACAGGTAATTTTTTGCCTTCAGATCTTTGAGTCGTTGTTCTTCAATAATCTTCTTATGTCCTTCAGTGAGCGCAACCCTATCTGTTGCTGTAAAGATCCCAATTTCAATCAAACCCCAATATTCTTTTGAGTGCATAAATTTTTTCATGAGCATGCTCTAGTGATCATAGTGTCCATCAAAGCGAGGAATTGCTGGTTGAACGAAGCTTCCTTCAGTTGCCATTTAACAATTTATATGAAAGATTACAATGGCTTCAAGTGATGGTCAGATTCGCAAGCTCTGATACCAAATGTAAGATCTATTTTGGAGAATGATTAAAACTATTATTTGATAAAAACTCAATTAACTTTTATAGACTTACAAATACGAAGAAAACAAGAAAAACAACCCACCTTCACCACTCCTATAAATCAACATTAATAAACATATATTAATTCTAAGTTTAACATTAATTCCATTGCGTAAGAGTTTCTCACAGTACACCGTACAAAATGACATATGAATTAAGATAATACTATAATTATAATATAATTTCATGGTTTTTTTTATTTTGAGTAAAACTATTATTTAGTATTTTAATTTTAATAAGGTGTTTATTAATTATTTTATTTATAAAAAATATTAATTGGTCATTTTACTTATAAAAATAGTACTCATTAGTTATTTTATTTATAAAAAAAAGTCACAAAAAATCTTTCATTGATAACTTGTTTTTAAATAGATATTAATGAAGGTATTTTTTTAATTTATCCAATTCTATCAAACTAAAAAAATTTACAAACATAACTGGTGAGTATATTACTGTTTTTTATCCCATCTTATAACTGAAATGTCCTCGATAATTTTTTTTAAATAAATTTAAAATTATTAAATATTTCTTTTTAACAACATTTTTATAAGTAAATTGACTAAATGTCATTCTCAAAATTAGAGAATTAAATGACAACTTTTGTATAAATAAAAGAATCAATATGACCTTCAATTTTATATAATATTATTATATTTCTCTTAAGTGCAATTGAAGAACAATGAATAATTTTTAGGTTTCTTATTTTAATGGTATATTTATTAAATAATAGATATTCACTTTGACTCATGTTATTAAATTAATATACTACTAGTCTTTCTATTTAATAAAAGGTATGTCAAAATTTGAAAAATAATATGATTTATAGAAGAATAATTTTATGTTTATGAAAATATTTATAATTTATATGCCTTCTTTCATTTTTTTGGTCTATTTTAATTGAAAAATATCGCATACCATCTAAGTAATTATTGTCAACATCCACAATCTTCTTCGTTATATCCTTAATGTCGCTTTATTCCTTTATCAGTCAACTATTATAAAATAATTCAAAGCTATATTTTTTAACCAAACTTGTAATTAAGTTATCACCAACTCATTTAAATTACGTATGTTTATTCCTGACTTTCATTACTGTCATCTCATTTTTTTATCTCATTGGCCCCTTTATCATTTTTGTCTAATTTATATTCAATCCAATCTAAAATGAAAGTGACTTTGATTAAACATAATATGGTCAAAAAATGATAAGAAGGTTAAAAAGATCGAAGAGAATAAACTAATGAAGATAGTACTTCAAATAAATCGGTGATAACTTAACTTTTATTTCAATAAAAAATAAATTTTTGGATTATAACGTAACAAAATATAAAAAACAAATGAGTTATTAAATAAAGTAAGACAAATAATGTGATAGAGATGAGATAAAGTGGTTAGAGTTGTTTTCATAATTAAATGAATTAAAAAATACAGAATAAATGAAATAATATATTTTTATAAAGATAAAATTATTATTATATAAAGATTTAATTATATAATATAATTTTTTTATATTTATAGTTTCATTTTAATCTTATAGGAAAGAATTTTTATTTTTTTAAAACGTAAATGAATATTGAATATATGTTTTTAATTTTGTATAAAAATGAAATTATATTAAATAATTAAATTATTTATATAATTTTTTTAAAACTCATAATATATTAATTTGAAAATATAAATATAAATTGATATCTTATTAAAATGGTACCAAAAGTACCAAACCGATATTGTTTCGTCTTCAAGAATCGAGCTGGATTCCACGCGTACCTTGAAATTCGTCCGTTGGTTGTTTTTGAATTTCAAACATCGATCTGCTCTTTTTCTTTGCACCAATGTATTACCCAAACCCACGTCTCCCCAGTCCCCACCCCACGAAACCCAATACCTACAAAAACACTCCCACGTCTCTTTTTCTCTCTCTCTCTCTCTCGTTCTCAATTTTCTCGAGAGAAAACAAATTCTTATATCGAAATTTATTGTGGTACGAAACTAACAGTATCTCTGTTCTTCAGCTGAAAGAGGATCTTTACTCGAATGGGTGCTTCAGGAAAATGGGTGAAATCTCTCGTAGGTTTCAAAAAATCTGAGAAGGAAGACCATGTTAGTCAAAGATTTCATATGTTTCTGTTTTACTATCTTTTGCTTTTTTTTTCCTCTTTTAAAAAAAAAAAAACTTTTTCTTAGGTTTTTTGGGGGTTCTGTTTCTTCATTTTGTAGGAGAAGACAAATGGTAAGAGCAAGAAATGGAGGCTGTGGAGGAGTGGCTCTGGGGACTTGGGGTCTTCATGGAAGGGTTTAAAAGGCAGTCACAAATCATCTTCTGAGTGCTCTGATTCTCCACCTAGAGGTGATGCTTTTACTGCTGCTGTAGCAACTATTGTTAGAGCTCCTCCTAAAGACTTTAAGGCCGTTAGGGAAGAATGGGCTGCCATTAGAATTCAAACTGCTTTTCGTGCATTCTTGGTAAATTGATTTTTATATTAATCTCATTTCTCATTTTCTTTTGCTCTTTTGCTGATAATGCGTCTGAAATGTTAGAAACTTCATATATTTTGTTCTGCTGTATTTCATTGTAATTTATAAGGGACTTTTGGTTCAGCATCTTTCATTCTGTTAAATCGCTTCTTACAAATCTTTATGATCAATCAGGAAAATATAAATAAATTTAGAAACACTGTCGGACCTCATTAATTACATTTTCAGAAGCACTTTATATATTTTGTTCTGCTGTATTTCAATTTTTTCTCTCTAAAACCTCATGTCTGAAACCATTTTTAACAAAAAAGCAAACATGCCCTAAGTGAAAGCATTTTTGTTGAATTTTGAATCCCTAGGTTTTAATGTTTGAAATTTTTAATTTTTCCCTAAATATCTCTTAGTTGGCGCTCGGCACACTAGTTATTGCTTCTTGATTAAGCAAATGTAGAACCAAATTTCTCGGAGATTTTACTTAAGGTGTAAAAGCAGAAGTACTTGTTTGTTGCATGCCTAAATATCACTAAGTTTGATATGGGCTTGATATTACCTCTTTGTGTAACTTTGTTTGTTTGTTATATTTTCTGTGTGTTTGTTTTTTATATTGTTCTCGTATTATATTGTGTTAAATTGCAGGCAAGAAGGGCTTTGAGAGCCTTGAAAGGATTGGTGAGGCTACAAGCTCTTGTGAGGGGACATCAAGTGCGAAAGCAGGCTGCTGTGACTCTAAGGTGTATGCAGGCTCTTGTTCGAGTTCAGGCTCGAGTTCGGGCTCGTCATGTCCGAATGTCTATGGAGGGACAAGCTGTGCAGAAAATTCTTGATGAACACCGTCTCAAGGCTGATCTCTTGAAACAAGCTGAGGTACAATTTAGTGGGAAAAAATGGAGCATGTATGTGTTAAATTTCAGATGTTATTACGTGAAATTGATTATTTGGTTTAAATCCAAATGTGTATTTTTTCAGGAGGGTTGGTGTGATAGCAAGAGAACATTAAAAGATGTTAAAGCAAAGCTAAAATTGAGGCATGAAGGGGCATTAAATAGGGATAGAGCAAAGGCATATTCTTTAGCTCAAAAGGTATTGAAATACTTGTGTTCATTAACTTATAATATTTTAAATGACATATACATTAGATTGTACATCAAATTGACCTCATAACATGTCAGTTATATACATCTCTCTATAACATAATGTATATTTATTTATGTACAAAATGTACATAAAGTAGATATATTCGTTTGGGGCCAAAAGGTAAGGTAACACACTCTTTTGGGTTTAATTCGATTATGTATGCTTCAAATCCTTCATTTCCCCAAAAGAATGATAGTTCTTAATTTTTTTTTCAGCAGTGGAAATCGAACCTGAATTCTGATCGTCAAACAACCTCATTGTATCCTAACAAGAATCTAGGCCTTGACAAGAATAGCATGGGATGGAGTTGGTTAGAACGCTGGATGGCAGCAAAGCCTTGGGAGGCTAGGTTAATGGAAAAATCCCAATGTAAATCCTTACAGATTACTACTCCACCTTTGAAAAACTCTGCTGATTATCTTGTGAGTAAACATCCAAAATCAACGGAAACCAGCATGGTGAAAGTGAGAAAGAACAATGTTACGACACGTATCTCAGCAAAACCTCCTCCAATTGGGCACGTTACTCGTTCATCTTCAAGCCCGAATTCTGAATGCCGGTTTGACGAGAGCTCTCCTTCCTCTTCATTTTGCACATCTACAACACCAGTTTCAGGGATTACTTTGTTGAATGCAGATAGGACAGATGAATGCACTAGCAGTCGGCCAAATTACATGAACTTGACTGAATCTATAAAGTTAAAGCAGAAAGCAAATGGTCATGCATGTTATAGAGTTCAAAGGCAGTCCGTTGATGAATTTCAGTTTCTTAAGAAGTCAGCTACTTTCTACAGTAGGGATTCTAAAAGCAGTGCTGGTTCTGATTCAGTTAACTTTTCCAGGCCACTTTGCCCTCCAACCCAATTGGATAAGAACTCAGTGAATGTCAGGTGAAAAGAAGGCCTCTATAAGGATTAGTGTCATTTTTGTTTGAGTAGATCAACTGCTTGTTGTTCCCTCTTGGTCTTGTGTCTCATGGAATGTGATACTAAGCTCATTGCAGTGTTTGCTCAATGATTTTTGGCATATGCTTTCAAGGATTCCAGATATGTCAAATATTCAATTTATGCATTAAAATGGAGTTTAATTATATATTTATTTATTGGTTATATAGAGTTTAATTGCTTTCCTTTCATTGGATAAAAATGACCATTCTTTATAAAATAGTTTATGCATTTCAATGGAGTTTAATTATCTGTAGAAGTGTCTTCAGATAATGTCTTTTGATCTCTTTATCTTATAAAATGTGTTTTTCAAAACTTTGGGAAAAATTGTTAAGAAAAAAACATTATTTTAATAATATTTATATTAAAATACTTTTTTGCAGTAAAATATGTGCCAAAACATGGATAAATGTGAAATTTAGTTGAAAATTATTTAAGGAAAAAATCAATGATAACATTATTTTAATATAAAATTATTTAAGTGTATATATTTTTTAAAACAAATTACTAAAATAAAATCATGAAAATCAATAAATATTAAACTAAATAATTTGTAGAAAAAATTTCGTACTAATTTTCAATTGAAGGATTAAATTTTATTAATATTTCAATCATTATACGATAAAATATAATTTTTCAATAAAAATTATTAAAATATTGTATTTATTCTTAATTGGCACTTTTATCAAAGTTATGAGATTAAAAAACACATTTTACCGTCTAAAAGATTAAACGCAATTAAGGATTAATCCGATGGTTTAGACAAATCCTTTTTTCTGCCTATAATGTCCATGTTATGATTGGATAAATGTACATATGTACGTTCACATCAGTGGCATTTAGGATTACAGAGAGTAATTCGTAAAATATGATATTGGTATGAATACTCAGATCCTCCATTTGATGGCCATGCACGAGTATTTGTAGAGGTGTGATTGATACATGACGTAACATAATTTGCTCATCAATTGACTTGTAGAAGAGACTTCCCTTTTAAGGTAACAAAGGTTGTCAAGGGTCAAAGCAATGGTTATTGAGTATCACAACAGAGGTTGTAAAGAGGCACATTATTAAGAGCTTTAAAGATCGTAACTCAAATAAGAGGTGAATAGCCAATTTAATAAAGACAGGATTAGTTAGGGGTGTTCACGATCTTATCTGATACAATTTTAAATAAAAAAAATTTAATCAAATTCGACCGTTTATATTATTAAAATCGAATTTGACCGTTTGGTTATTAAAAATATTATAACTGAATGGTTTAGTCTAGTTTGATTAATTTTTTTTAATGATCCTATTAATAATACATAAATATGATACAGTCTAATCCTTCAACACCACTACGTAAGAGCACACCGATACAATGACAACCACGAGTAATATAATCATTTGTTCAATCACACATTGCAAATAAAGCGGAAGGATGTCAATCTAAAATAAAATGTAAGGGAGGAAAGATTGGGAGCAGATTTATGTTTACCGAATAAAAGGGTCAAACCTAAGTTCGAAAAATATAAACTTACAAGATCTCTCTTCTTTTTTTGGGTCAAAGATTGTTACAGTTTATGAATAATCGAACTAATGGAATCCTAAGTTCTAAAAATCTAGTAAGAAAGAAATGATACAAACCTCTTGAACAATAACTTTTATTGCACTTTGCCAATTTTTGGGTTCAATAGTTACAATAAAAGTCGTAACAGTGCATCCTTCCTTCCCATAATCGCTATGAAGATAAACTATGAAGATAAACTATGTGATTTTTAAATAATTCATCAAATTCTTAAAAATAAAAAATAAACCTAAATATTTTATAATAAAGTTTTGGTTTTGAAAATATCTAAACTAATAACATAAATTTAAAGATAAAAGATAGATAGATTCATACAAATAATACACAGATGTGAAATTCATTTATCAATGAAAAATTAATGAGATTTTTAACTATTTGATTGTATTTGATAAAACTAATTAGGTTAATAAAATATAAACTTATAGTATTGATTATTTCTTGTATGTATAAATAATACTTATGGTGTGATCATTATTTTTTATTAATTAAATCTTAACTTGACACTTTTGGTGGGATGGATAAATTAATTTTTAATTAAATTATATTTATTTATAAGAAATTATCAAATCATTTAACTTGCCACTTTTGATAGTACTGATAATTTTAAACTTATATTCAAGTTGTCTAAATTGAATTATAGATTTATTTATTTTAAATCTAACTTTCATATTTAAAACAACTATAAAAAATATATCGTCAATAATCTTTTAAAAAGTAATTCTTACAAAAATCTTTGAAATAGAGCATGACTTTAAATTAGATCCAAATAATCACATCTAACATCTAATAATATTATTCTAAATCAAATCCATATTCATGTTTCTAAAAACTCAATTTTATTTTAAATCTATTTTGAAAAATATGTTGTTAATATATTTTTCGATATTAAACTTTATAAAAATTCTTGAATAGAAAATAATGTGTTTAATTATTATTGAAAATAGTTTTCTAAATAATTTACACAAACATATCAACATAAATTAATTTACATTATAATAATTAGTCAAATATATTAAAAATAATAAATAATCAATAAATTATTTATAACAAATTAATGAAATACAATATTATTGAGTAAAAATATATAAGAATACATATTAGATTTATATTAAATAGATAAATGAAAACATGTGTGCCTTGCTCCATAAAAGAGGTTCACAATATCCCCTATATTCCAATAACGATTTTGTATCTCTTGATCCGGAATAACTCCCTATTTGAGATAACTTAATCTAAATTGTTTAATAGCTAAGCATAAACTAAAACTTGTTTAACTCTCAAATTGAGAGAACTTAAATAAAAATTATAAAAAATAAGAAAAGAGACAAGCTACAAAAGTTGAGGGATGATTTGGAATGAAAGGGACGAGTCCTTTATATAGGTGAGAAAATGTTGCCAAAGGGAGGATAATGTGGATCATATAGTCAGGGGATGCAGTGCACATTTATCTCTACCATGGCATGTACCAATCTAAAATGCGTTGAAATCATGATCTATAAGTCTCAGGTCGTGGCATACATAAATCTTTGTCGCAGTACATGTTGATCTATGCTTCTAGAATTCTTTTGTATTTCACCCTTTACATTTTCTTGGAACATATGTAAGGTTTACATATTTTATTCTTTTGTTCTTCATGGTTGCAATAGAATGTTTTTAGGTATGATTCTTCAAATGTTTATCATTTGAATCAATTTGAGGCTATAAATACATGAAAAATAACAAAACATATACATGAATCTAAAAACATAGATTTACTAAAATGATGATAAAATTATGCACATACAAATATATTTTAACATTTAAAGTACATAAAATCACGTTATGTTTCAAACACTCATAAGTGATATATGGATTTGCAACCTTTTCATTAAATATAAAATTTGACTATGAAGTTTTGTGCGTTAAGTTTTTGATGTCGTTACTGAGAATGAATAATGTTTTTAATTTTTATTGTCAAAATTCTTTTAAAAAAATTATAAATATTCGTGATTTTTTTTATAATTTTTTGAATATTTATTTGTTGTTTAAATTAAAAAAATTTAAAATTTAAAAATAATCAAAAAAATATTTTAATTATTTTATTTTTATTTTAACTTTTTTTCTTTTATTAACTTCTTTTTAGTTATTTATTTACTTCCTAACTTTATTTATTTTTAGTATTTTCGTATTCTAACTTGTCTATTTTCTTTTCTTTATTTAGTTTTAGTTATTTAATTAATAACTTTATTTTTTGTTATTTGCTTTTATTATTTTTATTTTATATTTAATACTTTTGTTATTTGTTAATTTTTATTTTATTTCTTTCATTAATTTTTTATAGTTTTTTCTTTTTTATTTCTTTTGTTATTTTTTGTTATTTTTTGTTACTTGTTTATTTTATTTTTATTATTTATTTATTTTTATTTTTATCTCCTTTTATTTATGTGATTTGGCCGTTATTTTTGTTTATTTTAATTATTTTTATTTATTTTTTATTTTACTTAATTTTTATTTTTTTTTATTTTTTTATTTTTGTTATTTATGTATTTTTATTTTATTTTATTTTAGTACTTAGTAGTATGATAAGTTATAAAAAAAGGGTTGTGGTAATATTTTTCTCCTCGATATAACAACAGGCTCTCGAGATACAATTGCATTAAATAAAAGCTTTTCGCATAATAGCATGTATATTTTGTGCGTCGTGGTACATGGGTCTCTATTTTGAGTATGTTGGGTTCTATTTTTATTTGCACCACGTCCATCGATGATATTTTAAAATAAAAACCCTAAAAAACAAATTGCAAATTAGACCTACACAAATTTTCTCTTCTTCTACAAACACTATTTTTTCATAGCTCAAACACAAATACTTCTAAAGCTACTTTTAGAGATTCTGAAAGTTTTAATATCAATATCACTATTAGTTATAAAAGAAGATAAATGCTAAGTTAGACTTAGGTATAAGTGTTAATTTAATGTCTTATTCATTATACTTGCAGCTAGGAGTGGGTGAGTTGAAACTCACAACCATGTCCCTACAATTAGAGGATAAATTTCAAATGTCCAAAAGGTATGGTAAAAGATTTAATAGTATAAGTAGATAATCTTATCATACTTGTAGATTTTGTAATTGTAAGCGTGCAAAAAACCCTAAAATTAGACAAGGAGCACAATGTACTTCTTGGTAGGCCATTCATGACATCTACAAAAACAGTTCTTTTAATATTCATAAAGAGAGTTTATTAATGATAGTGAGGAGAGACCATGCATTTTCAAGCACATACTGCCACAAATTTAAGAACAAGAGGGATATTGAGTGAAATAAATTCTACAAATTATAATCCCCCAAGAAGCATCTTGATAAGACATTAAATTAAGCCTTAAATGGGAGGTAACCCATTAAACTTTTTCTTTCATTTTTATTTACTTTTTAATTGTAGTTGTTTTTATTTCATTTTTATTTTGTTTCCTTTGTCTTTAATTTAATGTACTTTAGTTTATTTATTTTTATTTTCTCTTAATGTGAGCATTGTTTATTTTATTTAGAAATGTAAATTTCATAACTATTTGATGAAATGTGATTTATGAGAAGTATACAATGTTTTGTCTATGTCATATAACTGAGTTAGATGATGGATGCACCCACGCTAACTACATTCTCTACTTAATCATATTGAGCTTATACAAATGAGTAACTTTTCTTTTTTCTTTTTCTTCTTTATTTTTCATTTACATTTGATACATTGAGGACAATGTAGATTTTAGGTTTGAGGTCGAAGAAAAGTTACATATGAAATTAAGAATTTTTAATTTTTTTTATTAAATATGTGTTTGCTATTGTTTAGTTTATTTAGTCACTTAAGGATATTTAGACCCATTTAATTTTTTTTTTGTATAATTATCATGCTTTTATTTAATTTAAAATCAATGATTGAGTATTTTCACTATTTGTTTGATATCTCAAAATACGTTGGTGGATTATTATGAGAATTATTTTTTTATCTATAGTTTGTGTTTTTTGCTTGGATGTTGACATTGAGATAAATCCAAAATTGATGTTTAAGAATCAAATAGTGAATACTATTTTGTGAGAAAATTTTTATAATCTTTTAAATACTTTTCTTATTATTTCAAATTGTTAGATGATCTTTATAGGTTTTGCATTGAATGTTATTTAAGTTATTTTTGAACAAAAATACTTGAAAAATAATAAAAATACCGGTGATTCTGAAAAGACAAATTTATATAAAAATACGATAAAATCATTGATCCAACGGACCCAACTATCCAATATGAAAAATAAGTATCCAGTTATAAGGTTAGGATACTCACTTAGGCAATGCCCCCAAGTAACCTACTTATAAGCCACTGCATTGATCATAGTCTCTACAAGATAAGCATTTGGATCCAAACCAGCATTCCAACAAACTCGAGTCCCACATTTAATCGAACCTACACCACTGTCACCTGAAAAGTTAGCATATAAACATAAGTGCAATGTGTGTCCTATGATCTACACGAATTGTGTGCAATGGGTATATAAGTATGTGCATCGTAAACAAATAATATAATATAAGAAAAGATATTTCCCATGGAGATTATGTTATTAGAAAATAATTTTTAAAACTAAAAAGTAAAGATCAATTTCTTTTGTATTTTTGAGAAAGTAAAACTAAAAATAAATAACAGTAATTAATTAACTTAAAATTAGTAGCTAAGAAGATATATGAAAAAAATTCTAAGAATACTTAATTCCCTAATTTTATAAGCATATGAATCACTAAAATCTCCCCAATATAATCATCGCTCAATTACATGATCAATTGAATCTAACCTAGCATGTATTCCTCTCTCAAGTAAACTTTACACCATATAGTAATTAACCTAATCATACTCTTAAATTTTATACTACTCATTAATTTCATCAATTATAGATCATATACATAAAAATCATACATCTCTGCTTAGAAACTATACATGTTATTTAATCAACATAAATAATTAAATAATTCTCTCAAATCTGTCTAATTGCCTCTATATCAATTGTTGGTCAAACAATTAATAGCATAAAAATTAGATTAAATAATATAATTAAATTAAAATTAGAATTGGAGTAGAATATTAGATCATCACATGTAAAAAATTGGGTTCATAAGACCCCTAGATTAATAAATTAGCTAGAAATAATTATGTTCATAAATCTCATATTTTTCATAAATAAAGACATAAGAATTGACAAAGAAAGGAGAAGAAGAATAAATACAATCAATCTCTTAAATTGTAGCACCAATCTCCTTTTGAATCTTCACCAAAATTGTATCATTTTTTGAACTTTTTTTTTGTATTTTTCTCTCTTCTTGGCTCTAAAAACTGATAACAAAAATTGATAAATTTAGCTAATAGGGTTTTCGGTGTAATTAGGGGGTTAAATTAGGCTTAGATGGAATCTGGATAGTTAGATCAGCTTCAGATTAAAGATTGAGATGAAAAAAGAAAAATTAAACAGTGCAAGGGAGAAAAATGTGACAAATCAATGCACGAAATGTGGTGGGACAGATTGGTCATGTCAATGCGTGATGAGTTAGCATCATGTGGTGTGTTATGATTCATTGATTCGAATTGCATGGCAACCTAATGGAACAAACAGATGAATCTTGTGATGATATGTGACATGCTCATTGACCGCTTGGCAAAACATGGAATGAATGTTATGTCAACACATGATAACACATACATCATCTATTACACATGACAAACTCTGATTGCATCCCTGGTGCTTGCATGGCATCCTAATTACTCTATGAAAATAGAGTCATTAGTGTACATTTTTACTTAATATTTATTTTTTTATTCAATAAATAGTATTTTTTTTATCAAAAATATTAAAATATAAACTTTTTAGTGAAAAGGGATGAAAATATAATTTTTGGAATTTTTTGGGATTTTTTATGAATTTTTAACGTAGAACCAATCAGAAGCTACCACGTGTCATGCTACGTAAGTAGAGTAGTTGATTGGGCACCACTTGTGAGGAGGAAGAAACATGCACCACATGTCAGCATGGCATTCAATCTGAGTTTGGAAATCAATTTGTGTCATGCCATATATCGTTATGCCATTATTTTACGAGTTCCACCCATGGGCCACGCCATCCATTTCCTTGAATAACGTTGCGCCACATGTCACTGACTCAGGTAGCATTAACATTGATCAGTCTCCCCTGCCATGCGCCGCTCCCTGATTCTCCCAATGAATTTTTAATGCCACATGTCGCGCTGTGATTGGCTGGAACTATCAATTTTGTTTGTTTTAATCGTAGCCCTTGATCTGAAGCTAATCTGACGGTCCAGATCACATCTGAGCTCTATTTAAGCCCTTAATCACTCCATAAACCTTAATTGGCCTCCATTAGCATAATTTTGGTCATTTTTTGGAGCTAAAAATATAGAAAAATTCAAGAGAAAACACAATTTTGGTAGAGATTCAAGAGGAAATTAATACTACAATTCAAGAGTTTGATTGTATTTATTTTTTTACTCTTTTTTTTATCAATTTTATGTCTTTCTTTATAAAAAATATGATCTTTATGAACACAATTATGTGTAATTAATTTATTACTATAGGGATCTTAAGAACCCAATTTTTACCATGTGATGATCTAAAATTTTACCCCAATTATAATTATAATTTAATTATATTATTTAATCTGATATTTATGCTATTAATTGTTTGGCCAACAATTTATCTATAAAGGCAATTAAATATTTTTAAAATAATTATTTAATTGTTTGTCTTGATTAAATAACATGCATAGTTTCTAGGTAGAGATGTATGATTCTTATGTATGTGATCTATAATTGATGAACTTAATGAGTAGTATGCAATTTAATTAGCATGAGAGTGTGATTAAATTAATTACCATATGGTATATAGTTTACTTGAGAGAGAAATACATGCTAGATTAGATTCAATTAATCATGTAATTAATTGATAATTATACTGAGGGGATTTTAGCGATTCGTATGTTTAGAAAATTGGGGGATTAAGTATTCCTAGATATATTTTCATATATCTTTTTAGTCACAAAATCTAATTTAATTAATTATTGCTATTTACTTTTAGTTATTTTAATTTTCCTTCCTTAAAATATAAAAACACTCAAAACAAATTGATTTTTATTATTTTTAGTTTTAAAAATTAGTTCTAAAAAAATAATCTTTGTGGGAACGATCTTTTCTTATCATTATATTACTTGTTGCAATACATATACTTGCATATTCATTGCATACACTTCCTGTGTGGCAATCACATCCATATGGTGATGATTGTTTAATTATATATGTGATGTGCTCCATTTGGATCTCCTTATTTACATGGCTTCCACGTGTCTTGTTCTAATTGGTCTTATACCTTGCGGATTTTGTTTCTAGTCTTATCACTTAAGAGAGGAGGAAGTCGTGCTAGGAACTTCTCTTTCTAGAATGGTTGTGTAGATTCATCTCTTAACATAACTCTACTTACTAATATATTTTTATAATTTTAAAAACCACTCCTCTTCCTACATTTTATGTTGGAAAGAAGATCAGCATTTTTATCTTTTAAATGGGATGAATCCCCCATAAAATGATGTGATATTGTAAAAAGTAATGTTCAGACTGCATTTTGAATTGTAGCTCCATATTGATCAAGTATGGGTTCCCCATACTCGCCAATCAATATTGCATTGAAGATATCTAACTGTTGTTGTTTTGAAAGATGATGATCCCATCATCCTTTCAATTGACTTGAAAAGCCAGCTATCAATAATTCGACTACTATTTTATGAGTTGTACCAATTTGTGTTTTATAAGCATTTGACACAATTGTCATCTGCTACAAGACATGTAATATCTCTTGCTTTGTCATCCCATCTATTTTCCAAACATAAATAGATGATGCGTTATATTTTGGTTGGGTAACCTGACTAGGTTGGGTGCCTATAGTGTATGGGTACCTATTTGGGCTAAGTTCTTGCCATTTTAATTTTTGAATTTGAGGAATTGGCTTAGAAAGGGTTTTCTGGGAACTATCCTCATCAGAAGTAATAGGTTCTAGTTTACTAAGAATACTAAGATCTTGTGTTGGATTTTTTGTTGGATTTGAAGTTTGTGGAGAATCACGTACAACTAGACCTGATTTTGTGTTTGAAGCTTGGTCTTCGAATTGGAACTTAAGGGTATTGTTCTATTTCTAAAGTTTCTCAAACTTAGATGATATCTCTTCCTAGGCTAGTTTTGGATACCTGGAAGGGTTTAAAGATAGAGTTTTGAACTTTACTTTCTATGGCTTGGTAGGAGGTCTGTTTACCTAAAGTGTTTAGGATGATATTGGTAAATTTATTTTGAGTAACAATGTTTTTGAGGTTACCTACCTGGTTCTCTTGAGGGTTCTTAAGAGGGTAGGCTTCTACCTTACTATCTGCATAAGGAAAGATAATAGGTCTTAATGGAGGATGTTCAGCCTCAATTAACCCATCTGGGGTTACCCAAATAGGTATTTTCTTTTTGGTGTGGACCATGTTAATTGAGTTAACTGGTTCAACTGGTGATAAGTCCCTATATTCTTCATCTAATAACCTATCGAAATCTTCTAAAGTGATTTCTTGGGTATTAACTTCCGAAAAAGTTATTGTTTTGACTTTTGGAACCATAACAATAGGTTTAGGTTCTAAGATAACGTATACTGGTTTAGGGTCAACTATGGTTTGAACTATTGGTTCAATGTTTATAGAGTCTTCTATGTTAACTGGTTTAGGGTTATCTATAGAGACTGGTGATAATTTTTCAATAAGTATAGAGGTAATAACTAATTTAATTTTGAATGGGAATTGATATCCTTTCATTTTAGGATAGATTTTACACCATTCAAGAAATAATATGTTTTGTTGGTGTTCCTTAACATACCTAGCATGTTTTATAAAGATACTAGCTCTAGAATTTTCTAGGGATGTGTTTAAAAACCATTTTTTAATCTTTTTGTTACAGGGAGAATCTATATCTAGACGTAGGATTTCTATGTCTAAATTTTTTTGCTCTATTGTTAATACATTCAACTCATTGGTCCTAGCTGGTATGGTTAGAGCTTGGGACTGAGTTGGTGATAAAGGAGGAGACAACTGAGGTGAATTGCTCGTCTCAAAATTTTTGTCAACAGTATAGACTAGTCTTGGTACTGGTGTACTAAAGTCTACTGCTTTGAGTTTTCCATAGGGATATATGTGGTAGATGACCTAGGTTTATTTTTAGTGGTAAATCCATAGATGAGAAGTCAGAGATACTAGAAGAGTATCTCAAATTGGTAGGCCTATCAAAACTAAGTTCTACACTACCATCTTTATAAGATATTATTTCCCTAAATTCTGTATTTTGGATAGGTTCAAGGGTTTGATTTAGTTCAGACTTTGGTTGAGTCACAGCTTCAAAAAGCCACCTATCTGGAAATACTAATTGGTTACAATTAATAGGTCTAAGAATGGTAATATTAGACCTAGATATATCTGTTTTTAGGAGAATGGTTTCTCCCCTTTTAGATTGTTGGATGTGTCTGGTATCCCAAGCAAAAATCATAGCTTTATAATGAATCCTATAAATTAAGGCTACTAGGATTTCTCTTGGTAGTAATCTAGAGTTATGGGTTTGGATTTGTAATGTAAATGACTTTAATATCTGTGGGTCACTTAAGGAAACTACAAAATTTGGAAAATAATCGAATGATATGGATCCTAATCCTAGGCTCGTTTCAACTATTCCTAACAAAGAATCCTTGAAATCTATAAGTCTAGCGTCCCTAAGAACAGCTAGAATTGTTGATGATAAACCATCTCTGGTTAAAGGTCTTAGTCTAACTTGAACTAATCAGCTATGAACATATTTGAAACCCTTTTCAAAATGTTTTTTTATGATGCTTTTGAAAATAATTGAATAGTTTCAAAAGGTGATTGAAGTTGGATATCTCTTTCCTCAGTTTTAATAATGTAATCAGTTTTGAAAAGATTCATCATCTTTGATTTATAAATTTGATCTCTGTTGACTTTTGGGATCTTCCAATGATCAATCAGTTTTGAAAAGTTTTCCATAGTGAATTCATCACTATTAATAATATTTTTGTAATTCAAAGAAGAAGATGATGATTTTGATAAGGCGGGTGGGCGGGTGAAGATGCAGGAAAGTATGATTTATACATATTTAAAGAAATAAAATGTTTGTAAAATACGGTGATAAACTAATCATCAATATAATATATTTAAATGTTAAATAAGAATCTTAATCTTTAAAATTATTGTCTACTATCAACTATCAAGATACATGTATTAAAAACATGAGATTAAGTCATGGAAATATGCTAAGTTATCATACATGGAACATTTAACATGCATTTCTTGTTCTATCCTTTAATATAATATTTATGAATTTCTTCAGCTTATACTAACATAAGTCGTTTACTAAACCACCGGCTTAACTACGGGACTTCCAACCCTTCGTCTGGATCGAAGCATAAATGCAGCAACCTTACTTATAATCATACAAGCAAATCGTAAAGTCATATATACTATTATCTAAGGTTCAAGCAATACTTAAGAATGTTAACTAAAACTTGTATTTAAACAACTTAGAACACCCCCATGGCTCTGATACCATAAATGTTTCAAGGATTTGGGAAATAGCAAAGGTAATTATAAACATAAAGATCACATTCTTAACAAAATGAACATACTATATTGATAATTAGGCAGCTTAGCCAGCCCTATTAAATTACAAACTGAATATAAATATTTTTAATAAAATAAAACAAAAAATAAACAAACTAAAACAAACTTAAACTTACTTATAAATTATAAAACAAGGTTACAAATTAAAACTATTATGAGAGAGGATTGGGTATGAGAGGTAATGAATGCATAAGAGTAGTGTGGAAGCAATGCCTCTTCTAAAGAATAAACTTGATATTTATAACCGAGTGATGTATTGTGTGGAGATGCTATTACTATTCAATGAATAGTTCTTTGTCTACCACTTCATAATGTTGGAAGTTTGACTACTGTGCTGAACAGTAATTGTTGTGACATTCTAGACAAGTAAATACTATAGGTTGAATAGTGTGTTATCAGCACTATTTGGGTAAAATGAATAGTGTATTGTCGACATCGTTTATTGTTTTGTCTTTTTTGTGAAAATTTTTTCTAAAGACTTTGATGGGCCGTTGAATGGGCTTGTTGGTTATGGATCGTTGTATGGGCCTTTACAAACTAAATGGGATTTTAACCCTATAATAAATTAATGGACTCGTAGGCCCAAAATAAAGAGAATGGACACGTAGGCCCAAAGAATGATATAGACAATGGACACATAGGCCCAAATAATGATATGGATTCGTAGGCCCAAAATGAAGAGAATGGACATGCAGGCCCAAAGAATTAAATGGACTCGTAGGCCCAATTAATATTATTGGGTCAGAATGACCCAAATTATGGATGAGCTTTGTTAGTCCAAAATAGGAAATCCTCACTAGTTGTTTCTAAATTTATTAGATCAGCTGATGAAGCTTTTGAAGAAGGTGAGACTATTTCATTGGGTGATTGAATCTCATCTGAATCTTCTTCTTCTTTCTTTATTCCAGAAGTTTGGCCAGAAGATTGTGATAATTGCTATATAATTTCTAGAAGTTCCTCTTGGGTTTTTGCTTGAGATATTAAGTCATTTGTATGTACCTTTTGTACTAATAGAAGTAAAGATGCTTGGAGTTCCTTCACTTGGGGTTCTCTATGACCCTTTTGGAGAAGCCATTTTTCAACGGCTGGTTGTAATAGAGATTTAGGGATCATAAATAAAAATGACGACCACCATTTTCTTTGAAATGAATAGGTAATAGTAATTACCTCCGATGTAACAAGTTTTAAGACCCATTGACATACCCAAGGGAGATAAAATTTTGAACAAAATATACATAGAGGAGGGAATCTAGATTCCTCTGATGATGGTTTATAATGCTTCTGAAAGGATTCATAACTTTCCTTTATAGGAGAAATGAGGAGAGAATGAAGGTTTCTGAATAATTTCCAACATTTAGAAAACCAAGATGGAAATTGGGACGAATTAACCAATTTATTAACAAAGAAAAATAACCAAGAATGTTCGTTATCTCTGTTCTGAATAAAGAATACAATGAACCGTGCCTGGTAATAATCCCAATAATTGTATGTTGTACAATGTGGGAGATTAGGTGTAATGATGACTGGAAATGTCAAAGTTTTGGAAAGATCATTACCCCAGTCTACTATTGATATGATTTTGTGAAGTTTAGCAGTTGAAAACTACACTTCTGGTGATTTTGGGTAATGGAAATGTTTGAATTCAACACTGCCAGTAATTTGTAGAATACTTTGATAGTATTGTGGTGTTTTTGAATGGGAAATAGGCATGTGAAAGAAACCTTTTCCAAAAAGTTATTGAGTTGCTAAATATGGATTCTGATCAAAAAATCCCTTTTCAACAATTGTAACTATCTAAATTTGTTGTTTTTGAAAATACTCAGTAGTTGGTTTTGAAATAGATATGAGAATAGCTTCCCTTGTTCCCTTTTAGGGAAAATAAGTAGAGGTTGTTACCCTTCTTTCTGGAATAGAAATTGTTCTAGATGATTGTTTTGAAATTATTTTGGAATACGTTGCTTCCTTTTCCTTACCCTTAGAGGTTGGGGCCTCTATTCTAAATGGTGCACCTAATCCTAGAACGCTGGGAAGATGGTTCTGTTTTGGTTTAGGCCGCTTAGGACCAGGTAATAATAGGTTTGGCTGATGAAAGGCTTGTAATAGAAGGGTTTGGAAGAGGTTCAATTTTTCTCCTTTTCTTTTTCTTTTTACTCATCTTTAAACATGTTTTGAAGAAATTCTCTGGTTAGAAAATCTGGCAATGAATTGTTTTCTCCTATGATAAATTCAATATCAAAATAAAAAATACTTAATAATGCTTGCCATCGGGCAAAAATTTGTTTTGATGCAATATTTTTAACATCTTTTAATAAAATCTCTTTTGTAGATTTACAATCAATTCTTAATAAAAATCTTTAATTTAATAAATATGATTGGAATTTAGAAATACAAAGTACTATTGCTAGTACCTCTTTTTTGATAGTGGAATAATGTTTTTGACAATCATTTCAATGGCTAGAGATAAACTAAACTATGAGTTCTTTATCTTCCTGGACTTTTTTATATCCCACCATAGTCAAGTTCATTAGCATCGATTTCTACTATCTTGGGAAGTGTTGGATCCGCAAGATGTAAATAGGAAATCTTTTAAACTTGTGCTTTTAGTTTTGCACAATTTTAGTGTGTTTATATGTCCATGGCTCAGGGGCTTTTCTTGAGCCTGCTATGTAATGGATTTGCCAATCTATTGATATTGGAATAGAAACTTAGAACATAATTTAAGCTACCAAGAAATCTTTGTAGTTGAGTTTTGTCAATGATCCTATCAAGAAACTTAGTAGTAAACTGAAGAGATGGTTTGATTGGAATAACTGTTCCATTGGATACATTGTGTCCAAGAAACCTGATGTTGATTTGGAAAAGAGTCATTTTCTTGGCTGATAATGCCAATCCACTCTTTTTGATGACATGAAAAAAGGTTTTGAGATGTCGGATATGTTTTCTGACATCTTTGGAAAATACAAGTACATCATCGATGTACACAATATAGAATTATGAATAAGGATTGAATATATCATTCATAATCCTTTGAAATTCAAAAGGTGCATTTTTGAGCCCAAAGGGCATGACATTCCACTAATACTGTCCAAATGGAACAATGAATTCTGTTTTATACCTATCCCTAGGTTCAATTTGAATTTTCCAAAATCCTGACTTCATATCAAACTTAGAAAATATGGATGATGAATATAGTTTTTGAAGCAAGTCTTTTTTATTTGGGATAGGGTACCTAATCCATTTTAAGGCTTGTTTTAGGGGTTTGTAGTTGATGACCAATCGAGGTATTCCCCTTTCGATCTCAGTTGATTTGTTGACATAGAAGGCCGCAAAACTCCACGAAAATCTAGATGATGAAATTAATTTCTTAGATAGGAGATCATTGATCTCTTTTCTGCAAAATTGTTCAAGGTCACCATTCATTTGAATAGGCCTTGCTTTTGTGGGAATATCCTTTTCATTGAAGGTTGGTTCATATGGTAAATCTACCATATGTTCTTTTCTATCCCAGAAAGCATTGGGTAATTCTATTCAAACCTCTTTTTCGAAAGAGTTTTGTAATTTACAGATCTTGTCTTTGACCTTTGGAATTTGGAGCTCTTTCTCAACAGTATGAGATTGAACTTTGGATTTTAGGTAGAGAAGGTCCTTTTTATCTATGCTTAATAAGAACATAAATTGTTTTTTGATGGATGGAATTAGCTTTAATGAGGTTGAGATTCCTAGTTTTAGGTTCTTCGATGAAGTGAAAACTGAAGGTTTTCTCTTCAATTTTGAAGGAAATCTTATCAATTTTGACAAGATATGGGGTAATAATATTCATGAATGGTGTTCCTAATATGACTGGATAGCCTATATCAGATACTATCAGGAAAGGTTTTTTGATAAGGAGTGATTTATTAATGATTGCAACTTCTGTTTTGCCTATGATATTCATCTTTGATTTTTTGGCTGAGAAAAGTTGTTCATCTATGTGTTGATAAAATCGTCTGGAAACGATTGATGGGTTGATACAATTGAGATCAGCACCTGTATCAAACAAGGCTATGGCTTCAAGTTTTGATTGATTAGGGAATACAAGAGTAATAGAAATCTTCTATTTCCTAGTGGTTATTTCCCTAAGAATTTAAAGAATGTTTTCTGGAATTTTTTCCATGTTCTTAAGTTCTTGGGGGCTTGATTCAAGTTCGTCTTCTGACTCACTTAATGATGAGGTTTTGACTCCAATTTTGTCAAGTAATTTAAACTTGAGGTCATATTCTTTATTTTTTGTTAAGTTGGTGGAGTTCTTGCTTAGTTTTAATTTTAGCTTTTAAGTCTTCAATTTGACTTTTTAGTTTTATAATTTTGTTCTTTCGTTCCAAAATAGCAGTGAGGTCATAATAGCCTTGCCAGTACTTGGAAGTTCAGAATGTTTTTGTAATTGTTGAGTTTTGGCTAAGGAGCTAGTCAAATGGTCAACATATAATTTTTTTATACTAGGGTCGTTTAACTTAAGGATTTTTATTTGAAGTTGTTCATCTTCTTCCTTAGTTAATACATTGATAATTTTATTACCAGTATTGAAGTCAGTGGATGCTAACTCGTCTTCTTGGGGATTTGAATCTCCTGAGACATCTAACTAAGGTTCAAACCCAGACTCAGATGATGATTCATCTACCATTAAGACATAAATTTTATTTAAGGTGTCTTCTTCAAAGTTTAATTCATGAAGTTTTTTAGACAACTTGCAATAATTTGCAGTGTGGCCTTTCTTTCCACATTTATGACATTTAAACTCTTTAAATTTTTTAAAGGGTTTATCATGAAATTTTGATTCCTTATTAAAATTTCTTTTATAAGGTTTTTTTACAAAAAATCATTCTTTTTTCAAAGAATGGTTTTCTAGGTTTTTTAAAATGTCTTATAAGTTTTATGAGATTTCTTATAAGGTTTTGTAATGGTTTTACTGCAGTTTGCTCCGTAGGTTTGATCAATAGAGAAGCTGCTATCAAATTGTTTGCAGAATGATCCAATTTCTCTTTGGAGATTTTAAGCTCTAATTTCATTTGCTTTTGGATTTTCAAATCTTGACAAATCTGAAGATCCTGTTTTTGAGCGAAGTTGATCAATTCACCATAGGTTAATTGATCATAAGGAATAATATGATTCCTATATACCTCGCGGATTTTGTTTCTATTCTTCTCACTTAAGAGATGAGGAAGTCCTGCTAGGAACTTCTCTTTTGAGAATGGCTGTGTAGAGTCATCTCTTAACATAAATCTGCTCAGAAATATATTTTTATAATTTTGAAAATCACTCATCTTCCTACATTTTATGTTGGAAATAAGATTAGTGTTTTTATCTTTTAAATGTGATGAATCCCCCATAAAATGAGGTGATATTGTAAAAAGTAATGTGGAGATTGCATTTGGAATTGTAGCTCCATATTGATCAAGTATGAGTTCCCCACACTCGCCAGTCAATATTGCATTGAAGATATCTGACTATTATGGTTTTGAAAGATGATGATCCCACCATCCTTTCAGCTGGCCTGAGAAGCCAGCTATCAATAATTTGACAACTGTTTTATCAGTTGTACCAATTTGTGTTTGATAAGCATTTGACACAATTGTCATCTGCTGAAAAACATGTAATATCTATTTCTCTATCATCCCATCTATGTTCTAAACATAAATAGATGACGCGTTATATTTTGGCTAGGTAACCTGACTAGTTTGGGTACCTATAGTGTATGGATACCTATTTGGGCTAGGTTCTTGCCATTTTAATTTTTGAATTTAAGGAACTAGTTCAGAAAGGGTTTCTTGGGAACTATCCGCATTAGAAGTAATAGTTTCTAGTTTACTAAGAACACTAAGATCATGTGTTGATTTTTTGGTTGGATTTGAAGTCTATAGAGACTTGGGTACAACTAGACCTGGTTTTATGTTTGAAGCTTGGTCTTCTAATTGGAACTTAAGGGTATTGTTCCATTACTGAAGTTTCTTAAACTTAGATGATATCTCTTCCTAGGCTGGTTTGGATACCTGGAAGGGTTTGAAGATAGGGTTTTGAACCTTACTTTCTATGGCTTGGTAGGAGGTAGAGGGAAGATTATTATTTTGATTCTTCTCTATCCTAGTAAGCTATTTACCTAAAGTGTTTAGGCTGATATTGGTAAATTTATTTTCAGTAACTATGTTTTTGAGGTTAGCTACCTTGTTCTCTTGAGGGTTCTTAAGAGGGTAGGCTTATACCTTACTATCAGCACATGGAAAGGTAATAGGTCTAAATGGAGGATGTTCAGCCTCAATTTACCCATCTAGGGTTTCCCAAATAGGTATTTTCTTTTTGGTGTTGACCACATTAATTGAGTTAACTGGTTCAATTGGTGATAAGTCCTTATATTCTTCATCTGATAACCTATCAAAATCTTCTAGGGTGATTTCTTGGGTATTAATTTCCGAAAAAGGAATTGTTTTGACTTTTGGAACCATAACAATAGGTTTAGGTTCTAAGATAATGTATACTGGTGTAGGGTCAACTATGGTTTGAACTATTGGTTCAATGTTTATAGTCCTCTATGTTAATTGGTTTAGGGTTATCTATAGAGACTGGTGATAATTTTCCCATAAGTATAGAGGTAATATCTAATTTAATTTTGAATGGGAACTGATATCCTTTGGTTTCACTATAGATTTTAAACCATTCAAGAAATAATATGTTTTGCTGGTGTTCCTTAACAAACCTAGCATCTTTTCTAAAGATATTGGCTTTAGAATTTTCTAGGTATATGTTTAAAAACCATTTTTTAATCTTTTTGTTACAGGGAGCATCTATATCTAGACGTTGGATTTCTATGTCTAAAATATTTTGCTCTATTGTTAATACATTCAACTCATTGGTCCTAGCTGGTATGGTTGGAGCTTGGGACTGAGTTGGTGATAAAGGAGGAGACAACTAAGGTGAATCACTCATCTCAGAAGTTTTGTCAACAGTATAGACTAGTCTTGGTACTGGTGGACTAAAGTCTACTACTTTGAGTTTTGCCCTAGGGATATCTAAGGTAGATGACCTAGGTTTGGTTTTGAATGGAAAATCCATAGATGAGAAGTCAGAGATACTAGAAGAGTATCTCAAGCTGGTAGGCCTATCAAAACTAAGTTCTACACTACCATCTTTATAAGATATAATTTCCCCAAGTTTTGTATTTTGGACAGGTTCTAGGGTTTGATTTAGTTCAAACTCTGGTTGAGTCACACCTTCAAAAGGCCACCTATTTGGAAATACTAATTGGCTCCATTTAATAAGTCTGAGATTGGTAATGTTAGACCTAGATAGATCTATTTGTAGGAGAATGGTTTCTCCTTTTTGGATTATAGGATGTGTCTGGTATCCCAAGAAAACATCATAGCTTTATAATGAATTCTATAAATTAAGGCTACTAGGATTTCTCCTGGTAGTAATCTAGAGTTATGGGTTTGATTTGTAATGTAAATGAATTTAATATGTGTAGGTCACTTAAGGAAACTAAGAAATTAGGAAAATAATCGAATGATACGGGTCGTAATCCTAAGCTTGTTTCAACTGTTCCTAATAAAGAATCATTGAAATCTACAAGTCTAGCGTCTCTAAGAACAGCTAGAACAATGGTTAGCTTGAAAGGCTCAATCGATCCAAATAAGGCCTAAATAATTTCTTATACTAAATACTATTTAGGATTTACCCTCAAGAGATGATCAAATAAATTATAAAACATGGTAAATATCATCAACTCGCATAACTCACCACAAATGCTTTGTCAATAAGAACACCAAAATCAATCATGAACATATGCACAAAAATTTGAATCAATCCAAACAAAAATAGCAAGCATATCGCATAATTAATGTAAGTATCTTAACGAGTATATCACATTACTTATCCTAGTCATGACAACAAATATATCATTGGGTTCATACATTTCATTTCAAACATGCATGCATTTAGTTTCCATGCATTTTTCAATTTCTACCCAAATCGTGATTAAAATCATACTAAACATAAAAAAAATCCCCTAAAAATTGAAAATGCGTACTAAATAATAAAGTCAAGAATGAAGTTTTTTCTCGTAAACTTAAATTTCACATTGTCCCTAATGTGCACATATATATATGAAAAAAATAAAAGGAAAGAAAAATTCCTTAGTCTTGGCACACCACATCTGTCATTGATATGCTCAATCTTGTTGCACCATTGCTCTCCACATTTATTTACCTATAAAATAAAAACAATAAAAATATAAGTAAAATAACATTTGGTTGCATTCCAACTGGTGTCACGTTTAACGTCCTTGACTAGAAGGTCATATCAACTTCTAAGATTCATCCACCAAGGTTGTCATAGGTGTTTCATTTGATAATTGATCTCCATGATAGTGCTTCACTCTATATCCATTAACCATGAACCACTCTTTATTTTGTTTTCTAATTCAATGGCTCCATGGTTAGTTATCTTAGTGATGGTGAATGGACCTAACCATCTACTTTTTAGTTTACCTGGAAATACTTTGAGTCTTGAATTATACAGTAATCTTTTTGTCCCAATTCAAAGATATAGTGCACAATTTTCTTATCATGTCGTCTTTTTTTCTTTCTTTGTAAAGCTTGACATTCTCATAAGCATTCCATTGTAGTTCATCCAATTCATTTATTTGTAGTATTATTTTCTCATTAGCTACACCTATGAACATATTCAATTGTTTTGGTGCCCAATATGCTTTGTGTTCCAATTCTAGCGGTAAGTAACATGCCTTTCCATAAACTAGCTTATATGGGATGGTACCAATTGGTGTTTTAAATTCAGTTCTATACGTCCATAAAGCATCATCCAACTTAGATGACCAATCCTTCTTGGAAATGTTCACAGTTTTCTCCAAAATTCTTTTCACTTCTCTAGTAGATACCTTTGCTTGCCTACTTGTTTAGGGATGGTAAGGGGTAGAAACTTTATGCTTAATTCTATACTTAGAAAATAAGGAATTAAAGGCTTTATTGCCAAAGTGACTACCTCCATCACTAATAATAATCCTAGGATTTACAAACCTAGTGAAAATATTTTTCTTCAGAAACTTCATGACAACATTGGAATCACATTTAATGCTAGCTATGACTTCTACCCATTTTGACACATAATCCACTCCTACAAGTATATATTGGTTACCAAAGGATGAAAGAAATTTTCCTATAAAGTCAATGCCCCAAACATCAAACAGTTCCATTTGAAGTATACTATTTATGGCCATCTCATCTCATTTTGAAATATTACCTATTCTTTGGCATCCATCACATGTCTTTACATAAATGTAAGCATCTTTAAATAGTGTGGGCAAAAAATAACTAGATTTAAGTACCTTAGCTACTATTTTTGTGGCAATGGTCAACTTCATCATATGGGAAACACCTTCTCAAAATACCATCACTGCATTCTTTATAGAGGTAAGGGTCATCCCAAAAATACTGTTTAATGTCATGGAAGAATTTCTTCTTTTGTTACCATATGAGGTCTGATGGAAGAATGTTGACAACTAAGAAATTTGCAATGTCTATATACCATGGAATTTCTATTTGAGCTACTGAAAAGAGTTACTCATCTAGAAAGGATTCCCCAATCACTATATTGTCATCCATTTTTGCTTCTCTTTCCAATCTAGACAGATGGTCTGCTACTTGAGTTTCTACTCCTTTTTATCACAAATTTTAAAGTCAAATTCTTATAGAAGAAGAAACCATCTTATCAATCTTGGTTTGGTATCCTTCTTTTTTATAGGGTACTTTGTTGTAGACTAATCCATGTAGACAGTCACCATGGTTCCAACCAAATAAGATCTAAATTTCTCAAAAGTATACACAATGACAATGAGCTCTTTCTCTGTAGTAGCATAATTCATTTGAGCTTTATTCAATGTCTTTTACATAATATATGGCAAGGAATATTTTGTATCTTCAATATCCAAGAATAGCTCTAATAGCAAAATCACTTGCATCACACATCAATTCAAAGGGTTTCCCACAATGTGGTATGATTATAACTAGTGCTGACACTAGTTTCTCTTTAAGCACTTGGAATGCATTTAAATATTTATCATCAAATTTGAAAGGCATTTCTTTTTCCCAAAGATTTCACAAGGGTTTGGAGATTTGGCAAAAATATTTTATGAATATATGGTAATAGCCTGCATGCTCAAGAAAACTCCTTACTCTTCATACATTGGTAGGTGGTGGTAGTTTCTCAATAAATTCTATCTTAGCTCTATCCACCTCGATACCATTAGTTTAGATTTTGTGGCTCAAGATTATACTTTCATTTACCATGAAATGAAACTTATCCCAATTTAAAACCAAATTCATTTCTTCACATCTTTGTGACACTAAAAAGAGATAGTGTAGACATTCATCAAATGTGTTTCCAAAGACTAAAAAGTTATCCATGAATATTTCTATATGCTTCTCCACTATGTCTGAGAAAATAACTGTCAGGCACCGTTGAAATTTTGTAGGTGCATTGCATAATCCAAATGGTATTCTCCTAAAGTAAAAGCTCCATAAGGACATGTGAAGGTGGTCTTTTCTTGATCTTTAGGTGCCATAGTAATTTGGTTATAACCAGAGTATCCATCTAGAAGACAAAATAAAGAATCCCCAACTAATATGTCAAGCATTTGATCCATAAATGAAAGAGGTAAATGGTCCTTCCTTTTAACTTTTTTCACTTTATGAAAATCCATACCTACTCTCCATCTTGTAAAAGTCCTAGTAGGTTGATGAGTGCTCAAAAAACACTAAAATTACAATGATTTTATGCACATTAATTAATTAAAAATATATATATTTATATGTTTTTATCATATATTTATATAAATTTGTCTTTTCAGAATCACGGGTATTTTTATTGTTTTTCAGGTATTTTTGCTTAAAAACGTCACTTAAAGACTCAAAAAGGAATATTGGAGGCAATACATCACAAATACATTCAAAAATAAATGAGGAAAATTCAACAAATATGGAAAAATTGGACAAAATGGGTCAAAAAGGTCAAAAAGGTCAAAAATGTCAAAAAAGATGAAATTGCGCCGCTTACATGACAGTGCCATGCGCTGAAGCGTTTCAACAACGCGCTAGATCCTCCTTCCGCGTTCTCGCTTTCATCTCAGGCGCACTGCATCGATGCGCCAGTAGCCTTAAGCTACCCATCTACGCTGGCGCTTCAATGCGCCCCATCTGCGCACAACCACCTCATGTCATGCTGACGTCATCAGTATGACGTTAGCAATCACCACTCCGCGTTTTCATCATTTTTTAACATTTTTTCACCCATTTTTTCTCTCCATCCTCACCTATAAATACCCCCCTTCTCTTTACTTCTAATCACACCTCAAAACACATCTTCTCTTCTCTTTCTTTCTCTCATTTCTTAGTTTTTTTAGTTTTTCTAGTTTTTCTTAGTTTTTAGCTTTTCTTAGTTAGTTTTTAAGTTCTTCTCTTTTTAAGAAGAACTAGCTATATTTTTGTAATTTATTTGCTTTTCGATTCAATAAATAGGAGTGCAAATTCCGCTTGTAGGTTTTCCAGCAACGGGAATAGCATCGAAGTTCTATAAGGATTTTATTTTCTTTACAGTTATTTTTTATGCTTTATTCTTACATGTTATATTTAATTTGTCTGTGATTAAATTTAACTGTGCTGGCTATTTGTAAACATGATATAATAATAACATTATTATGCTTGCGAAATATTAAATAGGTAAAAATCTATAAAATGAATTTATTTTATTTTTATTCAAGATTTTATATTAAGAATGTTAGAGAGAAATATATTATTTTTCATTACAAACTTAAATCTGAAAATTAGATTTTAAGGTTTAGTTATCCGGTCTGATTTAGAGTAATGCTCTTTTATTTGTTGGTACAATCGCCCGGTAGTTAGAGTGAAGCTCTATTTCAAAAGTTTTATAAGAATTATTATCTGAAAATGTATTGACAACATGTTTTCAATAGTGGTATTAAAACTTGAAAGTTAGTACTCGGATAACTAAATTCTTAGGTTTAATTTGGACACCTTGAATAAAGTTTAAACTGTCTAACCCCACCAAAGGTGGCATTTAAATGGTTCATTTTCAATCTCTTAGAAAAAAGAATTAATTTAATTAACCAAATTAGTTATCAACCCCACCCATAGGTGTTAATTGATTTGTTTAGTTAACAAAGAATATATAACCCCACCAAAGGTGGTATTCATATAAAAAAGAGATATTCAATAAATATCAATTCATATCTTTAATAACCTAAATAATATGAGCAAGCATAATTAACTTAATTATTATATCCATAAATACTCCACCATTATAAATGATAAAATTTGCATAAATGTTTATTGAATCTATGTTTATTTTTATGTAAGTAGATTAAAAACACAAAACCCCAAAATATCGTGACAGGATTTTTAGGAATTAATTTCGTTTTTAAAAATTTGAATAATAAATTAAAAACCACATACATTCCTTCCTTATATCGACCTTGGGAGTATACTTATCATTTTCTACGAAATGATTCGTGCACTTGCGAGAGTTTTATAAATAAATAAAACCAAATTATCGGCAGGATCGGCGATGTCGGTTCTATCCGATCAAGTTTTTGGCGCCGTTGCCGGGGAAGGAATAACGTTTTTAAATTATTTATCAAAATTTTAAAAACTTTTTTTGTTGTAAATAATTGTGATTTTTTTTATTTAAAAAAATAAAAAAATTTGTTGTTTGTGAAAAGTTAAAAAAATAAATAAAAATTTCAAATTTCAATTTCATAATAAATAAAAAAATTTTAATTTTAAATTTCATAAAAAAATTATAGCATGAATAATAAAATAATTTTGAAATTTGAAATTTTAAGTAAAAAAAAAAGTAAATAAATTTTAAATTAAATAAATAAATATATAAATGAAAAAAAAATATAAAAAAATAAAAATATAAAAAATATAAAAATATATAAAAATATATAAAAAATATAAAAATAAAAATAAAAATTTTAAAAAATAAACCTTTCATAAATTGTAAAATAAATTTTTGATCGTAAATAGTAAAAAAAATAATAAAATAATAAAATAATAGAAAAATAAAATAAAAAATAAAAATAAAATAAAATTTTTAATTGCAAATTTCATAAAAAACTTACCATTCATAAATAGTAAAAAAATAAAAAAATTAAATTTCAAAATTCATAAAAAAAAACATTACAGTTCATGAATAGTAAAAAAAATAAAAGAGAAAAAAAATTAATAAAAAAAAAATTTACGTGAACAGTAAAATATTAGTTTTCTAAATTTGAAATTTGAAGTAAAAACTTACCATTCATGAATAGCAAAAAAAAATTATAAAATAAAATAAAATTTAAAAAAAAAACATTAAATAAATAAATTTTAAACTTTGTTTTATTTAAATAAATAAATTTGACTTAGGGTTTAACTAGTTTTGTTTAGTGTTTTGTATTAAATACCATGTAAATTTTCTCTAAATTTTTGTGTGGTTATTATTTTGTTGACAGGAGTTTTAAATTTACGTTTTCAATAGTTTATGCGTGGTAGGAGATCCTTAGGAAACCCTCTTACACCATATGTAGATAATGTTCATAAATTTAAACAAGTGTCAACAATACTGGACTCCAACCATCAACCTGTTTTTGAGCCAAACGTAGAACCAAACCTTAGTCCTTTACTAGAACCAAAAGAAATGACAGAAAACTAACATGTTAGGGAAACCACTATGAAGGAGTTTGCAAGACCGGTGATTGGCACGACAACTGCTGCTATCCAGCTGGGTGAAGCTGCTCGGAATTATGACCTAAAAAATATTCATTTTTCTATGCTTCCTTCCTTTTATGGGCTTCCTAATGAAGATTCTCTTTCCTTCATTAGAGACTTCTATGCTACGGTCCAAACCTTCCCCCTCGGTATTCTAAATGAGGATCAACTTCAAATGAGATGTTTCCCCTACACCTTAAAGGATAAGGCCAAAGCTTGGTTAATGTCACTTCCCCCAGGTTCTCTGATGACATGGGAGAACATTTATAATAAATTCATGGGAAAATTCTATTCCCACCAAAAAACATCGGAGTTGAGAGGAAAGATTGCTACTTTCTCTCAGATGGAAGGAGAACCATTCCATGAAGCTTGGGATAGGTTCAAAATGTTTCTCACTCAATGTCCCCATCACAGCTTTCCCCTACAGTTGCAGAACCAATTCTTTTACGATGGACTTACACAAAAATGTCAGTTCATTGTCGACAACGCTGCAGGAGGAGCAATGGGAGAAAAGACTGCCTCAGAGACGTACAACCTCTTTGAGATGTTGGGTGCTAATTCCCAATAGAAAAGCTCATGAGTGAGAAAAGTTGGAGTTCATGAAATCAATTCCAGCACTGAAGTTCAACAACAACTTGTTCAACTGACCAAGCAAGTTGCCCTTCTCACTACACAAACCAATACCAATAATGAACAGTATGGTTTGTATGGCAACATGGGACATGGTACTGAAGCCTGTCCATATCAAGGAGAAACAACAGCTGGACCTGAACAGGTTAATGTATTGGGAGCATATCAACAGAGACCAAGGTATGACCCCAATTCAAATACCTACAATCCTGGGTGGAGAAATCATCCGAACTTCTCCTGGAGGCAAAACAACCCTCCTTTCACTCAGAGCTCAAATCAGTCAGGCCAGCAATTCCACCCACCTATCCCAAGAAGCATTCCCAATAAATCAACCTTGGAGGACAACTTGAATTCTTTTATACAAGTTTGTAGAGATAACCAATCTAAAACCAATCAACGGTTGGATTCTGTGGAAGCTTCTATGAAAAAGGTGGAAGTTCAAGTAGAACAGTTAGTTGAACATTTACAAAAACAAAGCAAAGACTAATTTGATGGTCAAATGGGGTAAAATAAATTCAATGAAGAGGAGACATTGAGTTTGTCATTCTATAATCTCCAAGCAACGTCTTACTAGAAGACGATAAATTTTAGTCCTACATGGGAGGTCACCCATTATTGTATTTTCCTTTGTTTTAGTTTTATTTTGTGTGTAATAAAATTCAAATGAAATAAATTTGTTTATTTCAAAAATTGTGTCCATTATTTAAATTTAGTATAAAAAAAAAATTTACACCTTTTTGCTTTAAGCCTGTACATTTTGTCAAGTGAGAAATCTTTCTAAGTGATATCTACTATTTTTTAAGAGCTAAATGTTGATAGGAGGAGGATCAATTTCAACTACAAATAACCATGGGAGATGCTGAAGATAGGTGGAAAATGATGAAGGACTATACAATGCCAATCATTGGCAATGTAACTTCTGGCATACAATTACAAGAGGCTGCAAGGAATTATGAATTAAAAAAGATTCATTATTCTTTGTTGCCTTCCTTTTATGGTGTCCCTAATGAAGATCATTTGCATTTCATTCGAGAATTCTATGCTATTGTCCAAACCTTTCCACTACATGCAATTAATGAAGATCAACTTAGGATGAGGTGTTTTCCTTACACCCTCAAGGATAAAGCTTGGTCATGGTTCATTACTCTACAATCGGGTTCTCTAAAAACTTGGGAGGCAGTATATGAAATTTTTATGGGTAGGTTCTATTCCCATCAAAAGACTGTTGACTTAAGGACGAAGATAGCAACATTTTCTCAAATGTATAAAGAGCCCTTTTCATGAAGCTTGGGAATGATTCAAACTCCTTTTCATTCAATGTTATAATCATAGCTTTCCATTGCAACTACAGAACCAATTCTTTTATGATGGTTTGACACTACAGAGTCAATACATGGTTGATAATGCTGCTGGAGGTGCTGTGGGAGAAAAAACTGCAGAGGAAGCCTATAATCTTTATGAGCTGTTGGATTCTAATTCCCAACAAAGAAGTGCTAGAAGAAGAGCAAGAGTCAATGAATTTGGCTCCAATAATGAGATAACCTTGCAACTTGCTGAATTGACTAAACAAGTGCAACTTCTTACTACCCACCAAATGCCAAATCAAGAGGTGTGTGAAGTGTGTTTTTCAATTGGGCATGGTACTCATAATTGTTCAAGTACTTGTGATTCTAGTGTCAATTCCATGGAGGAAGTCAAATCCTTTCAAAGGTATCATCCAAACACCTATAATCACCCTAACCATCATTGGAAGCAAAACAATTACCCAGTCTACACCCAATCTTTTAAGCCAACCTTAGAGGATAGCTTGAATGCTTTTATTCAAGTTAGTCGTGACAACCAATTGATAAATAATCAAAGGTTGAACACCATGGAGGCTTCGGTTAAAAGAATTGAATCTAAAATTGGGCAACTGGCTGAACAAATGCAAAAGAAATAACCAGGAAAGTTGCCCGGTCAACCAGAATAAGCAAAGGATGTAAGAACCCTTCGAAGTGGTAAGGTAGTCAATACCAGTTTACTTGAAATCTCTAACGATTTACCTTGTAGTTCAGGTAACAAAGAAGGTGATATTCTAGTCTCACAAAAAGGAGAAATAAGTGTTAAACTTAACAAGCCTTCTGAAAAACTCATTGGAGAGTCATCTGACATCCCCAAAATTCAAAATACAACAAAACCACACCAGTTGCAAGTACCTTTTCCATATCGGTTAAAAGAATCCAAACAAGATAAGCAATTCTATGATCTTTTTAATATGCTCTCTAAAGTAAATATCAATTTACCATTATTAGAAGTGATCATGAATGCGCCCTCATATGCTAAGTTTTTCAAAGAGTTGAACACTAAGAAAAGGAGGTATGAACTGAATGAACGAGTAGTAGTATCAGAAATTTCTAGTGCTGTACTTCAGCATAAACTACCCCCTAAGTTAAAAGACCCTGGAAGTTTTATTATAAACATAACTATGGGGGATAGGAAGGTTGCTAAAGCAATGCTTGATTTAGGTGCTAGTATAAATTTGATACCCTACTCTATATTCTTACAGCTCAATCTAGGAGATTTAAAACCCACAACTATGTCCCTTCAACTTGCAGATAGATCTCTTAAGTATCCAAAGGGAATAGTTGAGGATGTATTGGTACAAGTAGACAAATTTATAATACCTGTTGACTTTGTGGTTCTGGATATGCAAGAAAATCCAACATTGGACAGAGAGCACACAATATTGCTTGGTAGACCATTTATGGCAACTACTAAAACTATTATTGATGTCCAAGATGGAAAATTGACAATGACAGTCTTAGGAGAAACTGTTCATTTTAAAGTTTTTGATTCTTCACCTTTTCCTTCTATTTCTGCCATCGATGAAATATTCGATGTTGACCCTTTGGATAATCTTGTCCAAAGCACCTTTTTCCAAACCAGAATAGAAGACAAGCTTGAAACTGTTCTTACACTTGAATAGGTCGAAGAAGATTTAGATGAGGAAATTAAGGGGTACCTTGAACAACTAGACAATGATGAAGTAATGAAAAAATCTAGTACACTTTTAAATCTACCCAGTTCTTCATCTAGTAAAGAGGCCAATCCACCTGAACTTGAACTCAAAGACTTACCTGAGCACTTAAAATATGTGTTTTTGGGAGAAGGAGAAACTTACCAGTGATAATTTCTTCAACCTTGACCAAAACCCAAGAAAAGGAACTCATCAAAGTTGCTTAAACAGTTTAAGAAATCTATAGGTTGGAGTATCGGGATATAAGAGGCATTAGTCCTACAATGTGTATGCACAAGATCAACTTGGAGGATGGTGCTAAACCTGACGAGAAGCCCAAAGAAGACTAAACCCAAATATGCAAGAGGTAGTTAAGAAAGAAATTCTTAAATTGTTAGAAGAAGGGATTATCTATCCTATTGCGGATAGTAAGTGGGTTAGTCCAAAGGTAATGTGGTACCAAAGAAATCTGGGATAACAGTTGTTAAAAATGACAAAAGTGAATTAGTGCCCACTAGAATAATCACTGGATGGAGAATGTGTATAGATTTTAGGAAACTAAATTTATATACTAAAAAGGATCACTTTCCTCTTCCATTCATTGACCAAATGTTGGAAAGATTAGCTGGGCACGAATTTTACTGTTTTTTAGATGGATTGTCTGGATATTATCAAGTACCCATAGCACCAAAAGATCAGGAGAAGACCACATTTACATGTCCTTTTGGGACATTTGCTTTTCGAAGAATGCCATTTGGGTTATGCAATGCCCCTGCCACTTTCCAAAGATGCATGATATCTATTTTCTCGGACATGGTGGAAAAATTCATTGAGATTTTCATGGACGATTTCTCTATCTTTGGGTACTCATTTGATGATTGCTTACATAAATTGACTTTGGTTTTAGAAAGATGCATTGAATGCAATCTCACCCTTAGTTGGGGGAAAAGTCATTTTATGGTTCAACAAGGGATAGTTTTAGGATATATAATTTCAAACAAGGGTATTGAAGTTGATAAAGCAAAAGTTGAATTGATATCCAAACTACCTCCCCCTACATCTGTGAAGGGGATAAGAAGCTTCTTAGGACATGCAGGATTTTACAGACAATTTATTAAAGATTTCTCTAAAATAAGTCGTCCCTTATGTAACTTGCTATCAAAGGATGTTTATTTTGATTTCAACAATGACTGTCTTATTGCCTTTAATACCTTAAAAGAGAAACTAACATCTACCCCTGTTATTATGGCACCAAACTGGTCTTTACCTTTTGAAATAATGTGTGACGCTTTTGATTATGCTATAGGATCAGTCTTGGGACAAAGAGTGGATAAGCGTTTGCATGTCATCTACTATGCTAGCAAAACACTCAATGATGCCCAAATGAATTATACCACCATTGAAAAGGAATTCTTGGCTATAGTGTTTTCTTTAGACAAATTTCGGTCTTATTTAGTAGGATCTAAAGTGATTGTGCATTCTGATCATGCTGCTTTAAGATACATATTAAGTAAACCAAATGCCAAGCCAAGATTAATCAGGTGGGTCTTACTCTTACAAGAATTTGACTTAGAAATCAAGGATAAGAAAGGCAGTGAAAACTTAGTAGCTGACCATTTGTCTAGGTTGATTTCTCACTTCATTTCTCTTAAAGATGAGAGTAATGAAGATATAGTTGAAACCTTTCCTAATGAACAATTATTTTCAATAGGTCCTAACCCATAGTATGCTGATATTGTAAATTATCTTGCCACCGGTGTTTTGCAACCTAACACTTCATATCAGGACAAGAAAAGGTTTTTTAAAACTATTAAGGACTATTTCTGGGATGACCCTTATTTATACAAGATTGGTCAAGATCAAGTCATCCGGAGATGTGTACCTGAAGAAATACATAAGAGCATTTTAACTTTTTGTCATGAACTTCATTGTGGGGGCCATTTTGGTGGTGAAAAGACAGCACGTAAGGTACTACAGTCTGGATTCTTTTGGCCCACTCTTTTTAAATATGCTCATATGTTTTGTGCACAATGTGATAGATGTCAAAGAACCGAAAACATAAGCAAAAGAGATGAAATGCCTTTGACATCCAATTTAGTTGTTGAACTCTTTGATGTATAGGGGATTGACTTTATGGGTCCTTTTCCCCCATCTAATGGTTTTCAATACATTTTGGTTGTTGTGGATTATGTATCCAAGTGGGTAGAAGCTATCCCCACTAAAACCAATGATGGTAATGTTGTTGTTAAATTCTTGAAGGATTTAATATTCAATAGGTTTGGAACGCCTAGAGCCATAATAAGTGATGGAGGTAGCCATTTTTGTAACAAGATCTTTGATGGAGTACTAAACAAGTACAACATCACACATAAAGTAGCTACTCCATAACATCCTCAAACTTCTGGTTTAGTGGAAGTAAGTAATAGGCAAATTAAAGGAATATTGGAACGCACTGTGCGTCCTTCAAGGAAGGATTGGGCATTTAAGTTAAATGATGCCTTATAGGCATACCGCACCGCTTACAAAACACCTATTGGGATGAGCCCTTACCGATTAATCTTTAGGAAAGCGTGCCACCTTCCAGTTGAACTTGAACACAAGGCTTACTGGGCAATTAAAGAGTTAAACATGGATTTATATAAAGCAGGAGAAAAACGGTTACTCCATCTTAATGAGTTGGAAGAAATTAGGAACGAAGCCTATGAGAATGCCAAATTATACAAAGAGCGTACTAAGCGCTATCATGACAAGAGGCTAGTTCCTAAGATTCTTCACCCTGGAATGAAAGTTCTTTTATTTAACTCTCGTTTGAGATTGTTTCCAGGAAAGCTAAGATCAAGATGGGATGGAACATTCAAAATAGTTCAGGTATTTGCACATGGAGTAGTAGAACTATTGGATTCCAAGACACAGAAAACATTCAAAGTCAATGGGCATCGTGTGAAGCCTTATTTAGAAGAACCAAACAACATTGCTGAAATGGATTGCATTTGGCTGAGTAACCCTTAGCACCATAAAGTTACGTCTTGCTAAGACGTTAAACTAAGCGCTGGATGGGAGGCAACCCATCATTTTAGGTAATTTTATTTTGTTTTATTTGTTTAATTTCTATTGTTTATTTTAGTTTAATTACATGTGAATAATTTTAAAATTGTTAAAACTAAAAATATTTGTTGAGATGTTAGAAGTTCACAATGATCTGTCTGTGTGAACTTTATTGATGAATATGATGGATGCACCTGCATTTCTCCATCACTACTTGCACATTCTCAAGAAATAGGTAATCTTTCTTCTCTTTTCTCTTTATCTTTAATTTACAGTTGTTACATTGAGGACAATGTAAGTTCTAGGTTGGGGGTGGTGAAAAGTTACCATGCTTAAAAACAATTTAACAATTTAAAAAAAAATTAATAAAGAAATAAAAAAAATAATATATATTTTTTATTTTCACATTTTCAATTTTTGTGTTTGTTTTTATTTTCTTTGTGTGATTTAGTAATTTTTGAAATTAAAAAAAAAGTTCTCACAAAAATTTATTATTTCTTTAAATCAAATTTAATTAAATAGTAAAGTCTTTTGTACTGTTAGATTAATTTTTGAAAACATATCATGAAATATTTTGTAATTATTTTTGATAATTAGTTAGTTTTTGTCATAACTAGTATTTCTTGATAAGATGTAGAAATTATATTAAACCCAAAATCGGTGTTTATGAATTTGTTTTAGTAGAGACTACCTTTGTGAGATATAATTTGAGCCTAATTTCCCTTATTCAGAGTGAAATATATATTTTTTCTACTCGAAACACATTTCTTATTTCTTCAAATTTTTAGATGATCTCTATAGGCATTAGCATTGAATGTATGAATTTTTTCTCATCTTAATAGAGTGTCGTATATTTTTTATTATTATTTTTGCTTAGATTAAATGATTTGAGTATAAATTGATAGTATATGCTTTTATCTCATTCATGCATGACTGCTACAAAAAAAAAGGATATATCTGGGGTTACCTAAACCAAATCAAACAGAAAAGCCACAAAATTAACCACTCACCAAAATCCTAAAAAAGAAAAAATGTACAATCTGTACATGGGTTGACTCTCTAAAACAAAATGATATATATTGAAAAGTATCTTCAGAAAATTATAGAGAGATAAAGAATATATAGTATAATCTACATACTATGACCCGCATTACCCAAAATCCAAAAAAAAATGTACAATCTGTACATGGGTTGACTCTCTAAAAATGATATATATTGAAAACTATCTTCAGAAAAATATAGAGAGAAAGAATATATAGTATAATCTACATACTATGACCCACATTGCCTACAAAGTTGTGAGTAAAGGCTAATTACAAAAGAAAGATATAGGAAGTAATTCCCTAAAAAGTCATTGCACTTTCTTCATTTGTAAAAGGCATATATCTTGAAATTTTTTCTTAATGAGTTTGATTTATGCATGAAAATAATTTTTATTTATGATATCTTTATAATTTATACATTTGATTCCTTCCATGAGATCAACATCAAAATAACACTTTGAGCCTTTCTTCTTTATACATATGCGAACATATTAGTTCATTTCTATATATCAACTCTTTCGCATATAAATTAGTATGAGTGTTTGAACCCATAGGATTCAGTGTTTTGAGAGTATTGACTTGTGAGGAATAGAGTCGAAGCGAATTCGGATTCATGACACTGAAATTGGGTGAAATTAAATTGATCATTTTTGATATGAAATATGAAAATGATTTTCGACTAATTATTATAAAAAATCATGATTGTTTAAAGAGATTAAAATAACTTATGCTTGAGAATTTAATTATGATCTTAAAGGAGATTAAAAAGTATGAGACATTTTTATGATATGTTGTTTTCTTTTATTCTTAAAAGTTAATTTTTGATTTTGTTGTAATTTTAGTTTTGAAGTTGATTGTTTTTATTATTTCTTTTAATTTTTACATTTAGTTCAATGTTTGTGGGTATCATTACTGAAAACCCTCACGAGACTCAAACTCGTCCACTAGGGCAACCTAGGGGTTTAAAGGCTTGTTGCATAGGCTAAATGCAACCATGTCAATCCACGGAAGTGATTTAGGATAATTTAATTTTTAGTTTTTATTGCTTCTCTTGCTAAGGGACTAGCAAGAAGCTGGTTGGGGGTTGTGATGAGTGCTCAAAAAGCACTAAAATTACCATGATTTTATGCACATTAATTAATTAAAAATATATATATTTATATGATTTTATCATATATTTATATAAATTTATCTTTTCGAAATCACGGGTATTTTTATTGTTTTTCAGGTATTTTTGCTTAAAAACATCACTTAAAGACTCAAAAACGAATACTGGAGGCAATACATCACAAATACATTCAAAAATAAATGAGGAAAAGTCAAAAAATATGGAAAAATTGGACAAAATGGGTCAAAAAGTTCAAAAATGTCAAAAAATAGGAAATCGCGCCACCTAGCCACCCAGCAATGTGAATAGCATCGAAGTTCTGTAAGGATTTTATTTTCTTTACAGTTATTTTTTATGCTTTATTCTTACATGTTATATTTAATTTGTCTGTGATTAAATTTAACTGTGTTGGCTATTTGTAAACATGATATAATAATAACGTTGTTATGCTTGCGAAATATTAAATAGGTAAAAATCTCTAAAATGAATTGATTTTATTTTTATTCAAGATTTTATATTAATAATGTTAGAGAGAAATATATTATTTTTCATTACAAACTTAAATCTGAAAATTAGATTTTAAGGTTTAGTTATCCGGTCTGATTTAGAGTAGTGCTCTTTTATTTGTTAGTACAATCGCCCAGTAGTTAGAGTGAAGCTCTATTTCAAAAATTTTTATAAGAATTATTATCTGAAAATGTATTGACAACATGTTTTCAGTAGTGGTTTTAAAACTTGAAAGTTAGTACTCGGATAACTAAATTCTTAGGTTTAATTTGGACACCTTGAATAAATTTTAAACTGTCTAACCCCACCAAAGGTGGCATTTAAATGGTTCATTTTCAATCTCTTAGAAAAAGGAATTAATTTAATTAACCAAATTAGTTATCAACCCCACCCATAGGTGTTAATTGATTTGTTTAGTTAACAAAGAATATCTAACCCCACCAAAGGTGGTATTCATATAAAAAAGAAAGAATCAATAAATATCAATTCATATCTTTAATAACCTAAATAATATGAGCAAGCATAATTAACTTAATTATTATATCCATAAATACTCCACCATTATAAATGATAAATTTTGCATAAATGTTTATTGAATCTATGTTTATTTTTATGTAAGTAGATTAAAAACACAAAACCCCAAAATATCGTGACAGGATGTTTAGGATTTAATTTCGTTTTTAAAAGTTTGAATAATAAATTAAAAACCACATACATTCCTTCCTTAGATCGACCTTGGGAGTATACTTATCATTTTCTACGAAATGATTCGTGCACTTGCGAGAGTTTTATAAATAAATAAAACCAAATGAACGGCAGGATCGGCGATGTCGGTTCAGCCCGATCATAGGTGCTAACTCATTTGACTCATTTTCCACCACAGTGATTCGTCCTTTTTTTGGTACATATTGAACTGGGCTTATCTATTCACCGTCTGATATTAGGTCAATGATTCCCATGTCTAGTCACTTGACAATTTCCTTCCTCATAACTTCTTTCATACGGGGGTTTAGGCGGTATTTCGCATCCTTGGTTGGTTTAGCTCCATCCTCTAGCAAGATTTTATGCATGCATATATATAGGCTTATGCCTTTGATGTTGCAATAGACCAAACTATAGCTCTTTTAAAGTTCATTAGCATTGTCAATAGTGCTTCTACTCGCTCCATACTTATACTTCTAGAGATTATAACTAGAAGTGTCTCATTATCACCCAAAAATGCATAATAAAAATGAGATGGTAAAGGTTTAAGATCTAATTTTTATGGCTCCTTAATGGATGGTTTAAGCCTTAAGCATGTCTCAAGACATTCCATAAACACATTTTATACACATATGAGAGGTATGTCCTCCGAAAATTTCACACAGTTCACAGTATCAACCTTTGATTCCATACTTTCAAAGTTAAAATAGGTTGAGTTGTTTTATGATGAGTTTATGTCATTATTCATAGCATCATGTGTTAAAGTTTTAAGTGGGGGCAGTTCAACAAGTTTTATTAAGCTACTAGTATGAATGTGTGTGCCTAAGTGAATATCATGATATTCATTAGCATGTATGTTCATAAAATTAGCAAGCATACACTCTAAAGCATCATTAGGGCACATGTCATAAAACACATCAGTGGTTAGCTCATCAATACCATTATCAGCATCAGAAAATTTAATTACTTAGAACACATTAAAATGTTACTTGTTTATTTTATACTCTTATTATAAGCTCACCTTTTTGTACATCAATGAGTCCTATTCTGGTTGTTAAGAATGGATAACCAACTAAGATAGGAATTTCATGGTCCTCCTCCATGTCTAGCACAATGAAATCTATCAGAAAGATGAATTTGTCTACTTTTATAAGCACATATTCTACCACTCCTTGAGGTCCATTGATTGACCTTTCTACCATTTAGAACGTTATTGAAATGGGTTTGGAATTTCCAACCCTTAATCTCTTGAAAATTGATAATGGTATGAGGTTATTTTTGAAACCCAAGTCACACAAAGCCTTGCCAAAATGGATGTTCCCAATAGTGCAAGGGATGTCAAACCTACCTAGATATTTCATTTTTGTGGTAGTTTTCTATCAAGGATGGCACTACAACCTTCAATCAAGGTTATTGTTTCATGATCTCCAAGCCACCTCTTCTTTGATAGTATATCCTTAATTTTGCATAAGACGACATTTTTTCAAGTGCATCTACAAATGGTATATTTATATGTAACTTCTTGAAGATTTCTAGGAATTTTGAGAACTATATATCTAACTTTTTCTTTTGTAGTCTTAGAGGAAAAGGAATGGTGGGTTTGTAGATGTTATTTTTCTTTGGCTAAATTATTTCCTTTTTAGTGCTCTCTTTATCCACTAGTTCCTCCTCATCCTTTTGAATTTCCTATCTCTTCTCATCCCTTTTAGCTTCCTTTTCTTCCTCATCCTTTTAAGTTTCATGTTCATGCTCTAAAGTTTTACCACTCCTTAAGGATATGGCTTTACAATGATCCTTACCTTCTCTTCTTAGGTTTATGATTATGTCACTTGGAAGGTTACCTTGAGGCCTTTGACTTATGGCCTAAGAAAGTTGCCCCATTTAGGTTTCTAAATTTTGAATTGAAGCCTCTTAAATGGACACTTTGTATTTACTGACTGTATGAAGTATTTCACTATAACCATTGAGGCATTTGTATTGTCTTTAGTAGGTGGCTTCTTCTCTTATACTTGAGATTGTTATGATTATTGAAAATTAGGTGGTGGAAATGATTGACGATTGAATTGATTACCAACTTGGTTGTTGTTATTACTCCAATAGAAATTTGGATGTTGCCTTCATCATAGTTTATATGTGTTCGAGTATGGATTATTGTTTCGATTCATATTACCCATATAGCATGCCAAACAAGATTATTTGAGCAATTATCAAATAAATGAGCTCTACCATAAAAGACACAGGACACCCCTGAATCTTGGACTTAGTTTATACGCGTTGGTGAGTTTTGAGCTTTCAAAAGATTCACCAAAGATGACATTTGAGCCATAAGTTCCTTGATATCATTTACCTCATGCACTCTGGCTACTCTTCTTACAGCTACTATTATGTCCATTGGCCATTGATAATTATTGCTAGCCATTTCCTTAAGTAAATCATAAGCTTGATTGTAAGATTTGGCTTGCAAAGCTCCATTAACGGATGCATCAACAATGGTTCTTGTTTATGCATTGAGACCATTGTAGAAAGTATCCATTTGGATCTAATGAGAGATACCATATTGAGGAAACCTCCTTAGAAATTCTTTGAATCTTTCCCATACTTCATATAAATATTACACTTTAATTTTTTGGTAGGAGGTAATATCATTCTTAAGCTTGGAATTCTTTTTGGTGGGAAGTATTTAATCAATAATTTCTCCTCCAAATCATTCAAAGTTGAGTCTAGCCAAGCTCAAGCACTATCTTGCAAAGAGTAATGAAATAATCTAAACTTAAATGCCTCCTCGATCACATCATTGAATTTGAATGAATCTCCAACGTCAATAAAAAATTTGACATGTAAACTAGGATCCTTGGTTGATAACCAGATGTTTGTAAAATTTCAAGCATCATTAGATTTAATTCAAACTTATTAACATGAATGTTTGGCCTTGTAATACTTGGATTTGGCCCTTCCATCAAAGGTAATGCATATTCATTCATAACTCTATCCTTATCGTCCATTAAAAGTATCTGGTTGCTCAAATTTAACTCATTATTGTTTATTTATAATAGATTAGCCATTTCTTTCACTTGGGTGACAACTTGTTGTTTTCATATTGATATCAAAGTACGCTCGATTTCGAGATCTAAAAGTAAAATTTCTCCCTTACGGACTTTGCTCATGCAATGCAACCAAATATGTTTCTAATACCACTAAGGAGATGTCAAAATTAAAAATAAATAAAAATTAAAGATAAATAACTAAATAAATAAATTAAAATTTACGAAAAATAAATTAAAATTTACGAAAAAAAATAAAGAAAAATAACTAAAATAAAATAAAATAAAAATTAATTTATAATACCTATAATCCTCAACAATAGCACCAAAAACTTGATTGGTACAAATTGTGTGCAATAGGTACACAAGTTTTCATATTATAACCAAGTAATATAATGATAAAAAAAGATTGTTTCCATAGAGATTATGTTATAAGAAACTAATTTTCAAAACCAAAAAGTAAAGATCAATTTTTTTTGAAAAAACAAAATTAAAAAAATTAAAAATAAATAATAATAATTAATTAACTCAAAATTAGCAGCTAAGAAGATATATGAGAAAATATCTAGGAATAATTAATCTCCCAATTTTCTAAGCATGTGAATCACTAAAAATTCTAATATAATTATCAATCAATTACATGATCAATTAAATCTAACCTAACATGTATTCCTCTCCCAAGTAAACTACATACCACATAGTAATTAAACTAATTGCACTTTCATGTCAGTTAAATTGCATGCTACTCATTAAGTTTATCAATTATGGATCATATACATAAGAATCATACATCTCTTTCTAGAAACTATGCATGTTATTTAATCAAGACAAACAATTAAATACTTCTCTCAAATCTATTTAATTGCCTCTATAGATCAATTGTTGGCTAAATATTTAATAGCTTAAAAACTAGATTAAATAATATAATTAAATTGATATTATAATTGGGTTAAAATATTAGATCATCAAATGTAGAAAATTGGGTTAATAAGATCCTTAGATTAATAAATTAGCTAGACATGATTTTGCTCATAAATCTCATTTTTTCATAAAAAAAGACATAAAATTTGATAAAGAAATGAGAAGAAGAATAAATAAAATCAATCTCTTGAATTGTAACATCAATCTCCTATTGAATCTCCACCAAAATTGTATATCCTATGAGATTTTTTCATATTTCCTCTCTTCTTGGCTCCAAAAACTGATAAAATTGGTAAATTCAACTAATAGAGTTTTTGGTGCAATTAAGGGATTAAATTAGGTTTAGATGGAATTTGGACTATTAGATAAGCTTCCGATCAAATTCTAAGATGAAAAAGGAAAATTAAACAACACTAGCCAATGGGATCGTGACAGATGATATGGGAGAGAAAGGGGACCGATCTGCACATGATGTATGGTGGGGCGAACTGGTCATGGTCAACACGTGCTTAGTTAGTTCCACATGTTGAGCTGTGATTTAGTTATCTAGATTTCATGGTGCCCTATTGGAATGAATGGACGAATATTGTGACGACGTGTGGTAGGCTCATTGATGGCTCGACAAAACTCGGAATGAACATAGTATTGACACATGGTAATGCCTACATCACCCAATATACGTGATACACTCTGATTGGGTCCCCTATGCTTGCATGGTATCCACATAGGGACGACTGGTTAGATACATATGTGACGTGCTCTGATTGGCTCTCTTTGCTTGCAGGGCATTCACGTGTCTTGTTCTAATTGGTCTTGCATTAAAAAATTCATAAAAATTCCAAAAAAAAAATTAAAATTCTTGAAAAATCTATTTTCATCCTTTTTTCACTAAAAAGTTCATATTTTAATATTTTTAACCCCAAAAGTACTATTTATTGCATAAAATGAACAAATGTAAGGAGAAAAGTGTATTGATGACTCTACTTTCATAGAGTCATCATCCTAGAGCATATTCAATAATGAAAACCTTCACTAGTTGATTTAAATAATATATCAGATAAATCGAAAACAACTAGCAATCCTAGAACAATGAGTATAAGTACAAGTTCAATAGAGATAGCTTTATAAAAATTAATAATCAAACCATATAATTATGATGTGATACATACAATTATTTGATCCAACAATTTAAGAACAAAAATAAAGAATAAGCTATAAGAACATATGAATAAAATATCATAAATCAATTAGGCTTATTAATCAATCAAACACAACTATCAATATTTAATAGATTAACTAAATAAAAAAGCCTAACGAATTATGATCTTATATTTGCAAAATAAGAGTGACATTAAGATTAAGGGAATAATACTCTTGTGTGGTTAGTTTCAAATGTGTGTGTAGGTTTGTATTTATAGAATATTTTAAAGTACTTAGGTCAAAGAAAAATTACCATCTTGTCCATAAAATCTATTAAGTGAGTTTTAAGGAGTAAGAACAATATAGTAAAAAGCCAATCCAATTCGTATTAGAAAGACATTTTAAAATACAATAACTGGCTGCTCGATCAAGTTAACCACTCCTGATATATGGAAGGTATATTTTGATGGGGCGAGCAACTCGAGAAGAGAAAGGATTGGATCAAAGAGGACTTGATTTACCTCTTCACTAAGGGAGGGAGAGGTAGCTTGCTTTCTTATTAGGGAGAGAACTTTAGGTGTTCGTAAGGTTGTTTGATTCACCTCTTCTCTAATGGGGGTGAAATAGGTCGTTTCACCCTAATGGAGATTTCTCTAGTTATTAGCGATAATATTTTTAAGGTACAAGAAAAACATGACCTTATTTCAATTAGGTCATCTAAATTCACTTGACTATAATCCATTATTTCTAAACATTCACAACCTCAAACAAAATTCTGGTTTTTCTCAAGATGTGTATAATTTTATAATTAAACTTAATTTTAAGACACGGCCTCAAACACTCAAGAAAAGTCACCTTTTGTGGCTAGATAAATCACACAAATGACTCGAAGGGCATTAAAAAGAAATATAACCATGCATTTAATGGCTATAAAAACTTCAGATTCCCAAATATTCCTTTACATAAATTTATATTCAAAATTACATCTCAAAAATAAAAAAACAAGATATTTTCTATGGAGTGGCTTCCTCAGGCCGGTTGATAAGTATATGCTTATCAATTTGAGGTGAAGGTTGCAAAGTATCAGTTGGGTTGCCTTAGACCTACTACTATGAAAGGGCTCGTATCAAAGTAAAATAGGGCACAATCAATTTCAATCTCTCAACCTGAGTCTTGAGGCTGCTAACCACAAAACTCACGTCACTTCTATAGGCTTCAATGCACTTTTCTTTCAAAGTATATACCAAGGTCGAGAGCGAGCTCACTTGATCTGACATCGCACACATTTGACTTTGCATTGTGTGAGCCTTTTCCTTAGCCATTTTGGCGACTTGTTCAGCCTCCTTAGCCATTTTCTCAAAGTGTTTAGCCTGCTATCCTTGTTCAAAATAGTAGCTATCTACTTTCTTTAATTTCTCAACTTTATCTAACAGGTAGCCCTCTATCTTTAAAAGTTTGGCCTCGTACTTAACCATAAGGACATCCTTTTCTTTCACCACCTTTTCATATTTCGAGATTTGTAAGCGACTAGCCTGCACCTTATGTTTGTAACCTATAAGGGACAACTTACCCTCTCTGGCTAAGCACATGACCTACATACATTGAAAAATTGGTGATGAAGAATAGAGATGACAAGTATTTAACAGTAGGAAGAAATGATGTACAAGTTCACCTCAATCATGCGATCTGCCATCAGCTTAGTAATTCAACCACCCTCTATCTATAGGCCGTCCTGACTTAGGACCTCTCAGTATCAGTACAAAATGATGGAAGAGATCCCTCTTTAGGTCATTTTTTTCCAAATATTCCCTCATTGAAAGAGGTAACTGGGGTGTCCAACACCACGACATCCTTTAAGATGACTTTTTCAAACTCGAAGTCTTCTAGATCCATGGCTTCCATGCTCGGGGTGTACTCTTCCCTAACTTCCTTTTCTTGGTAGCTTCATGTCTAGAGGGTATGGGAGAACTTGGTTGACCAAACATCAGATGGGGTGCAACCTCTATAATGGGTGCGACCTCTATTGTAGGAAAGACCTCCACTGATTCCATAAGGGGAATTTGGTCCTTGGATAGTGAAGGCGACATGGGTTCCAGACGAGGGTAAGTGGGAACCAGGTCATTGACACTAGAAGTGTCTGTCAAATCTTCCAGATCAATATGTGAATAATCCATACTTGTACAAGATAAGATTAAAAGGTTAATAAAATAATATGAACCATGAACTAAAGTAGTTACCTTGTAAATAAAATGACGACCTAAATACTCATCTGTATATTCTCTCCACACCCCAAATTTTTTTAGGCGAGCTATAGTTAGTATTTGTTAATAGCTTTTAGACGAGATGTTATGTAACTCGATCCTCTTAATTTTTTCCTTGCCACTTGGATCTAGTTTGCTCATTAGCTCACTTGCATGAGGTTAGGTAGTATTAAAATGATGATTGCAAGTGTGATAGACAGGTAAGTCTACCCCCACTACCTAAATAACACAGGATATATATGCTCTTCCTTTATCTAGGCCATTTTTCTTTAAACAATACAAGCTTCTAAGCTCATCGCCTATAAGGTGCACCATGTGTTCACCAACAACAAAGGAAAGACATAGGAGAGTTCGCCACCCATTGGGATTTACTTGGGCGCAATTGATATCGAAAGTGTGAAGGGTGCGAGCTATTACCTAAGGTAAGGGAAATTAGAGTCCAATTTTAAAGGCCGTTAAATATATCACCCACCACTCCACTCAGGGATTATCGACATCACATAGATGAATGGGTATTGGTATTAAACCTACACAAGAAGGGATGTCGTATTAAACTAGGTCGTTCGCTACTTGAATGTTAGGCATCTTTCCAATTTGATGTTTATCTTTGGTCCTATGAGTGGGTTCACTCGACTCTCATACTTTTTCTTGAGACGGGGTACTTTGGTAGTCCTAATAACACGTATAAGACCTTGATGAGTTCTTAAAAAAGTACTAAAATTACCATGATTTAATGTACTTTAATTGATTAAATAGATTTATATTTGTATGATTTTATCATATTTTTATATAAATTTATCCTTCTGGAATCACAAATATTTCTATTGTTTTTTAGGTATTTTCGTTCAATAAAATAATTTAAAAACTTGAAGAAAAATATTGTAGGATATACATCACAAATATGTTGAAAAAAAAATGAAAAAAAGTCAAAAAAATGGAAAAAAGTGCCTAGTCAAACACACGTCATGCCTATCTCACGCACAGTTGCACCTATTGATGCCAAGTTTCGTAGGCACTAGCACGTGCGTGATGCCCAGTACACATCCAACACATACACACGCGCAACCAACACACACCCACGCTGAGTCCTACACATGCCAACACTCGTCTACCGCAAATCTCACCCCCCACACACATGCCAGCCTGTCCAAATGTATCCAAAATCAAATTTTGAGATATTTTCCAACATTTTCTATCATTTTCCTCACTTATAAAAGAACCCTCTCCCCCATTATAAAAAACACCTAAAAATCTCAACTATTTCTCTCTCTATATTTCTCTCTCTAGAAAGCTTTATTTTTTTAGTTTTAAAATTCTTCTCTTTTTGAGAAGAACTAGTTATGTTTTTATATATTTCTAGTTATTGATTCAATAAATGGAAATGCAAATCCGTTTGGAGGTTTTCCACAACAAAATTAGCATTAAAGTTTTGTAAAGATTCTTTTGAGATATAATTTTAAAATGAATTCTTTACAGTTATTTTTATATGTTACGTTTAATTTGTCTATGATTAAATTTAACATAACTGACTATTTGTAAATATGATATAATAATAATGTTGTTATGTTTGCGAAATATTAAATAGGTAAAACATTTCTATAAAATAAATTTATTTTGTTTTTATTCAAGATTTTATATTAAGGATGTTAGAGAGCAATATATTATTTTTATTACAAACTTAAATCTGAAAATTAGGTTATAAGGTTTAATTATCACGTCTAATTTAGAGTAGTGTTATTTTATTTGTTGGCACAATCGCCCGTAGTTAGAGTGAAGCTCTATTTCAAAAAATATTTATAAGAACTATTATTCAAAAATGTATTAACGACATATTTTCATTAATGGCTTTAAAACTTAAAAGTTAGTACTCGGATAATTAAATTCTTATGTTTAATTTTGACATCTTGAATAAAGTTTAATTAACTATCTCCGCTTAAAGTTGTGATTAGATGATTTTCTATTTTCTTAAAAATAATAATGAAATTTAATACTTAATTAATTAATATGCACTGCCTAATGATAAGAGTCAAATTATTGCATTTTTGTTATGATTTAAATGTTGATATTTGTGTGAAAATTGCGTTTATTTGATTATTTAATCCATAAATGTCATTTCACGGGTATTTCGTGTTTAAAGTGCAATTTCAGGTAAAATCATAATTTTGGAGAAGTTTGGGACAAATTTCAATGAACGGGATTGAGTGCAAATAAAAAGAAAACAAAATTTCAAAATTTGGAATTTCTCCGCCGGCGAAAATCTTATAGAGAATACGTTGAAAATCATGCAGGGAGCACGGGTTTTGGCAAAGAAATCTCGCCGCCGGCCAAAGAAATCTCGCCGTCGGCAAGTTTCATCCGAAAATACATTTTTATGTTGTTTTGTTCCAAAATTGCCCCCCAAACCCTAGATCTATATATACAATATGATGGAGAAAGAGGGGGACGGCAGAAAGTGGAGTTCAAAGACATTTTTGGAGGAGAGAAAGAAATTTTGGAGAGAAAGTTTGGAGAAACTTGAAGGATCTTCACCATTGTTGCTACCAAGTCTTCATCTTCTAGAGTTTTTCATCTCTTCTCCTTAGCTTTTATATTCTGCAATTTATTTAGTTTTGTTATTCATGGATTCAATTGAAATAATGGTTGTTCTTATTTCCGTTATGAACTAATTTGTTTTTGCTAAGGCTATGATGTAGTTGAATCAAGGAAATCTGATTTCTTGTGTTATTGTTATATGAGTTCATTGTTTTCAAGTTGAGTATTTATTTCCATGCTTAATGCTTTTAAATTTCTGGCCAAGATTTAGATGATTAGTTGCATTATATTGAGACCAAGAGGAGATATGTAATGAATGCTTCTTTTGATAAATACCGTATGTTGAATGCGAGTGTGAGAACTAATGCATGATGTATGTGGTTATTCTAGAAATTCCATAAATCGTAATGTGCTTGTTTGTGATTAAATCTTATAGAAATATAGTTGGTTTTCATAGATAAGTAATTCTAATATAACTTGAGAGAGAGTATTAGGTAAATTTGGGTTTTTCAATCATCACTTTTAGCTTTAATTCTCATATAACATGACTTGAAATCAGATTGAATTGATTTAGCGAAATCAAATGCCTTAGCGTTTTTAATCATTTGTGAACAACATTAAATTTTGTTATTTGCGTTTAGTTTTATGTTAATTTTCTTTTTAAACAATTTCAACAATTCGGTTTTCAAATAAAATTAGGATTAGTCAATTTCGGTACTTAGTAACGCCATTCCTTGTGAGTTCGATATCCGTACTTTTGTACACTTTATTACTTGAACGATTCGTACACTTGCGAAAATAAGCATCACCTAAGAATATTAGTTAATTAATATTAAATAAAAGAATTTAGGCCCCGCTTAAGGAAACTTTCATACCAAAAAGAAAAAATCAACAAATATCAATTTATATCTTTAATAACTTAAATAATATGATCAAACATAATTAACTTAATTAGTATATCAATAAATACTCTACTATTATGAATGTTAAATATTTGCATTATTATTTATTGAATCATATCTATGTTTTTTTATTAGATTAGGAAACAAAAATCAAAATATCGTAAAATATGTTTAGGATTTAATTGTTTTTTTAAGTTTAAATAAAAAATTAAAAACCACATATATTCCTTCCTTAGATCGACCTTGTGAGTATATTTATCATTTTCTATAAAATGATTCGTGCACTTGCGAGAGTTTTATAAATATAAAATAAAAATATTTGCAAAATTAGCATTGCCGATTTTGTTCATCAAGTTTTTGGCCCCGTTGTTAGGGAAGGAATAATATTTTTAAATTATTTATCAAAATTTTGAAAATATTTTGTGTTGTAAATAATTGTGATTTTTTTTATTGTGTTAAAAAAAGAAATGTGCCTTAGGACTTGATATGATCATCTAGTCAAGGAAGTTAAATGTGATGCTGGTTGGGAGGCAACCCAACATTATTTTACTTATATTTTATTGTTTTTGTTTTGTAGGTGAATAAATGTGGAGAGTAATGACACAATAAGAATGAACATTTTAGTGATAGAGTTGGTATGCCATGATTAAGAGAGTTTTCTTTTCGTTTACCCTTTCATATTTATATGTGCACATTGGGAACTATGTGCAATTTAAGTTTGAGAGAAGGAACTTCATTCTCTACTTTAGTATTTAGTATGCATTTTAAATCTTTTAGGGAATTTTTTAATTCTTAGGATGTTTTTAATCATGATTTGGGTAAATATTGATAAATATATGGAAACTAAATGCATGTATGCTTGATATGAAACATATGAACTCAATGATAAAAATTGGTTTCATGACTAGAATAAGTAATGTAACATATTTGTTAATATATTTACATTAATCATGTGATATGTTTGCTAGTTTTAATTGGATTGATTCAAATTCTTATGCCCATGTTCATGATTGATTTTGGTGTTCTTATTGAGAAAATTTGTAGTGAGTTATGCGAGTCGATAAGATCTACCAAGTTTTAGAATCTATTTGATCATCCCTTGAGGCGAAATCCTAAATAGTATTTAGCAAGAGAAATGGCTTAGGCCTTATTTGGATCGATTGAGTCTTTCAAGCTAACCATTGTTAATATCTTTAGTCACTCATTTAAGCCTAACAAAGAACCTTTCATATCTTCAAGCCACATTTAATGTCTAACCAATAAGCATTACCTTTATCCATGCACCTTTAGCTTGTATGAAAAGAAAAAAAATACAATCATGTATTATGCTATAGAGTAAGGTGAAATGTAATGCACCCTAAAAAAATCAAAACTCACAACACAACTATCCCTCTAAAGAAAAAGAAAAAAGAATTGAAAATAAGTTTGAGGGTGTTGTGAAATTATAGTAAAAAAGAGAGAAAAGAGATATGGAATAAAAGAATATGAAAAGAATGATAAAAGAGGGTGCACTGGAATATCAAGTTAAAGCTCAATTACAGTTAAAAAATGCATGATGAACAAAAAGAAAGCTAAGGTGTAGAAAGAGCCTAAATGTCTTCATTTATTGACCCCTCACCTAAGCCTTACATTACGACCATGTAAAGTCCTTATTGATCTTTAGCTAATTGCATATTTATATTAGTGGAAAGGGATGCGAAAAATAAACTTATGAGACTTGTTCTAAGATTGAATTGATTAGCATACTCATATAGGTTGATTTCATGATCAGTACATTGGATGATATCATGTGAAGCACACACACAAATCAATTTTTGAAAAACCTTGCATATCCTTATATTGATGGAATGTTGATCGATGAATATGTGAACCTCTTTATCATATGATTGTACAACTCTCGAGAGGGATAGTTTTCGTGAAATATGCAGGTGCTAATAGAAGTATATTTATGAATATACTACCTATATCATTTTATTTAGTTATACTTGGCTTTACTTGAGAACAAGCAAAGAGTTAAGTTTGGGGCTGTGATGACTCTATGAAATTAGCGTATTTTTTACTTAATATTCACTTGTTTTATTCAATAAATAGTATTTTTGGGGTCAAAAATATTAAAATATAAACTTTTTAGTGAAAAATGGGTGAAGATATAATTTTTGGAATATTTGGGATTTTTTATGAATTTTTAACGGAGGGCCAATCATAAGTTTCCACGTGGCCTACCACACAAGTATAGGAGCTAACTGGGCAAGCCACATGGACACCATACAAGCAGGGACAATAAATTGTAAATCATCGCATGTGAGGAGAGAAGTAGCACATATCACATGTCAACATGACGTTCAATCTGAGTTTGGAGAGCGATCAAATCTTCACGCCACGTGTCATCATGAGATTGCTCCCCACATTCCATCCATACGCCACACCATCCATTGCCATGAATCACGTTATGCCTCATGGCACTAACTTAGCATACCTTGATTGGGACCAGTCTTCCCTACCACGCGTCGTGCTCTGATTCGCCCAGTGAATTCTATGTGCCATGTGTCGCACTTTGATTGGCTAATGCTATTGATTGGCTAATGCTATTGATTTTGCTTGTTTTGATCTTAAGCCTTGATGTGAAGGTTCTTTAATGGTCTAGATTGCACCTTAGCTATATTTAAGTCCTTAATCATCCAATAAACCCTAATGAGTCGCCATTAGCATAATTTTGGTCAGTTTAGAGAGAAAAATACAAAAAAAATCCAAAGGAGATAAAATTTTAGTAGAGATTCAAGAGAAGATTAGCACTACAATTCAAGAGAGTGATTGTATTTCTTATTCTACTATTTTTTATCAATTTTTATGTCTTTCTTTATGATAAATATGAGTTTTATGAACAAAATTATGTCTAGTTAATTTATTAATCTAGGGATCTTATGAACCCAATTTTCACCATGTGATGATCTAATATTTTACCCCAATTATAATTATAATTATAATTTAATTATATTATTTAATCTAATTTTTATGCTATTAATTGTTTGGCCAACAATTTATCTATAAAAGCAATTAAATATATTTGAGAGAATTATTTATTTGTTTGTCTTGATTAAATAACATGCATAGTTTCTAAGCAGAGATATATGATTCTTATATATGTGATCCATAATTGATGAACTTAATTAGTAGTATGCAATTTAATTGACATGAAAATGTGATTAAATTAATTACTATATGGTATGTAGTTTACTTGATAGAGGAATACATGCTAGGTTAGATTCAATTGATCATGTAATTAATTGATAATTATATTGGGGAGATTTTAGCAATTCATATGCTTAGAAAATTGAGGGATTAAGTATTCATATATATTTTCTCATATATCTTTTTAGTTACCAAATCTTATTTATTTAATTATTGTCATTTACTTTTAGTTATTTTAATTTTGTTTTCTTAAAATATAAAAACACAAAAAAAATTGATTTTTTTTTATTTTTTTAGTTTTAGAAATTAGTTTCTAATAAAATAATCTTTGTAGGAACGATATTTTCTTATCATTATATTACTTGTTGGATACATATACTTGTATATTCATTGCGCACACACTTCATTTGTAGAGATCAATCTCTACCTAAGGATAGAAAACAAGCTGATTTTCTAACTAATGTCGTTAATCAAACCAGCTAAAATTCAGACTAAGTGTTTTCTTAACAGACTGACAAAAAATAGAGTAATAAAAATGATTCATGGGCTAAAATTCTCTAAAAACAAATTTAACTAATTTAAAATAGATAGGGTAAAAATGAATTTCTTTACTATTCACAAAGGAGATAGGGAAGTTAAAGAGTTTACCTAGTGAAAATAAACTTAATTAAGAGGATATGCTTTGTAACAATCTGTTAACATAACTAGAGGAGTTCGTGTCAGGTTCTCTACCTAAATGACTATATAGATGAACTCCTTGAGTCAAATTTTCTATTTATAATGCTTTCAACTATGTAAGAAGAAGATAACAAAGTGATATTCCCTTGACGTACTTCTCAAAATCAAAGGAATAAGGGAGTTAATGTTTGGTATTATACATGTAGCAAGTACGCGACCTAGCAATCTAGGATACCTCGCTACCATATAGTGACCTGATGAGGGTAGAGGTCAAGGCCTACTAAAGACCAAGACCTAATGAGTTTGAATATCTATACCATATGGCGACCTCGACACATACAATGTCCAAACGACCTGGGTGACCAATTTAAGGGCCTCAAGTAGTCTACATATAACGACTTGGTTCATATAACGTTAATAGAAACCTTATTTCATGTAAATTGTACTATATGTATTTTAACTATATGTAAAAGTGCTCCAACCTATGTAACTCATACACTTGTCAATTAGGTGCTAATATAACTCTTTAATGATAAGAACACATGATCTGTTCATTTTATCAATATTTTCTACTTCTCACTAAAAATCACTAGAATCTCTAACACACAAAATTCTCTCCAAACACAAACCATCTAAGAAGTACAAATGGGTACATAATGATTGGCACGAGTTTATGAATTACACACGATCAGAGAAATTCAAGGTATGATTAACCATAAACGTATAAATATTGTCATTTATATACCTTAATTTTTTTTTTATATATGGTTTGTTAATAGAAATCAAGTTTTGAACATGTTTAGTTAAGAAAGCTAAAAGAATATAACCATAATGAGCTTTTCCAACTTGAAAATATAATTGATGAGTTATTAATAGTTTTTAAATAATGTCATCAATCAATTTTTTGTATAGAATGTTTTCGTTACTAATTCTCTATATCCGTGGGAATCAAAAAGTGATGGCATATGAATTCAACGATCTCATGTATTTATTATGGGTAACACTCCTAAAGAAGGAGAGGTCAGGAGTAAACAAGTTCAAGATAGAGTAGAATAGTTGGTAATAAAGTTATTTTTTCTTAAAGTCGTAATAATAACTCGTGGACAATCAATTTCAAAACAAGTTTTCTCCTAATTTTATGTTAATTCTTCTTAGCAATGAATTTTATTATGATGACCAATCACTTTTTGAAATAATAATTTCAATTGAATCATTTAGTTCCTTACTTGTAGTTTTGTGTATGAATTATTATAAAGTAAAATACAAGATAAAATTGACAAAATTGACAATGGTAAGGTTGAAGAAGAGATGGGTGTGGATGAAATAGTGATGGCATTAGGGAAGGACCAATAAGACTGTCTTAGAGGATGCTTCTAAAATACTACATCTAATGAATATTTTGTCATGTTTAAGAAGTACACTAACTACCCCTTCTATGAAATGGTAAAGGTATTACGTGAGATTATGTCAATGAAGGAGAAGATTGTAAACTTTGATATAATGAAGGCAGAGATAAAAGAATTAATAGCAGAGTTATTGGGATTTAAGAGTGTAAGATATTCAACGCATTATCCGAAACAAATACATCCAATTAATACTCCGAATGAGACTCCGTGTACAAAACCAATGGCACCTACATTTGCACCACACATCAAAAAATTACTACTCCTCTTGATGTGCCTCCATTTGATATAGGATTAGTTGTAAGTAATCTTTAATTTTGAAAGTCATTTTCATATTTATTTCGATCTATATGGTTATTTGCTTAATGAATTTTGTATAATGCTAGTATTGACACTACTACAATAGTGACATTCAGGCTCAAAAATTTAACCACGATCTTTTTAAAATCAAGACCTTAGTGTTTTGATCACAACCAATAAAACCCGTGACCATAATGTACACATATAATATCGTGACTATAGTGTGCATATATAATATCACTTTTTATCAAAAATTATTGAACATAAATCAAATTATAAAAATTATTTAAAATAAGTAAATTTATAATTATGATTATTAAATAACCATGATCTAATTAAAGTGATAAAATCTTAATTTTTTTAAAATTTAAACTAAATAATATATAGTGTTATTCATAAAAACAAAAAATCATTTTACAATTTTTTCATTTTCCTCTCACAATTTCATTTTTCCCTCGTCCTCGCTTTTGAATTTTCCCTCCTCCTCGTATTGTTATTCTTTTTTCCCAATTTTCATCCGTTCTAAGTTTCTTCCCTCCCTCTTACTTTTTTTCCAGTTTTCATCGTTCTCGCGTGTTCTTTCCGTCTCAATTTCATCCATTCTCGCTTTTTCTTCCCCTCGCGTTTTCTTCCCCTCGCGTTTTTGCTTCTTCCCTCTCAGTTTCTCGCACTTCCATTCCCAGCCCTAATTAAAAAATCAGGAAACCTCCAGTTCATCCCAGCGCCTCCAGTTCCCAACCATCTGCCAACCTCAGTTCGGCCTATTCTTCCGACCTCTACTTCCAACCACCAGCCATAGCAACTTCATCAACAGGTTTGTATCCTATTTTTAATCTCTTTCTTTTTATTTCATAATTTCATCCACGTCGATTTTGTCCTCCATTTTTGTCTGTCTCTAAGTTGTGAACTTCATCAGATCTAATTTAAGTCTCCTCTAGCATTTTTTTTAATCCCAGTTGTATGTATATGTTGCATTTACTTGATTATAGCAATCGTTTGGTTTAAACTAACAATGTATATCATTCTTTTTCTTGAAGGAGGTTGTGTCTGCATTCATGTTTCCTTTTTATGAAATTGCCTTTAAATCTTACAAATCTTTTATTTTCTACATCATATCTCCTTAATATTTTCTTTAAGAGTTCGGATAATCATAATCAAGATATTTATTTCCATGAATGAATGCCTTTTCTTGTTCGCTCTTTTGATTTATTTATTTCTATATTTTTCTAAAAACATGTTTGCCATTCTTGTTTTTGTATGAAACGTGTTTGTATAAATGCTTGAATGTCTTAAGTATGATAAAAACAGCATGGAACTTTTCTTCTTAATTAGGATGTACTTGTTTGGGTTGTTGCAAATAGAGAAGATATTCTCCTCTAATTTGAGGCCTTTTTTAGATTGTTCTCTTTAAATTATGTTGAAAGTACTTTATATATTTATTGGATATTAGTCCTTAATTCAAGGAATAAAACAAGGACTTTAATTCAAAGAATAAAACAATGAGTTTAATTTAAGGAGTAAAACAAAGAATCCTTAATTGAAGGAGTAAATCAAGGAATGCTTAATTTAAAGAGTAATTGAAGGAGTAAAATTTTCTTATAAATAGCTATACAATTGTAATGAAAAGATGAAGAAAATAATACAAACTAGAGAACTCTTTTGTGTAGAGTTATTTCTTGTTTTTTCTACATGGTATCAAAGTAGGAAAATTAATTTGCTTCTCCTTTATTATTATCTTAGCATCTTCAATCTTTGAAATGACTGAAGACAAGCCGTTAGGATCAAAAGTTGAAAGTTCATCGGTGCTTTCCTTCATGAATATGCATGAGGTGGATGTCAACCCAAATCAAAGATTAAACTCAGTCTTATTGAATGAGTTTAATTACTTGCCTTGGTCAAGAGCAGTGTCTTTGGCTCTAGGTGGAAGGTCCAAGTTGGGGTTCATAAATAGAAGCATCGAAGTACCTGATGTTTCCTCACCAACCTATGAATCCTGGCTTAGTAAGGATTAGTTGGTTATGTCATGGCTCTTAAATTCCATGGAACGTAAATTAGCTGAAATATTTAGTTACTCTAAATCTGCATACCAACTATGGGAGACGGTCAAGGAAATGTATGGCAGTCAAAACAATGCTGTACGAGTTTTTCAATTAAAGGACATCTCAGATCTGCAACAAGATGGCAAGTCTTTTGTACAACTCTTAGGAAGCATGAAAAACATGTGGAATGAGTTGGAATTATATCGTCCTCATACAACTGATGTAGCTCTGCTACGAAAGAGAGCGGAAGAAGATAAGATATTTCAACTTCTGTCCAGTCTCGATTCAACATATGAAGATATACGATGCCACATACTCATGAATACTGAACTTTCTTCACTAATGTATGTGCGACAATTCAACGTGAAGAAGTAAGGAGGAAAGTCATGAACAAGGGTACAATGGCTACTGCACCTGAGGCAAGAGCCTATCTAACCAACGAGAGGAAGTACAAAGGGAAGTATCCAAACTTGAAGTGTCAATATTGCAACCATACGGGTCATGTTAAGGACACATGTTGGATTCTACATCCAAAATTAAAACCTGATTTTATAAAGGATAAGGGTTTATAGAAAGTGAATCGTACAACATACCGTGCAAATCATGCTTTTGCCTCTACCTCTAATGGGTCTGATCTATTCAATAACTTTACAGCGAATCCACTTGAACTTATGAATGAGTTTATGTTGTATTTTCAAAGCAAGACAGGAGGAGCTAGAATTGACTGTGTGGATAGCATAGAAGAAGGAAACTCGATAGCATTGTTAGGCAAGTTTGCGGGTTTCTTGGCAGATACAAAACTCATATTACAAGAGGACATGCAAGGTATCATAAAAGCCTTTAAAACTGCTCTTAAAATAAATATGTTGCATGATTTTTGGGTTGTAGATTCAAGTGCCACAGATCATATGACAAACCATCTGTCAAAGTCTCATAAGTTTGAAAAATTAGTAAATCCTTCTCAAGTTTCAATTGCAAATGGTAAGAATGTAAAGGTTTTAGGAAAGGAAAAAATAAAATTAATGTCAGATGAAATCGAGTCGGTGGTTTTATATGTACTTTCTTTTCCCTTCCAACTTCTGTCTGTAGGAAAAATCACAAATACCTTGAATTGCTTAGCCATTTTTTCTCCTCACAATGTCATTTTTTAGGATTGTGTCACCAAAAAGACGATTGGTGAAGGGTTTTACTTAGATGGTCTCTATTACATATCCAAGAGCAATCCCAGAGGTTTTCAAGCCAAGTTTAACCCTATCCAAGATAATCAATTATGGCATCAACGTTTAGCTCACATTTCTCTACCAATTTTGTCAACTTTATTTCCAAACTTAAGAAATGATGCAATTGCATGTGAAACTTGTCATTTGTCTAAGGCCACTAGATTGCCTTTTAATTCTTCCTTATCTAGGGCTAGTAAGTGTTTTGAACTAGTTCATTCAGATATATTCAGATATATGAGGACCAACTAATGAATCTTTTGATGGTTATAAGTATTTTGTGATTTTTGTTGATGATTTCTCTCGAGTCACATGGTTATATCTTTTAAAGTCTAAGAATGAAGTTATGAAAGTATTTAAGGATTTTCATAATCTTGTTAAAAATCATTTTTCCTCTAAAATTCAAACCTTAAGGTCTGACAATGGCACCGAATACATGTCCAATATCATGAAACAATATTTGAGCATTCATGGCATTATGCATCAAACAAGTTGTGTTGGCACACCTCAACAAAATGGTGTAGCTGAACGTAAAAACTGGGACTTACTTGAAAAAACTAGAGCATTAATGCTACAAATGAATGTACCAAAGAGATTCTGGTCCTAAGGGATTATGGCAGTTGCTTACATCATCAATAGATTACCTAGTCGAGTCTTGGATTTCAAGTCTCCCCTAGAGGTCATGAAAGGAAGGAAAATTAACCTCTCACATCTTAGAGTCTTTGGCTGCATCGGTTTTATACATATTCAATCTCATCATCGAGATAAATTGGATCCTAGAGCTGTTAAATGTATTTTTCTTGGCTATTCATCTACACAAAAGGGATATAAGTGTTATGATCCCCAACTTAGGAGATTAATTGTGCCTAAAGATGTTTGATTTTATGAAACTAACCCTTTTTTCAGCAAGTCACATGAAATCACAAGTCAAGGGGATGGCATCTTGGATATGTTTCCATTACCAAGAATCGAACTTGAGGCTCCACAACAACAAGATCTCAGCCATGTCAACATTAATGCATCTTTCACTGAAAGTAACAATGAAAGGTCTCGTCTTAATGGTACACTGTATGAAGATGGTGATAATCAAGATGATCCTCACAATATGGTACAAGATATGAACGAGTGTGAGATAACTCCTCCTGCTCCACGACGTAATCCAATGCGTGTTAGGCAACCACCCACAAGATTTCAAGACTTTGTCACCTACAAACCCACACATCCCATCTCAAATTATGTGTCATATAAGAGAGTGACACCAACCCATGCCGCATTCCTCAGCACTATATCGAATTACAGTGAGCCTCAAAACTTTCATGAGGCCAACAACCAAGAGGTGTGAAAGGAAGCCATGCAAGAAGAACTTAAAGCCCTAGATCAACACAACACATGGAGCATCACTAAACTTCCAAAAGGCAAGAAAGTCGTGGGTTGTAAATGGATCTATAAGCTCAAATTCAAGTCAGATGGATCAATTGAGAGGTATAAAGCAAGATTGGTGGCTCGGGGATTCATTCAAACATTCGAGGTGGATTACAAAGAAACATTTGCACCTGTTGCAAAAATGAACACAGTAAGAGTGCTATTGTCTGTGGCTGTAAACAAGGGGTGGTCCATGTACCAAATGGATGTGAAGAATGCATTCTTGCATGGTGATCTCAAAGAAGAAGTCTATATGAAATTGCCACCCGAGCATCCTCAAAGCAATGAACTGGATTTAGTGTGCAAATTGCACAAATCCATTTATGGTTTGAAACAGTCCCCACGAGCTTGGTATGCCAAGCTAAGCTCAATTCTCACTAGTGTTGGTTTCAAAAGCAGCAATGTCGATTCCTCACTATTTGTTCGCACAAGAGCTATGGGCAAATTGGTTGTGCTAATTTATGTAGATGATCTGATAATTACAGGTGATAATGTTGACGAGATTTTCAACCTCAAACAGTCCCTTAGACAAAGTTTTGCAATTAAAGACCTTAGGATATTGAAGTACTTTCTTGGTATAGAAATGACAACCTCGCATAAGGGACTCTTTCTTAACCAAAGGAAATATGTCCTAGATTTGCTCAAGGAAGCTAACATGAGCGATGCTAAACCAGCCATTACCCCTCTTGACAGCAAGCTCAAACCTAGCTTGAAGGGCACGCCACTCACGGATATAAGTTATTACCAACGACTGGTTGGTAAGTTGATCTACCTAACAATCACCAGGCCTGACATCACATATTCTGTAAGTATTGTGAGCCAATTCATGCACTCCCCGACACTTGAGCATTTGACCCTTGTTAAAAGGATCTTACGCTACTTAAAAGGATCAGTGGGTCGTGGTATCATCATGAAGAAGAATGACAACACACAAATCATGGGGTATTGTGATGCTGATTGGGCAGGGAATGCAATCGATCGCAAGTCCACCACTGGCTACTGTACATTTGTCGGTGGAAACTTGGTCACATGGAAGAGTAAGAAGCAAACTGTCATCGCCAGATCAAGTGCTGAAGCTGAGTATCGTGCAATGGCTTCAACTGCGTGTGAGTTGATATGGCTTAAAGGTCTTTTGTGTGATTTAGGTGTTCCTACAACTCTTCCTATGTCTTTATTTTGTGACAATCAGGCAGCCATGCATATAGCATCAAACCTAGTGTTTCACGAGAGGACAAAACACATTGAAGTTGATTGTCATTACGTTCGTGAACAAGTTCAATCACAAGTGATTCAGACACATTATACAAGAAGCTTCGACCAACTGGCTGACATCTTCACCAAGCCCTTGGCTTCTCATCAGTTTCAACAACTTTTGTCCAAGCTTGGATCCATAAACCTTCTGGATCCAGCTTGAGGGGGAGTATTGGATATTAGTCCTTAATTCAAGGAATAAAACAAGGACCTTAATTTAAGGAATAAAACAAGGACCTTAATTCAAGTAATAAAACAAGGACCTTAATTTAAGGAATAAAACAAGGACCTTAATTCAAGGAATAAAACAATGAGCTTAATTCAAGGAGTAAAACAAGGAATCCTTAATTCAAGGAGTAAATCAAGGAATGCTTAATTTAAAGAGTAATTGAAGGAGTAAAATTTTCTTATAAATAACTATACAATTGTAATGAAAAGATGAAGAAAATAATACAAACTAGAGAACTCTTTTCTGTAGAGTTATTTCTTGTTTTTTCTACAATATTTTATATTGTTCTTTTTTTACCATTAAAAATTGAATTTATCTATTGTTTTTTGTTGTTTTGACGACATGGATTTTGATTCAGGGAGGTACGAATGCTATGGACATGAAATGGCACCATTTAAGGGATAGCGTGTTCATCCAAGACCTCTTTTCTATCAACAACATTAGAATTTTCCTTTACTTTGAGTGTAGCTTCCCTCGTAACTTCTTCTGCTGGGGCATATATTAAATGATGAAATCAACCATTTTAGTTAGGGAGCTCAAGGTAGAGATAGCAGAAGATGGATTCTACATTAGGTTAGTTATTATAGTCACATTGAATAATGCAACAATTAAAGATGAAACTGTTATATGAGGTTAAGTTAGCTCACTTTTAACTCAAATTAGAACTACTGCTATATGTAAATTACATGTTTTCTCCTTGTATGCGTATGTAACAAGTTCTAACTTTTTCTTTCTAATTCAGTTAAATACTTTTATGAAATAAAAGATTTTCATTGCACTGTTAAAGGTATATTGATCTACTTTCTTGGATGCTCTAAACTCATCTTTAAGAAAGTATCCAAATGTCAAAGGACATTGATCCATTTCACATTGTATGGTATGACAATTTTTAAACTTAAACTTCTCAATGTTTCTCAGCTTCACATATATCTTTCTAATCTGATTAAGCTTTCAAGATTCCTAGGAAATAAGATTTACTGTTGAGGAACTCTCACTCAATACTAACCCATACCCATCATTGAAAGAGTCTATTCCTTCTGCCAAAAGTTGGCAGAACAAGCCACCAATTGCAGCACCTCCACCCCCTACCGATGAGTAGATAGCCGAATAGATGGTGTTGAAATCCAGGTTGTGCTGATAGGTATTATAGCCTGATTCTTTCACGGACCTTCTAAACTCGAAAGATAACTGGCTTGTGTAGAAGATTTTGTGCATCTTGGATGTGATCATTGACCCAACTGTCGAGGAATGATGATTATCATAGCTTGAGCCAATTAACCTGCTCATCAAACAAAATTAACCCATTTTAGTAATTACTATCCTACTATTTCTCTTTAACGCCTTTTTTTTTATAATATTAAGAAATTTTTTCTCAAACTATTAGCACTATAAAGCAGCATGAAAAGTGTATATTATTTTTTATTGATATAATTATCATCATATTATACGTGTTTCTCTTTTAAGTCTTCTAAATCTTTTGGTATTTTCGTGGTCTTGTGTATGTAGTATTTGAAGGCTGTTAAAAGTTTTTTTTTAAAATATTTAAACAGGTGAAAAACTTGCATCTCAGTAGGTCCAATAGTAAAATGTTAACATAGGATACAGGGTATGCTGCCCCACTTGGCACTTCAGTTAGTCTCTTATTAAAATTACTTGCATTTTCTTTCAAGTGACTCTCTTCTCAGTTGAGTATGTGACTTGCATCTGTGATCGTATGTAGCTGTATTTTATTTTTCCTTTTCCATTGAATATTAGTTGTTTTCTCGCTTTTTACAAAATAGGTCACTGTTATTGCATTATTCTATATCTAGAGGACATCTTGTGAGCATATAAGGGTATGACGTTCAAATGCTATGCAATGGAGAATCAACGAATGTCCATGTCATTTTTGGGTATTGATTTGTTGGTCTAATTCGTATAATAGGTATTGATTTCTGGTTTGTTTTTGTTCTGCCATAAACAATCGTTTGTGGCTTTTTTTAGTTTCATAAATGGTGATATTTGTTGTGGTGTTATTTGTTATCAATTTAATGCTTTATTTGTGTTTGTTTCTAATTTTTATGTGGACTTATAGAACTAATGTGTCTCTTATAGCTGTGTATGGTTTGAAATATTTGCATGTATATATATATATATATATATATTTGAGTATTGAATTTAATTATTTTAGTTAATGGAATAATTTCTGAGATATTATGTAACGGATAGCAAGCATGACTTTTTTTGTTACCTACTTGTTAGATATTGATTTATTTTAAGTTGTAATGTTACGTAAGGACAAAGTGAATACACAGATGATATTTGAGATGTGATTATATTTCAGGAAGTTTTGGATTTGATTATGATGTGTTTTATAAGTGGTCAAAATTAGTGTTTGTGTTGATTTGTCCTTGAAAATTACAATTTTGTTATTAGAAATGATAAAATGATGAAAACTTTTGTAGACCCTTTTGCGACAATAACAAAATCTTAGACAGTATTATTTTGACTAAATAAGCTTTCGTCCAAAATTTAGTTAATGGAATTATGGACAATTTTTCGTTTTTGAACAATTTTCTTCCTTAGTTTGAATTTTGATTTCAATTTTTTCTTTATTAAAATAGGTGGTTAAGAATAATTTAAAATGTATTTACATTGTAATTTATTCATAAATAAACTTACATCGATGGTAAAATTTATGAAATATAGAATGATTGGGGCGGAGTTTACTTTGTTAGATTGATTTAGATATAATTTGATTATTATTGTTATTGGTAAATTTTAAGCATGTTTTTAATAAATACTTTAATTAGCTAGTAAAGTTTATTATTTTTTTGTACATAAATTGTCAAGTGTAATTGTATTTTTAAGTTTAATATATATTGCTTTTTAATATTGTTATTGATAAATTTATTGTAATCTATATTGAAAATAATTATTTAAATTTATTGAATAGAGGAAAATGAATATAATGTGATTAACTAAAATGTATATGGTTACGGTTTTAGTGTAAAGAGAGGCCAATTATAAAGATAAAAAGTCACGATTTAACCGTAAACTTAGACCAAATATGAAGATACAAACTTAGTTTTCGTGTAATCGAGACTAGATATGAAGATAAAATGTTATAATTTTTGTATAATCAAGACTAAATATGAAGATAAAATGTTATAATTTTTGTATAATCAAGACTAAATATGAAGATATGGTCATGATTTAATATTATAATTATGATTGTAAACATATAATAGGTCACGGTTTTTTATAAAATTATGACTAAATAGTATGTGTATAGTCACGTGTTTTATAAGATCGTGATGAAATGATGTTTATGGTCATTGTCTTTCATAAAATCATGATTAAATGATATATCTATGATCATGGTTAAAATCAAGATTATATGTAAGAGTTTATGGTTTTTTCTACTTAGATTTCAGTTTTTAAAATCATAAGCATAGATATACGGTAAGTTTAAAAAGCAAAGCTATATATCAAAATTGTAATAGTGTGAATTTGCTAGTGTTCTTCAAAATAAGTCGAATGTGAAGATGCGTTCAAAGCATCTTTACTACTTTAATTTGCAGCAATAATTTTGTTTAGGAAAATAAAAATCATCGAAACTTTTCTTCAAATTTATGTGCCTTATCTGAAAATATTGTTGTAAATAGTTTTAGTATTTTATTTATTGACTACCTATATTTGTCTTAAAATTTGGTGAGAATCATAACTGGGTATGTTGAAAATAATAAAAGAAATAGCAACATATAATATAAATCTTTAGTAGTTTACTCCACAAAATCCAACAAGTGGTCCTTTTTTTGTTATCGAATCCATTGGCTAAATGAATAATGGTGCTGGTTATCTAAGCCAACTATAATTTCTATATGTATTTGTCAATAACCAGTAATGTTTAATGACACAATTTGAATTGAGGTTCTAAGTGCTGCCTTAGAATCCAACTTGACATGATCAAGTGTTCTTCTCCTAAAGTCCTAGTACTAGATAGCTACTGTTTACTTGCCTACTTGCTTGGGTTAATGTCATGATTAAACTTTTAAAAGGGACCCATTGCAAAAATTAGTATTAGGTTGGCATCAAGTACACTAATATTGTTATTTTCAAATATGTAAGTCATGTTATATTCTATGTTTGAGTTTTGGTTTTCTATGTACAAAACACATAGTTTGTTTATTTTACTTAATGTTCTATCTTCTTTTATGTAAGATTAATTAATATAGATCAATAATGCATACACGCATATAGTTAGGAACACTATGATCAAAAGCATATTTTTTAGACACCACGGGTTTGGTTGTTTAGTATGCATGCTAGTCCATGAGCATCAAATTTTGGTTCATTTCGGATGCAGGTATTTGTAGAAATAATTTGGCAATTTTTAAAGTAAAAAATTATTTTTTGGCACTTCGACACACCCTCAACAAGGTACTTGGTGAGATTTATGGCGAGGATCGTGGTGAGGTAGCTGATTGTTGGGTTTCCTTCTATAAATACTCCTATGTTCTTCTCTTCTTTTCTCTTCACCCATTGTTTATGTATCAAAACTTTGCCAAAATCCATACTAAAAATTACTTTTGATTTTTGGAAAGCCTACATTTTTACTTTAGTATTATGGGAAAAATAACGTGTTTGAGTGTTGAGTTTAAGACTAATTTCTTTTTTGTGTGAGACATAATGTTAAGAGTATGGGTCGGGTACTGAGCTGAGTTATCAAATCGTAGGCTGTGTGCGTATATGGTTGAATGTGTCTCCCATATACGATTTAAGATTTGTGGTGGATTGTGTGTCCCTGGTTGATTATTGGTGGCTTGTGATTGAGGGTGGTCATCAAGGTTTATAACATTATTCATTTCATCTTATTGATCTGTGGTTTTTGATTGCACCATATTAGGTGGTGTTGGCTTTGGAGAAAAGTTAGGTTTGTGTAACAAACCAAGTCGTTTAGCAAGGAAGGGTAATAATAGGTAATTTGGACAAGGTCCTAGTTGATAGAGGTATTTATTGTTTTAATGCTTAATGAATTATTTGTTGTTGAATGGTTGCTATAAGCAACCCAAGGATATTACACATAAATATCGTCTTTATATAAGTTTACATCATTATATTGCTTGTTATGCATAATCTACTATTGTGCTAGTACAATCTGAGTTTAAGGTGTATTTGTTCTAATATATTAAAGTTTAAACTCTTATTAGAAAGCTTTTATTATTTACCCATTTTTTGCTTATCAAACTATTTCTTTGTGCTGATAGTTTTATATTTATCTGAGATCATATTTATCGCTTGTTGTGTGTTCTGCTTAAGTGTTTGTTATTCTATATCTTATGAGTTAGGGATGAGTTCTTAAGGAGTTTGTATCTTCTTATCTTGTTTGTGTACTGGGTTGTAGGCTCTTTTAATTTGTATAAGAGCTGGTGCACCCTTTTAGGGCTTAACCATGCTATTATTGATTCTTTTAACTCGCTTTTCACACATGCACTTTCTCTTTGATGGATTTATGAGAATGAGGTAACGTAGGTAGGCCTCCACTATTTGATAGGCTAAATTATGCTTATTGGAAATCTTAAATAAGGGCCTTCTTGTGATTCCTCGGAGATAATGTGTGGTTTCTTGTCAAAAATAGCTGGATGTATTCTACCAACACCTTACTTGATAATATTGTGATTTCAAAACCCATGATCGAGTGGACTAAAAGAGAAAGTAAGGAGTTTGAATAGAATTGTAAATGTTTGTATGCACTTATCAAGGCTATTATGCTTGATGAATATCAAAGAATTCAAAGCTGTACAACGTCAAAGCAAGGTTGGGACATTTTGAAAACTACTTATAAAGGAATTTCAATTGTCAAGAGATCCAAAATTTTGAAATTGAATAGAGATTTTGAGCAATGCATCATGCAAGAGGATGAGACTTCTGACAAGTTCTATACAAGATTCTCAAATATTGTCAACTATTCGTACAACTTGGGTAGGCCTACTAGCAAAGAAAAGAAGATTAAGAAGATCATTTCCAATCTACCTTATCGATTTTATGCCAAAGTTATCATTCTTGAATCAATGTATAAGCCTAGTGAATTTACAGCGAATGAGTTAGTTGGTGATTTGCAAATCTTCAAACTTTATCCCTTATTGCCAAGACAAGATCAAATTATTGCTAAGAAGGGAAAGAATTTGGCTCTCAAGACCACTAAGAGCAGTGGTCCAAGTGAAAAGGTTAAGCCACTACTGTTTGTGATGATTCTAATCCTCATGAGGAAGAAATGGCTTTACTTGACTATAGATTCACTAGATTTTTCATAGAGAAGAGACCCTTCTTTGGAGGTATTGTAAAAGAAAGCTCAAGCTCTAAAGACTCGAAATCAATAAAAGTTAATGAAGACTCAAACAATGAATTAGAGAAACCTAACAAAGGTCACCTTAGCAAGATCAGATGCTTCAAATGTGGGAAATTAGGATACATTGTTGCCAATTGTTTTTAGAAACAAAAGTGCATAAATAAGCATGCTATAAAGGATGAGGTTACTATTTTGGATAGTTCCAGTAGTGATGATGAGGATGTTATCACATAGATATGGTTTCTATATAGGTTTACCTTGTTATATCTAATGTTATGCATGCTCTAATGTATAGCTAGTATAATTAGAGTTTAAATAGTGTATTTTTTTTTACATACTGAAGCTTAAACTCTGGTTAAAAAGCATTTAGTATTTATTGTTTGTTTTCTGATTATTGTATAACATATACTACATGCGAGTTTGGTATGAGTCTTTGAAGAGTCTGTATCTCCTTATCATAGAAGTGTACCAAGAGTCAGACTCTTTATATAGTTTTCTATGTATGTTTTTTTGCATGTTGTACAAGTAAAATCATCATTTACCAAATATGTTCTCAAATATGAGGTCTTGAAATGATTGTAAATCTTTTATGCCTTTTTAGTATGTATGATTGCTTCGCATGCTGTGTGTTGTTTGATATGTTTACATATGTTGTTAACTTAGACAGGAGCTTGTGAGGCACACCATCACAAGTGCGCTTACTGTAGTTTGTTGTTCTTTACTACTAGTTGTTTTGTACTTCCACTGTGTTTTTTACTTAATCATGATAGTAAGGCCTGCTTGGCCAAATTGGTATAGAGCACACCAAAGGATTCCATGGGTTGGCATCTCTACCTTTCATTTAGGTTATGATTACCTATTTGAGTTGGAAGAACAATTGACCTTCGTGCAATTGTTATTTCTATGGGATTTTTCAATTGGTCTCTCTTGCCTTACCAAAAATGGCCCCAAATTGTACCAGGAATATTAAGAAGTCAAGGTAATTTGAGCCTTTCAATCCCTCAAGAAATGCTCTTATTCTCGAAGAACGTCTTGTGAATATACATGAATTTCTTAAAATCGAGGAAAAGTTTACTTTCTTTTCTTGGATTTCTCTTTGCTTGCTTGCTTACTCTTATAATGATAAGTTTGTTAGAAAGTTTTATGTCGCTCTTCTCATGTTATTTCTACTGGTTTCTCTATCTCTTTTATCCTTAGAGCGAGATATGTTATTCTTAGTTTATTATCTCTTCTTGATGTTCATTTTCCTTTTTTTTTCATGTCATTCCATTTGAGTTTGAAAATATTGCTTCCACCTATCTTTCTTTCGAATTTGGTCATGTGAATGCTCACAATGTTATTGAGATGACTAACTAGTTGGTCGGGCCTAACCCCACTTATATCGATAACATCAATGTTGTTAACTCTACCACCCTTGATCGTCTTCTTAATAATGTTATTAGTGCTATTATCCATCCCCGTTCTCATCTTCATATTGTCCCTTCATACGAAGGACACTTCCTCTATGCGATCCTGAATGGTGATTCTATAGATCTCGTTGGTATGATTTATAGAACCATTATTTTTCATACTATTACTCCACCTTTTTCTGCACTTTATTATCCCTTTTTGATTTCCAGGTGGGTTTTTATTGTTTTTTGTAACATTTATTTCATTAGTACTAGCAGGGCTGTTCTCTTACTCTTTATCCTACTAGTCATGGGTCTTGGTGTTTGTTTGCTATCCCTTCTCCTCCTTTGAACGTTGCTCAATACACGTGTTGTGAATCAATTCTTGTTTGTTCTACTCCTACCTCCGTCCCTCTCATTGATGAGTCTACTTGACTTTTGAATAATGTTTTTCTTGAGTTGCAAACTTTTATCTGGAATGTTTTGGATATGCATAGATATAATGCTTTTACTCAGGGTGTTATCTCCTACTCACACCTCACTTGTATCTTCTGCCTCAGTCAAACCCTAACCTCGTTTCGATGTTTCTTTTCTTAGGTCATTGTTCTCCATGTTTACTTTTTCTGGTGGAGATGAACACAATGTTCCCTTTGAGATTGACCACTCCTTTGACCAGCTTGCTACCAATATTCTTCATCCTTAAACTACTACATCACCTTCTATCTCTACTAACGTTGGACAGTCTTCTCGTAATGGTGTCCATGGGGATGATGATGCAGATAAGGGAGATGAAGAGTGCGGAACTCATGTTTATTTCTTGTTGCTAGTTTCCTTTGTTTCTTTAATTTAAAATTTTGTGAACCCAAATTTAATTAATATGAATGACTTTGTTATTTTTCCTTGACCTCTGCTTTGATTTGTGCTATTTGAGTATTTGCTTTAATCTTATCTATCGTGTTGCATAAATGTTAGGATTATTGTATATTTGTATGCCTTCTCTCCCTCATATAAGGATGTTTTCACTTTTTTTGTCAAAAATGGTGAGAAATTTTTGTGCATAATTATGCGTTTGTTGCCATGCTATATATTGCATGGGTAGTGAGTGTACGACTACACTATTATTACCTAACTTGTATACATTTAGGGAGAGTATTGTATGAAATCAGGAGGAATTATGCATATTTGCATGTGTTTTTGCCTATTGTTATGTACCTATGTAAGGGTAACATTATAGTATATGGATAGGTTATACATTATTTTTGCATGATACGTTCACAGGTATGTGTTTGTTTCATGTATGCAGGTTATAGGTGTTGATTTTGAGCTTTAGTTGTGTTGTGTTGTGTGCATGCTCTTGAGACCCTCGTGTTTCAGAGTGATAGAAGTTGGATGAGTTGATCCAAGAAGACAAATGGAGCACACAAGATGGTTGCACTTAAAGTAGGTTTTTTCTTAGTTTGGTATGCATCGTTGTTTTATTCATAGGAACAAAAAATTTAGGTCATCTTTATGATCATCTCATGTTTGATACTTGCTTGTATTTAGTTATTTAGTGTTTTGACACGGAAAGCCAAAGGGGGAGAATGTAACTTATGTTGTACTACGTGTTTGGGTGTCGACTTTATATTTGTAAAATATATAAAATATGAAGTATGTTTATTTTACTTAGTATTTTGTCTTCCTATGTGTAAGGTTGGTTACTGCGTATCAATAATGAACACATGCACATAGTTAAAAACATTGTGATTGAAAGCATTATTTTCGCACACTACAAGGTTGATTGTTTAGTATGTATATTAAGTCGTGAGTGTTGAATTTTGGTTCATTTCGAGTGCGAATATTTGTGAAAATATCTCTACAATTTTTTAAATGAAAATTTGTTGTTTTGGCACCTTGACACACCCCTCGACAAGGTGCCTTGCCACACCCTTTACCATACTCTTGAAGAGGTGGTTGGTGAGATTCATGGCAGGGAGCATGGCAAGGTGGTCAACTATTAAGTTTCCTTCTATAAATACTCCTTTATTCTTCTATTTTCTTCACCCATTATTTATGTATCAAAACTTTGCCAAAATCTACATTGAGAATTACTCTTGATTTTTACAGAGCTTATGTTTTTTGCTTCAATGTTGTGGGCAAAATAATGTGCTTAAAGTTCAAGACTATTTTGTTTTTTATGTGAGACATAACATTGAGAGTTTGGGTTGGTTATTGAGCTGAGTTATCAAATCATTGGCTATATGTATGTGTATGTGTGTCTTGTACACGATTTGAGATTTGTGGTGAACTGTCCCTGGTTAATTATTGGTGGCTTGTGATTGAGGATGGTTCTCAAGGTTTATAAAACTATTCACTTCACCTTATTGCTTTGTGGTTTTTGATCACACCATATTGGGTGATGTTGACTTTAAAGGATAGATGGGTTCATATGATAGACCAGGTCGTTACGAAGGTAGCAAGTAACGGCAGTAATAGGCAACTTGAACAAAGGTCCCGGTTTATAGAGGTATTGGTGGTTTTATTTCTTTTAAAGTTGTAATTGTTTTATTGCTTATTGAATTGTTTACTATCGAGTAGTTGTCATAAGCAATTTTAGGATATTATCATATAGATATAATCTATATGTGGATTTATCTCGTTATATCGTTTGTTATGAATAATTTATTATTATGTCAATACAATCTAAGTTTAAGGTGTGTATGTTCCAACATACTAAAGCTTAATCTTCGATGAGAAAACTTTTATTGTTTACTTGTTTTTTTGCTTATTAAACTATATTTCTATGCTTATAGTTTTATATTTATATGAGATTTTCATATTTATCACTTCTCATATGTGTTTTGTTTATGTGTTTATTATTATGTATCTTGCGAATTAGGAATGATTCCTTAAGGAGTCTTATCTCCTTATCCTGGTTGTGTATTAGATCGTGGATTCTTTCAAAATAAAATAGTGTTATCTATATTTTTTAAAAAGAAGGAATTCAATTCTCTACATATATGTTTGTTCTAACCATATATAAATTATAGGGACAAAATTTTTTATTTGCATATGACACCATCTTGTATTGTGGCACGTGGAAGGGTATGTAATTCCTCTAGTGATGTTTGTCATTGCCAACCATTGAATGAGAGCTGGAAGATTTGTATCGTGGATGATGTTGAAAAAAATTGCCCTTACCTATACCAACAAGAAATTATGATATAATTAGGAAAACAATTAATTATTTTGTTGCTTGGCCCTTACATCTCTATCATATTAGGAAAAATTTTAGTAAGAATATATTATATATTATTTTCATTGCTTATTAGTTTAATAATATCTTATAAATTTATTAAATTGCTTAATATTGTGAATAAAATAAGATTTGAGCAAGAAAATATTAAAGTTACCTATTACCAAAGGCAACAAAAAGGAACTTGTGGTCTAGTGGTATGATTCCTCACTCTTACCACATTGAACCCAAGTTCAAATCTCTTTCATATAATTTTCACTTATTTAATGAAAAAATTTGACTTTAGTTCCCTTTTAAAAATAAAAACAAAAAGTTGGAGAAACAAACAGACAAAATAACTTCTACGAAGCGTGCGTTGGTACCGACAAGAAAACCAATTTTATTTACATATGACTAAATAAGTGATTTTCCTATGTGTGTTAGATTTCTTATAGTTGCATGTTCATCCACATCTTTAGTTAATGACCTTGCGACTAGAGTTGCAATGGAAGGTAATATATTAGGCGATGAATTGCCTATTGATTTGTCGAATAATTCTATAAAAAGGTGAAAATTGGCTATTTATTTGTCAAATTGTGGATACAGTTAGTTTATTTGATTTTATGAGTTCTATATTAGTCACTTGGATTTTTATGGTTGTCATTAAATTATTTAAAAAAACAAATTTCCCTAGAGGATGTTATGACAAGTTGATAAAGAATCATTTGAATAATGTAATTTGATTCATTGACCCAAGTTAGTTGTATATCATTAAGAAGAAGAAGACATGTATCCAAATTACGAGACAAGTGTTTGAAAGGATGAAAAATACTAAGAAGATAAGTGGATTATTTCATATAATGAAAGGTAAGTACTTTATTGACAATCTTTATGTTTTTGGAAACATTAAGTTTTGATTTGCCTTTACAAATAACTTCTATTTATTTTTCTTTTTTTAATATATAGGATACATATTATGTTAAATGGTCATCAAAATTAAAGGATTTAAGGTTTGTCAATATGGTATAGAATGAGGAAAGTTATATATGCATTGTTCATTAGCTTCTATAATTTCAACATTTTTAAATTTCTCATATATATATATATATATTAATTAGAAATAAGTATACTAGTTATTGACTACTTTTATGTAAAATCTTTGTAATTATATTATATATGTATTTTTTAATTTCTTTATCAAAATATTAGGCTTACAACTAATTTTCTATTATATATATAGAGTGTCTTAAACAAAATTACTTATGAGTTGTGGATATTATGTCCTTATATTTATAATGATAATTATTTTCAATACATTTTCTTTCTTGATTGACTTGGATTGATTGGAAATAATTGGAATTATGTTTTGTATTTTTTTCCCTTAGTTTTAATTTTGATTTTAATTTTTCTTATCAAAATAAGTGGCTAATAATAATTTAAAATGTGTATATATTGTAACTTAATCATGAAAAAACTTATACTGATAGTAAAATTGATAAAGTTTAGAATGAGTGGGCAAATTTTACAAATCGATTCTTACAGTGATATCAAACTATCTAGGCCATCCATGCACTCTTTTTTTTTTGTTAAATTGATTTAGATCAATACAATGTGACTAGTATTGTTAATGGCAAACTTTAGGCATGTATATAATATTTTAGAACACTTTAATTAGCTAGTAAGTTTTATAATGTTTTGGTACATAAATTTTCAAATGTAATTGCACTCTTAATTTTAATATAATATTAATTTTTAATATTATAATTAATAAATTTATTATAATTTATATTGAAAAATAGGTATTTAAATTTATTGAATATAGAAAAATTAATATAATGTGGTTAATTGGGATGTATATGATTACAGTTTTATTGTAAATCAAGATCAAATATGAAGATAAAAAACTCATGGTTTTCGTGTAACTGATACCAAATATGAAGATAAAAGGTCATGATTTTTGTGTAATCGAGACCAAATATGAAGATATAGTCACGATTCAACATAATAATTGTGGCCGCAAATATATGATAGGTCTTGGCCTTTCACAAGACCATAACTAAATGGTATGTGTATGCTTATGGTTTTTTACAAGACCATGACCAAATATGTGTATAGTCATTTTTTTTCACAAGACCATAACCAAATGGTATGCGTATGATCACGTTTAAAATACCACGACCATATGTAAAAGTCTATAATCTCTCTTACTTAAGCTTCGATTTTTGTAGTCATGACCATAGATATATGGTCATGGTTAAAAACCATGGCTACATATAAATACTATAGTAGTGTAGCTCATGTGACTTTCCCAATTCACAAACCACACACACATCAGATAAGGAGCTATACTTGCTACTCATATTGTTCCTACTTATTACATTTTTAATAACATCAACATAAGGATTACCAAGTCTACTGTGTCACAACTTACCATTTACTACCAACTTACTATGTAGTCGGCACTAGTGAGTATAGAGGTATGGAAAGAGAAAAGTTCCATTTTCTATAGCATAAGCAATAAGCAATTTGTATAATCCTTGTTCAGTGCCACCAACAAGAAACACAGTTCCACTCTTCACATCTTTGACACAAAAAGAACTCAGTGATAGCTTAATAATTACATTGTTGTCTGCACACGTTCTCTGGACAAAGATGAGATTCTTGGTAAGCATTGAAACATGCAACATACCATGCAACTTTAAGCTTACTGTTTATATGGACAATATCCCTTTACTAAAGTTTGTTATAGACACCGTACTACCATTACCCAACATCACTTCCTCTGAACCTTCATATGGCATAGGTCTGTTAGTGCATGAATCACTAACAGACTAATGATAAGTTTACCCCAATATCGGTTTCTAAAGGAATTAAAAGGTTCTTTTAAAAAGTAAATCCTAATCATTCTAACAATAGCTGGTTGAGAGAAAAGGATTGTGAATTAAAAATTAATTTAATAACTAAAATAAAGTAAGTAAATTAAGTTATAGGTGTAACAAATGATGAAAGAATATGGAAAATTAGTTTGCTATTCATTTATGGGTAGAACAAATTAAACGATTTAAACAAAAAAGTTTGATTTATTGATTTTTTTTCCATTTTTTAAATAAGCGAATCCCCAATGATAATGGTGAGCACTTACAATTCTCAATTAATCAATTTCAAGAAATTATTCAATAACTCTCTGGACCAAGCTTCAAATTGATTAATTGGTAAACCTAAGTAAAATATATAAATCATCTAATTTAACCCAAATAAATAAAATTAAATTAGTCTTTTGTTCATTAATGTACAATCAAGCACAAAATGTAGTATCTACTACTTAGTTCTAAAATATTTTATTTAATTATAAATCAAGATTTGATCAATCATTAATTTATAATTAAAGATATGAAAAACATGAACAAGTAATAAATCTAAAATTTTTATTTAATTAAATAATAAAATTATTATTCTAATCATTATAAGGAAGATTAAAATCTCATATATAAAAGTTAGCCTAACATAATTAAATTAAGTAAAAATAATTAAATTACAAAATACATTTAGATTTTAGAGAGAAAAGGAAGATCTAATAATAAAAATACCTCTTTCTTGATCTGTGGTTCCAAATCTCTGAATTGCTTGATCGCCTTCTTCAAATCTTTGGAAGCTACTTTATAATTGTGAACTTTTCTATCTATTTTTGTGTGTTAAGAATGGTGGATTACGACTATAATAGTTGGCAAGGCTTGATATTGTTTAAGAAGGATTTAAGGTATATTTGTAGGTTAAATTTAGAGTGAAACATATTTAATACACATATTAGGGGTTTTGGCCAGTTTTTATACTCAAGTTGCGGCATACTTTAATCTAAATCACGACGCACATTGAATTGTGAATCCCCAATCACAACCCGAGAGGCTTGTGTCGCAACATGGAATAAGTTAGGCCGTGATGCACATTTAATTCCAACAAACACATAAATTGAACCGAGAGGTTTGTGTTGTGACAAGGACTTTGTTGAGTCATGACGTACATAGAAATTTTAGAAGCACCAGTTGAAACCCAAGAGCACATTGTCACGGAATGGAATTTATCGGGGCTTTGGTGTGCACTTATTTTATGGTTTTTGATGTTTTGGTCCATTCTAACTTGTGTGAGTTGTCATTAATTGCTCCATTTTTATATTTTTCTTATGTTTGTTCAATATTCATCTAAAAGTTAACCTATAAAACATAAAAATACCGTCTAAAACAAGATAGTAGTAAAATAAAACATAAAATTAATGCTTAAAAGCATAGTAAATTATAGGTCAAAATAATGTTCATTAGCTTTAATAGAGGAAATATTGAACATATGAGTTTCTTGAACAAAGTAAGCTACTAGTGGAAAATCTTGATAATTAGCCAATGATCGATATTGTACTTAAGACTGACTATAGCTACCAGATGATATCAGAGATGACAATTTTTGCTGATTGATTGCCGCATACGAAGTATGTGTAATGAATACACAAATATATATATCGCAACAAGTAATATAATGATAAGAAAAGATCGTTTCCACGGAAATTATTTTATTAGAAACTAATTTTTAAGACAAAAAATAAAAATCAATTTTTTTATTTTTTTTTATTTTAAGGAAGCAAAATTAAAATAACTAAAAGTAAATAGTAATAATTAATTAAATCAAATTTGGTAACTAAAAAGTATATGAGAAAATATCTAGGAATACTTAATTTCCAAATTTTCTAAACATGTGATTCACTAAAAATTTTTCAATATAATTATCAATTAATTACATGATCAATTGAATCTAACTTAACATGTATTCTTCTCTTAAGTAAACTACACACCATATAATAATTAATTTAATCACATTCTTATGCTAATTAAATTGCATACTACTCATTAAGTTCATCAAATATGGATCACATACATAAGAATCGTATATCTCTGCCTAGAAACTATGCATGTTATTTAATCAAGACAAACAATTAAATAATTCTCTCAAATCTATTTAATTGCCTCTATAGATAAATTGTTGGCCAAACAATTAATAACATACAAATCAGATTAAATAATATAATTAAATTTAAATTATAATTGGGGTAAAATATTAGATCATGACATGGTGAAAATTGGGTTCATAAGATCCCTAGATTAATAAATTAAATGCACATAATTGTGTTTATAAAACTCATATTTTTCATAAATAAAGACATAAAAATTGATAAAGAAAAGAGTAGAAGAAGAAATACAATCAATCTCTTGAATTGTAGTATTAATCTCCTCTTGAATCTCTACCAAAATTGTGTCCTCTCTTGAATTTTTTATATTTTTCTCTCTTTTTGCTCCAAAAATTGACCAAAATTATGCTAATGGAGACCACATAGGGTTTATTGAGTGATTAGGGGCTTAAATATTGCTCAGGTGCAATCTAGACCATCATATCAGCTTCAGATCAAGGGTTACGATCAAAACAAGAAAAACTTACAACTCTAGCCAAACATAACGTGACATGTGACATCATAAATTCACTAGGCAAATCAGGGAGTAACACGTGGCAGGTGAGACTAGTCAGAGTCAACGCTTACTAAGTTAGGGACACGCGGCATAACTTGATTCGCAAAAATGGATGGCGTGGTGCAAGTGTGAAGCAATGGCGTAGCAACACGTGGTATGACACGTTAGCCAATTTTTGAACTCAAATTAAATACCATGTTGACACGTGGCACACATTTCATCCTCTTCACATGCAACGTAGCATGATTCGCTATCTGTGCTTGCATGGCATTTGTGTGGCTTGCCCAGTCAACTCCTTTGCTTGCGTGGCATGCCACGTGGTAGCTCCTGATTGGTCATGCGTTAAAAATTCCAGAAAAATCCCAAAAATTATATTTTCACCCATTTTCACTAAAAAAATTATATTTTAATATTTTTAGCCATAAAAATACTATTTATTAAATAAAATAAGTAAATATTAAGTAAAAAGTGTGCTAATGACTCTATTTTCATAGAGTCATCACTGACTATTACAATACTCAGATTGTTTCTTTTCTTGCACTTGTGACATATGCAATTGTGGATTTCTTGAACTTCCAAAGTTACTAACAGTATTGTTAGATGGGTTGGAGTATCTAAAATAACATTTAGAGGCAATGTGTCCTTTTTCTTACAGATTAGACAAGTTCCTTTATATTTCCCATTGTTATTGTTCTAGTTATTTTGATTGTTATTACCATGATTCTAATAATTTTTCTCTTGATTATTGTTATACATCTATTTCTGATAATTATGTGGTTGAGGGCTAAAATTGTTGTTACCTCGATTCTGATTATTGTTATAAAAATTCTTAGAGGAGACTAGCCTTGCAACATTTTCTTGTATCAATTGTTGTGAACTCACAATATTCATACACTCCATTTGCTTCTTATGAATTCTTTGGCAATTGAACACCTCATCAAGAGATGAAAAACTTTTTTTTATGTAATGTTTGTGATAATTGAAGTGTAATTAATTCCAATTCTTCTAAGCATATAAAGAACTTGTTCACTGGTATTAATATCATCACCAATAATAGCCCATTATCAAGTAAACTTTGCATAGTTCTTATGTAAGTCTCCATAGACATTGTTCCTTTTTGAAGAGTCTTCAATTTCCATCTCAATTGCTTTAGTTGTGTTTGAGAATTGTCAAAAAATACCTTTTCCAACGCCTTTTATTATGAGACTGCGAAATCTTTATCTTTGCCAAGAAGATACATCAAGTAGTGTTGTATAAATGAACTATAAATCCAGCTCATGACAATCTCATCTTTAGTATCCGATACATCAAACTTAAGATTTTTTTCAAGAACGTCATGGCTTTGTGTTGTATCATAGGTAGACTTGAACCACTTTCTTGTTTAATTTTGAAGGAGCTATAGATGATCCAATGATGAAGCTCAATAATCCATGGACTCGAATTACATGCCTCAATTGTTAATGTCATATTAGGTAATTAGATTTATCAAGTTTGATGAAAAAATTGGAGTTAATGAGAATGTTTTGTAATGAACATGAAACACCTAATGAACTTGAACCAACTCAACTAGGGAGGAAGAAAAGAGAGAAACAAGGGAGAGAAAAGGTATTGAAAATGTATCTCAATTCTTACTATTCATATGTTGCAATCATAGATCTATATATAAATTTAGTAACTAATATTTGTTAGGCTATTACACACATGTGTCTAACCAACTCACACATCGAATAAATCACAATGCACAATGCACCACACACATTCATCATTTAACATATGTAAATTGTATTTTAATATTCCTAATTTACATACGAAGATTAGAAAATATACGAAAAAGGTATGAATAAATTATATTTAAATATTTTATATTTATATATAAATATTAAAAAATTAACTTACGCGTAGGGTCAAGTAATTTGTAATTCAATATTCCTTTTCTTACATATAGAAATTAGAAAACTAACTTGTGTATCTAAAATTTATTTTAAAAATCCTTATTTACACAAAGAGATTAGAAAATTAACTTACTAAAAGGGTATGCATAGGTTGTATTTTAGTATTTTTTATTTATTTAAAGAGATTAGAAATATATAAGTTATATTTTAATATTCTTTATTTAATATAAGATATTAAAAAATTAACTTATACATAATGTATGAGTAATTTTTATTTTAATATTTATATCTAAATATAGAGATTAGAAAGAAAAAAACTTACCCGTAAAGTATACATAAGTTGTGGTTTAATATTTATGATTTACATATAGAGATAAAAAAAATAAACTTATGCGTAAGGTACATTTAAACTGTGTTTAATATTTCTTATTTACATTTAAAGATTGAAAAACTAACTTACGTGTAGGGAACGGGTAAATTGTATTTAAATATTTATTATTGACATTTAAATATTAGAAAACTAACTTGCGTGTAGGGAACGGGTAAATTGCATTTAAATATTTATTATTGACATTTAAATATTAGAAAACTAACTTACGTGTGTGGTATGTGCTATGCGTAAGTTGTATGTTAATATTCTTTATTTATATGTAGATATTAGAAAACTAAATTACTTAAAAAGTATAAGCAAATTGTATTTTAATATTTTTATTTTCATATAAAGATTAAAAAACTAACTTATTAAGAGAGGTATACGTAAGTTGTATTTTATTATTCTTTATTTACATAAAAAGATTAAAATATAACTTACAAATAACTTATAAGTAAGTTGTATTTTAATATTTATTATCTACCTATAGAAATTAGAAAACTAACTTGCACTACGAATAAATTGTATTTTAATATTCCTTATTTACATATAAAGATTTCAAATGGTATGTGTGAGTTATATTTTAATATTCTTTATTTATATATAAAAATTAGAAAACAAACTAACAAGTAGGATACCTAAAGTTATATTTTAATATTATTTATTTATTTATAGAGATTAGATTAATGACTTATAAGTAGAATATAAGAAAATTGTGTTTTAGTATTCTTTATTTACATATAGATATTAGAAAAGTACCTTATGCTTAGGGTATCTGTAATTTGTAATTTAATAATCATTATTAACATAAAGAGATTAAAAAACTAACTTACCGTATGTAGGTTGTATTTCAATATTTTTTATTCATATATACGAATTTGAAAACTAACTTACTAAGACCAACTCCAATCCTTAGCACCAAATTTTAAACCATTTTGGTGTAAAAGTTGCACCAAATTTTTACTCCTTTCTAACCAATAACACTAAATATTATAATAAAAAGTATATTTATTTATAAAATATAATATTTTTTATTTTTCTTTATAAAATATATATTTAGTAATTTTTTTTATTAATTTTGTATAATATACTTAATTTTAATTTATTATATGTGATAAAAATTTAACAATATTTTTAGAATTTTTTTACTAAAAAACATGTTAACAATGTTGCTCTAAAGGAATATTGTTGGAGCGACTTTTGCACCAAATTTTGCACCATTTTATTGTGATGGTGAAACAAAGCACGCATAAGTTGTATTTTAGTATTCTTTATTTACATATTAGAAAACTAACTCACATGTAAGTTGTATTTTAATATTTTTTATTTATATTTTAGAAAGCTAACTTATACTTAGGCTACAAGTTTAATATTTATTATTTACATATAGATATTAGAAAACAAACTTATAAGAAAGGTACACGTCAATTATATTTTAATATTCTTGATTTACATATAGCGATTAGAAAACAAAATTACATGTAAGGTACATGTACATTGTGTTTTAATATTTCTTATTTATATTTAGATATTAGAAAACTAACTTACATGTTGGTTCATGTAAGTTATATTTTAATATTCATTATTTATATATAAAAATTAGAAAACTAACTTACACATGAGGTATACATAATTTGTATTTTAATATTACTTATTTATATTAAGATATTAGAAAACAAACTTGTAACTTTTTTGAGTTATATTTTAATATTTCTTAATTACATGTAGAGATTAGAAAACTAATTTATGAATAGGGTATATTTAAATTGTATTTTAAAATTATTTATTTATAAATTGAGATTAAAAAACTAACTTACTCTTATGATACATGTGAGTAATATTTTAACATTCATTATTACCATAAAGAAATTAATGCGTAGAGTAAGCATAAGTTGTATTTTAATATTCTTTATTTACATATAGACATTTAAAAACTAATTTTTTAAGACCAACTCCAACACTTAGCATCATTTTGTATTAAATTTTCATTCTTCTCCGACTCATAATATCAAATTTTATACAAAAAAATATTTTTATTATAAATATTGGTTATTTTCGTGGACAAAATATTTGTATGTATACTTATTTTTAAGCTCGTTATCAAATATGTCAAGCAAAGTTAAAGAAACGTAAGAATTTTAAATAGTCATACTTTAAGTATATTATTTATAACTATGACATATAATATTACACTCATGCATTTAATAGCCTATGTTCATAAAATTAAAATTATTTTTACTATTAAAATATTTATTTAAACTTAAAATTAATTTATGAAATTACCAATTAATCATTTCTTAAATATATTCTAATATTTTAATATGTGTCCTAAAAATATATTTTTATATTATTAAGATTTTTAAATAACTTTAAATAATTAAATCCAAAATAATTTAACACTGATATTATTAAGTTATCATTATCACCTATATGTATGTATACACATAGTATAAGGGCTAAAGTGTGGTCAGTGAAATAAGTCGCTGAAAACTGCATAAAAGAAAAAAAAAAGGAAAATGGAGAGTGGCGACGATCAATGAATAGAGTTAATATATATATATATACATAAAATTGAGTGTCTGACTCTTTATTGGTGTATTTCAATATATATTGAATACTCTAACCTCACTTATAACTAAGTTTATTAGTTTTTTACGTATTTAGATTAAATAATATTACGTGTGGTCGTAACTATTTGATCTGATTTTTAAATTTTAAAGAAATTATTTTTATTGAACTTATGTTTAATCTTTTTGCTCTAAGATTTACAACTTGATTTGATATAAGTGACATATGTTTTGAATCATTTAATTAAGATTATTCATATTTAAATCTGTTCTAAAACACATACGAACATTTATGTTTTTGTGCTACCCTTTTTACAGTTGATTCGTGAACGTATTTGATTGGTGGAAAGCTTATTGAAATATTATTCTAGAAACCACTAACGTTAATATTAGAAACTATGAAAACAGATTAGAGGCTCGTAAGTAAGATACATTGGGACAGTACTCTAGGGAGGGTAGTATAAGATCAAGTTTGTACTTAAATATTTGTTTTTTTTATAGTGAAAAGTTAGATAGTTCGGTGGTTTTTCTCTTAGATTATAGTCGTGGCTTAGGTTGTTTCCCTATTAAAATATCGTGTATTATTCTTTTATTTATGCATTTTATTTTTACAAGTGATTGCATACCTGACCATTTTATTTAGGTTATTTAATTATAAATTGATAAAAATTAAAAATAACTTATTCACCACATCTAGGTTAATTAAGTCTGTATTTTATAAACTTTCAATTGGTATTAGAGCAAACACTAGACGCACTTAGTGAGTTTGATCCTTAGGGACACACACACTCCTACTTATGGGCCAAATGAAAGAAGATAGGTTATCTGTTAGTTCCCTACTCTTTGATTGGTATAATTACCCTTATTGGAAGGCTTGTATGCAAGCCTTTCTTAGACAAGATGAAAAAATTTGGGATTTTATTCTTGATGATTGGGAATCACATTTGGTAACGAAAGATGGTGTAGCAACCATAAACCTAAGAAAAGACTAGACCACTAAAGAACGCACCCTTAGTAGGGAAAACCAAAAAGGTCTAAGCTCAATCTTTGTTACACTATCGACAGATGAGTTTCATCGCATCTCCGATTGTGAGACTACTAAAGATGCATGAAATGCACTTACTTTTTCTTATGAGAGGACTTTCCAAGTGAAACAAAAAAAATTGAGATTACTAATATTTCAGTTTGATTCCATTAAAATGAGCAACACTGAAACTTTTGATAAATTCTATGCTCGCTTTTGTGATATCACTAATACTTATTCTAACCTTGGTGAGAAAATTCCACAATCCATGTAAGTACGTAAACTCCTAAGCTCCTTAACAATAGACTATAAGAGGAAATTTATATCAATAGAGGAAAGCAAGAATATGGATACACTAAACATTAATGAACTTGTCAGGTCAATTCAAATCTATAAGCTTACTCTTGATCCACCCAAGAAAAACAAGGATGTGGCATTTAAAAGTTCCAAAAAGGATATCTTTGAGAGTGATGAGGATATGAATGATGAGTCACTAGTCTTGTTAGCATGAAAATTTAAGAAGCTTCTGAAAAAGAAGGGTTAACAGAATAATTAATTTAACAAGGGACAATCTAGTAATTCGAGTGACTGAAAGTCAAGGGAAATCAAGCCTCCTAGCCCTAATGGTAAAAAAATTAAGCCTACTAGTCCTTAATGTTTTACTTGTAAGAGCTTTGGTCATATTTCTACAGAATGTACTAACAATAAAAAGAAGGTTAGAAAAACCTTTAATTCTACACTTAGTGACACAGAAAGTGAGCAGAATAATTCTAGTAACTCAGAGGATGATGACACTAACTATTGTGCCTTCACCACAATTACCAAAGCACACCATAATGACTCCAACTCTAACTCGGATGAAGAAAATGAGGAAGTAAACTCTTTTTTCTTACTATCTAAGTTCAATGTATCGAATTACGATGAACTATTCATGGATTGTCTAGGTACCAAGAAAGAGAGAGATAAACTACTTGTTGAAGTAACTTAACATAATGACATCATAAAATGTTCACAAAACAAATTCCTCTAGCCTAGAAAAGGATAAAAAGGAATTGTCTAAACATATTAATGCCCAGAATCTAAGTCTTGCAAAAACCAATGAGGAAACAAAAAGCATAGGCATGAACTTAGTATTGTTAAAGAGACGGTGAGGAATTTGACCATAGGTGTTGAAAAATTGACCAAAATCCTACACTATGGAAAACCACTTGAAGATAAAAGAGGTTTTGGATACATAGATGAACTGTCAACACCTTCATTATCCAAAACTTAATTTGTAAAACCCACCGTTACTCTAGCAGAGAAGGTAATTTATGCACCTTACACTCTAAACAAATTTAGTTTGTTCCTATCTATTATCATTGTGATAGAAAAATGACACATTAGACATAAATGTAGATTTCTATATACCTATGATTTTATACAACATCTCAAAAAAATTCCAAACGTAAATTTTTTACTACAATAACTACACAAAGAGAGGAACCTAAGAAACCAGTAGCTCAAACTTCCAAAATTAAAAGAGGATGAGTTAATAAGTTTGAGTTGCACTATTTTGTGGCCTAATTAGTGTTTAAAGCTAAATCAAATACTGCCTAGTATTTTGATAATGGATGCTTTAGACACATGACTAGGAACCATTCTTTGTTTAAAATCGTTGAAGATTACAATAAAGGGACAGTTACCTTTGGTGATGGTAAAACATCTAAAATTGTTGGGAAATGATCTGTTCAAATAGAGGGTATTCCTAAACTTGATGAAGCTTTATATGTGGAAGGACTCAAGGTAAACTTGATTAGCATAAGTCAAATATCTGACAATGATTTCAATGGGCAATTTACAAACAATCACTACATTGTAACAAATTGAAAGGGTGAATATATGATTAAGGGAATTAGATCATATGACAATTGTTATTGTATTGACACATCACCCATAGTAACATGTAATCTAGCTAGAAATGATTCAGTTACCTTTTGGTACAAAAAGATAAGTCATATGAATTTTAAAGATCTGGTTAGATTAAGTAAAACTAAGTCTGTGCATGGTTTACCCATTCTCCAAAAAATTGAAACACTTATATGTGGACCATGTCGATTAGGTAAACAAACTAGGATCGCTCATAAGAAGATCACAAGTATCAATACAAATAGAGTATTGGAATTGATACATATTGACATCATGGGTTTTATAAGAACTGAAAGTATTGAAGGTAAGAAATATATCATAATTGTAGTAGATGAATTTTCTCGCTACACTTGGGTAGACTTTCTTAAAGATAAGTCAGATGCTTTTGAGTTATTCATCTCATATTGTACAAGAGTGCAGGTTGAAGGTGATGACAAAATAGTAACCACTAAGAGGTTGAGAATAAACAATGGAAAAGAGTTTGAAAATATCAAGTATATTGACTTCTACAAAGAATATTATATCTTTCATGAATTCTCTACTCCTATCACACATCAATAAAATGGAGTAGTTGAAAGGAAAAACATGATACTTTAGAATATGGCTAGAGTAACGTTGCATGCCAAGGGAGTCTCCAAAAGGTTTTGGGCTGAAGCTATAAACACCACATGCCACATTATAAATCGTGTATATCTTCATCCAAGTACAAACCAAACACTCTACAAGATATAGAGAGGTAAAAAACCCAATTTGAAATTCATGCATGTTTTCAGAAGTAAATGCTACATACATAAGAATCGAGAACAATTGGATAATATTAATTCAAGAAGTGATGAAGATATATTTCTTGGTTATTCTCTAAATAGTAGATCCTATAGAGTCTTCAACTGTAGAAATAATGTCGTTATAGAATCCATAAATGTCGTCATAGATGATGCAGGTAAGTAGATTACATGTGAAGAAGTTAGTAATGAAATAAATTTTACAGCATCTCAATTAACAATAACTAGTGACACAAATGGAACAAAAAAAGAAGAGCTTAAGGAAAGAAAAGAAAAGAAGGAAGAAGTATCAACCTCATCAATGATAAATCCAACTCGCACTTCAAAAAATCATCCTATTAAGAATATAATTAGAGATCTTAATGCAAGCATGGTAACAAGAAGAAGAAAAATAAGTGAGGTAACTCATTTATGCTATATTTTTCAGGTTGAATAAAAAAATGTGAATAAAGCCCTTAGGGATGAATTTTGGATAAACGCCATGCATGATAAGTTAGCTCAATTTGAAATAAATCATGTGTGGATATTAGTACCTAAGCCTAAAAACAAAAATGTTACTGGAACTAAATGGGTGTTCAAAAATAAATCTAATGAGCATGACATTATTTTTAGAAATAAGGCTAGGTCGGTATCTCAAGGCTACATATAAGTAAAATGAGTTGACTTTGGTGAATCTTTGCACTAGTAATTAGGTTAGAGTCAATTAGGATTTTACTTGTCATTTCTTGTCACATGATATTCAAATTATATCAAATGGATGTTAAGTCTGCCTTTTTAAATGGATTTTTGAATGATAAGGTATACATGGAACAACCAAAAGGATTTGTTGATCTAAAATTTCCAAATCATGGTTACAAACTTAACAAAGCTCATTATGGTTTGAAACAAGCTCCTCAAGCATGGTATGTGAGACTTATCAACTATTTATTGAATAAGGGATTTATTCAAATAGGAGTTGATAAGACTTTATTCATCAAAAGGAGTAATGATGAGATCTTTATCACTCAAATTTATGTTGATGATATATTTTTGCATCCACATCTAGTACACTAGTGGATGATGTTGTGCATGTTATGACAAATAAATTTGAAATGTCTATGGTAGGTGAAATGACTTTCTTTCTTGATTTGAAAATTAAACAATATCATAATAATATATTTATTTCTCCAACCAAGTATGCCTGCAACCTTGTTAAAAGGTTTGGTCTTGAAATTAGCAGGTCATTATGGACTTCTTTAGGTACCAGCACAAAAATTACAAAGGATAGTCAAGGTAAAAGTATTGATCAAACCCTTTTATAGAAGTATGATAGGTAGTTTACTTTAACTCACTACAAGTAGGCGCGACATATACTTTAGTATTGGTGTGTGCCCGTTATCAAGCTGACCCTAAGGAATTATACTTAGACAATATAGAGAGAATCATCAAGTATATTTCAAAAACAAGTAATTATGGTCTATATTTTATTACTGAGACTACTTGTGAAGTAAGTGGTTATACAAATGCCGACTGGGCAAGCAACCAGGATGATAGGAAAAGTACATCAGGTGGTTGCTTCTACATTTGGAACAACTTAGTATTCTAGCATAATTAAAAATAGAACTCCATATCACTCTCTATAGTTAAGGTGGAATACATTGCTGTAAGAAGCTCTTGCACACAAATTCTTTGGATGAAAAACATGCTCAAGGACTAGGGTCAACCATAAGGTATGATGCCTTTATATTATAATAACTCTAGTGCTATATGTATTTCTAAAAACATAGTTCAACATTCTAGAACTAAACACATTGACATTAGACATCACTTTATTTGAGAATTATTTGAATAGAAAGTAGTGACACTTGAGTTTGTACCTACTAAGAGACAACTAGCTGACATATTCACCGAAACTGTGGACACTCAAAGATTTGAGTATCTTAGGAGTGCCTTGGGAATCTTTCCCTTAAATTAAATTCTAAATTTTATTAAAAAAAATACAAAGAGAGAAGTAGAATTCTTATCTGGTCAACAAGGTATTGGATTTATTCAACACTTATATACATATAATCTTATTTTTAGTGACTTAACTCATTTTGACATTTATTGTATAAATTATTTTACAATTTTGACTTCTGCACATACATATTCTTATACATGTAATGATCGATGTTGACGTGAACTTATTCACATACTCACAAATACACATATATGCTATACTTGAAGTTTATGAATTCTTTTGAAAGACTCTAGGAATTTAACTAATATTGACTATAAAATTATGTTGAGTTCTATTCTTGCTTTCTAAAATTTTACCATATAAAGACACCTAGTATTGAGAGAGCTACCTACTGTAATGTGTGAAACTATAGGCTATCTTACAACTAGTGTGAAAGTCATCATGCTAAGTTTATGACTTATGCAAAAAAACATTTGTGCAAAAAACGATAGCTTAAAAAACTTGTACTTGGCATATACAAAAAGAAAGGACCAATAGAGGTTAAAAATAAAAAAAATCATCGAATCCTCATTTGGTAGATATATTTTATTTTGTGAGATTGAAAACTCAATTATAATTTTATATGAAAGGTGATATTTTTTGTTTTTATTTTGAATCTTTCTTGATTGATCATAAATGACTTAATTAGCATATTTGTGGAGTTTAAACATATACATTGCTTTTAAGTAAATGTCAATATGTCATTATATGTGCAAAGTGTGCTTATGACTCTTCTACTCTATTTGCTTATTTATAAAATATATAATCAAAACTTATGTTAAAAAAATGAATGAGTTCTTAATCGGTTATGTTCTTGTTTGTGATTAAATAAGTTTAATACCTTATGTAACTATTTATGAAAATAAAAAAAACAAATTTTTATTCATTTACATCTTCTTCTTATTTATTAACTTTTTAATTTGATTTTAAGTTTTGGAGTCATAAAACTTAGGGAAATTTTAAACCACATTGCATTTATGCATTAATTTATTTTTACATTGCTCTTTTATCTTTAGGGTAATAATGTTTTTCATCATTTTGTCTTATATTAAACTTAATTGGTATGAATGTGATAACTGTATTTTATATAGTTATTTTTACCTAGTTTATTATTTATAATTGCTATGTTCTCTCTATTTTTAGTTAATTTTAATTTAATAAATTAGTATTTACTGTTTTTTTATATATTTTAAGAAAATTAAATAAATTGTATCGAAAACGTTCCTAATGGCAAATTTGTGTCCAAAAATATAATTTCAATAAAAGAGTGATTAATTGCAATTTATAAAAGTTGAAAATATAATTTAAATTAAAATCGGGCTTAATTTCAATTATTAAAAGTTTAAAATTTAATTTAAATTACAAAAAGGGCTATATTGCAATTAAACAAAGTTTAAAATGTAATTTGAAATATATCTGTGGGTCAAAATGCAATTAAGGAAATTGAATTTTCTGCGTAGGAGAAGAATGCCACTCGCACCAATCACGACGCCCGTCATCCACCGTTCGATCATTCAATCAACGGTCCAGATTTGGCGAGTGCATTCCAGACGACAAAAAGGCGTGCGCGGTATATTTCTCGCACAGCTCGGCGTGCCAGTGGGGCCTACCTGCCGTGCAGACTGGCGTGTAGGGTGGGACCCACATGTCGGCTGCGCAGGATTCCCCCGAGGCGCATCGATCGCCGTTGGATGAGTTGAACGGTCCAGATTGAAGCGCGTGGAACTAAGCTGTCGCGCACCGAGCCGCTCGTCTACAAATCCTGTGTGACGCGGTACATCCAAGCAACGTGCACCCTTGTCTTTCAACGAAAAATAAGCAGCCACGTGTCTCCTAAATATTCCAGCGAATAACATGATGACACGTGGCATGTATTTGGTGAAATAAAAATGCAGAAAGGGCACCCACTTCCAACCGTTAATTACTTCCAACGCGAGCAAATCTTGTGCGACGCGTTCCAGCTGTTCTTCATGCGCCTGGCCTTACAACCCAATGAAAAGATGCCACGTGTCGCTGTATTTCTCTCAGCCAATCACATGGCGACACGTGGCATGCGTGAAAAGAAAAAAAAATCAGAAACGCGCAGAATGGTTTTCACGCGTGTTATTATTTTAATTCCCCATACATTTTTGTCCCCCACTTAAAATAAAAAAAAATAAAAAAAATAAAAAAAAAAAGAATAATTGAAAAGGGGGATATATTTTGTAGCGGGATTTGGTTTTTGGGAGTTTTTTTTTAGTTTGGTTTTTTTCTTTCATTTTTGGTGTTGCTCGCAGTTCTTGTTATTTTTTTTATCTCTTTTACCATTTTCATTTTCTTTCCTCTCTGCGTGTTACACAAAACACGCAGAACGTTTATTTGACATTTTATGTTGTATTTTCTTAGGGAAATTACAGAGAAAGAAGACAACAAAGAAGAAGAAAAGGGAAGAAATTTATTTTTCATTGAGGAATCGTAAAAGAGTTTCTCCTAATCTATTTTCTTTTAATTTTTGTTTCTCTGCAATGTTTTATTTTTGTGGTGTTGTAATTTTAATTTCTGCGATGAACTAATTTATTTGTTCTAGGATTGCAGTGTAGCGTAAATTATGAAACTTGAATTAAGTATTTTTGAATGATTTATGGAACTGTTTTAAGTTGTTTATTTTATCTATGTTTAATGCTTTTAATTATCGGAAGATTAATTAACTGATATGTGACATTTAAATAAACTTGAAAAAGGCATTTTTGTGTGCTGCTCGTGATAAAATAACGTATATACATAAGGGATAGAAATATACTTTTATCGTATGTGTAACTGTTTGAGAACTCAGAACTTAATAAATCTGGTTGAATTTAATTCTCATAGGAATATAGTGAATCATTTTAACTAGATGTGTCTGTATGGAGCTCGGAAGAGATGTATGGAGAAATTAGGAGTTCTTGGTTAACAACTTAAAACATAAGAACATAAATCAAGAGAGAATAAAATATTCAAGTGGATTAATTTGGGTAAACTGCAATCCTAGAATTTTCTTGCAATCTGTTATAAAAAATTAATTAGTCAAACTGCATCAAATTATCAACTGTTTGGATAAAATTAGGTTGAAATAATTTTAATAATCAACGAAAGCTAGTAATAAATCTCTGTGGGAACGATATTTTACTTATCATATTATTACTTATGATCATATATACTTACACGATTTTATGTTCTCTAAAAGAGACAACAGAATGCATACACTACATGATTATCCTATACACTTCACTTATTTTTATGTAAACTGAACTAATATACAATGAGACTTTCAAGTCAAGTTGTCGTATGCTTTGTCTGTCATTTCAATTACAACTTGTCAAGTTGTAGCGAAGATTGATTCATCGGACCATAGGATAGTTCCACTATGGAGTGTAAGATATCATTGTATTTTTATCTTATTTCTGTAAGTGTCATAAGAGAGAGGTTTTTCCATATGAAAATGCCAAAAGAGAGTTTATAAAGACTATGAGTGTTGACTTTTTTCATAGACAAAGTATTTGCATGTAAACTTATTTTTAAATTTGCTATCAAGTCTATCAAGTAAGTTGAAGAAACGTTAGAATTTTAGATAGTCATACTATAGGTATATCTTTTATAACTTTAACATAATGGCTTGCACTCATGCATTTAGCAACACATATTCATAAAATTGGAATTTTTTTTACAGTTAAAAAATTTATTTAAACTTGAATCAATTTATGAAAATATCAATTACCTATTTCTTAAATGTATTTTAATATTTTTAAAATGTGTCCTAAAAATGATCTTTTATATTATTACGCCTTTTAATAGGTTTTGAATAATTAAAAGCCTTAAATAATTTAATCAAATATTAGGTTATTATTATCATTCCTTATTGATGTCTTTCCATATATATTTTTTGATTACTCTAATCCCCGTTATAACTCTCAACTTGTTAAACTTTGTGTCCATTTTGTGAGCGGTGGCAAAGAACCTCTTAGTTAAAGAGTTTAATGATTTGATAATTATAATATGTTCTTGATTAATGAATATTTAGTAATTAGAGCATAAGTGATTAAATACATTAGTTAATATCAAATTAATATGGTAGTATTTAGTAGTAAATTTATTTGATAATTTTATTTTTATATAACTCCTTCTTGATTAGATCTTTACATATTAAGATTAAATAATTTTATATGTAATCATAATTATTTGTTTTGATTTTTAAATTTTAAAAAATCTATTTTTATCGAACTTGTGCTTAATCTTTTTATTCTAGGATTTGATAATTGATTTGATTTAAGTGACATATGTTTTGAATCATTTAGTTAGAATTATTCATTATTAAATCTGTTCTAGAACACACACAGACACTTATGTTATTTGCTAACCCTTTTACAGTTGTTTCGTAAACGTATCTGGTTGGTGTGAAGTTTATTGGGACTTTGGTCTAAAAATCACTCACACTAATATTAGAAACTGTGAAAACATAGTAAAAGTTCGTAAGTAAAATACATTCGGGTAATATCCTATAGAGAGTAGCATAAGACGAAGTTTGTACTTAAAAATTTGTTTTTCATAGTCAAAATTTAGGAGATTGGAAAGATAGGTAGTTTTTCTCTTATGTCATGATTATTGCCTAAGTTGTTTCTACCTAAAAAATCGTGTGCTATTATTTCATTTTCGTACTTTATTTTTACATGCGATTGCATGCCTAACCACTTTGTTTAGGTTATTAAATTATAAATTGATAAAAATTAAAAATAACATATTCACCACTCTAGGTTAATTGAGTCCGTATTTTATAAACTTTCAATAAAATAGAATATTTATTTTATTTTTCTTTATTAAGTACATATTTAATAATTTATTTTTACTAATTTTGTACGATATACATAATTTTAATTTATTATATATAATAAAAAATTTAATAATATTTTTAAAATTTTTACTAAAAAAGGTTTTAATAATATTGTACCAAATTTAGCACAACACTGTTTATTACACCATTTTTAGTGTGAAATTTGATGCAGGATTAGAGCAAATTTTGCACCATTTTAATGGGATGGTGCATGATTGGGGATGCCTTAAAGGGTACGTATAAGTTGTATTTTAGTATTCTTTATCTACATATATAGATTAGAAAATTAACTCATTTATAAGGCACATATAAGTTGTATTTTAATATTTGTTATTGATATGTAAAGATTAAAAACTTACTTGTAGGTTACATGTAAGTTTTATGTTAATATTATTTATTTATATATAGAGATTAAAAAATTAATACTCTAATATTCTTTATTTATATATAGAGATTAAAACACTAACTTATTAACAGGGTTACACATAAATCGTATTTTATTATTCTTTATTTACATAAAGAGTTTAAAATATAACTTTAAGGTAATATATGAATAAGTTGTATTTTAATATTTATTATCTATATATAGAGATTAGAACACTAACTTGTATGTCATGTACAAATAAGTTATATTTTAATATTATTTATATACATATAGATATTAAAAAATTAACTTATGCATATGGTATGTCTTAGTTGTATTTTAATATTACTTATTTACATTAAGAGATTAGAAAACTCTAAGTTATATTTTAATATTTTTTATTTTCATATAAAGAATAAAAAACTAAGTTACAAGGAGGGATACACATAAGTTATATTTCATTTCTTATTTACATAAAAAAGATTAAAATATAACTTAAGATTAATAATAGAAAATGTTATATTTTAATATTCATTATTTATACAAAGATTAGAAAACTAACTTATGCATCAAATACACTTAAATTGTATTTTAATATTCCTTATTTATATATATATATTAAAAAACTAACTTATACCATAAGTTGTATTTTAATATTCTTTATTTACATATATATATATATTTGAAAAATAACTTATGTGTAAATTATATTTTAATATTCCTTACTTTCATATAAATATTAGAAAACTAATTTACTCGCAAGTTGTAATTCATTATTCTTTATTTACATAAAGAGATTAAAATATAACTTATAGGTAGTGTATAAGTATATTGTATTTTAATATTTATTAAATAGAAAAATAAATTATATGTTAGATACTTGTATTTGTATTTTAATATTTTTTATTTACATATTAAGATTATAAAACAATTTGCACATAAGGTAAAAGTAAGTTGTAATTAAATATTCCTTATTTACCTAAAGAGTATAACTTATGCATAATTTATGAATAAATTGTATTTTAATATTTTTTATTTATTATAAAACTAACTTATCTATACAGTAACCCCACGTTTGGTTGGAGGGAATGGAATGGAATCAGAATTGATTCCTTCCATTTTGTGTGTTTGGTTGGACGGAATGGAGGGCGGAATGAAATCTGATTACTAAAAGAGAAGGAATCACAATTCCTTCTCCCACCTTTGGTAATCATTATTCCATTCCCATCTTAACTCTTTTTTTCCAATTCTACCCTCACCTAAAATATAACCTTAAATTCAAATCCCAAATTTTAAAACCCAAAATTCCAAAACCCAAAACCCTAAATCCAAAATTTCAAAACCCTAAACCCTAAATCCAAATCCTAAAATCCTAAAACCTTAAACCCTAAACCTCAAATCCCTAAACCCTAAACCCTAAAATCCTAAACCTTAAAACATAAATCCCAAAACCCTAAAACATAAATCCCAAATCCCTAAACCCTAAACCCTAAACCCTAAATCCCAAATTCCAAATCCTAAAACCCCAAATCCCTAAACCCTAAACCCTAAATCCCTAAACCATAAACCCCAAATCCCAAATCCCAAATCCCTAAACCCTAAACCCTAAACCCTAAAACCCTAAACCTTAAAACATAAATCCCAAAACCCAAAACCCTAAACCCTAAACCCTAAATTCTAAATCCTAAAACTCTAAACCCTAAACCTTAAACCCTAAAACCTTAATCCCCAAATCTCTAAACCCTAAACCCTAAACCTTAAAACATAAATCCCAAAACCCTAAAACATAAATCCCAAAATGCTAAATCGCAAATTCCAAATCCTAAAACCATAAAGCCTAAAACTTAAACCTTAAAACCCTAAAACCCTAAACCCTAAATCCAAAATTCTAAAACCCTAAACTATTTTTAGAAAAATAATAATTTTAACCCTAAACCTTAACCTACAAATATAACCCCAAATCCTAAATCCCTAAACCCTAAATCATACATCCCAAACCTCAAAACCCTAAACCCTATTTAAAAAAAATAATTTTAATAATATATTTCTTTTTAATTAAGTAATACTTATTTAGAAAAATAATGATTTTAATAATGTATTTTGTCTGACGAAAAAATAGTAATTAAATAACATTATTTAAACTTTACAGCATGTAGGGGTATTAAGGTCATTTGACTTTTTTCATTCCATTCCAGTGGCAAACCAAACACTATAATCCTGATTCTGAGTTTAATTCCAGTGGTCAAACCAAACAAAATTGTTTCCTTTCCATTCCATTCCATTCCGATTCCGATTCCGATTCCATTCCACGAACCAAACGCCACCTAAGTATAATATATATTTTAATATTTATTATTTACATATACAGATTAAAAAACTAATTTACTTGTATGATCTATGTAAATTATATTTTTATATTTATTATTTATATATAAAGATTATAAAACTAACTTAAAACTAACTACACATAAGTTATATTTTAATATTTTTTATTTTCATAAAGAGATTAAAATACAATTTATGCATAAGATACTCCTAAGTTGTATTTTAATATTGTTTATTTATACAAAGAGGTTAAAATATAACTTATGTGCAGGTTACCGGTAAGTTTTTTCTAATATTCCTTAACACATCGACTCTAGTCGTTAAGGTGCTATATTAATTAGCTTTTAAGCATATAAGTTTAATTTTTACCGTGTTACTTATTTTAGGTGGGAGAAAGGGACAATATTTAGCTGGATTTGACCACACGAGGTGCATATAAATTTTTACAAAAAATTTGAATTTGTATTAATGCGTTAAAAATTACAAAATATTCAATTAAAATAAAATTTTAGGTGGTGTTAAAAGGTAAATGAAAAAAAGAAAGAGAAATAGAAGTAAAGCCTTTTCTATTTAACGCACATCTCACCTCTTGTTGTGTTCTGTTTGCTTTCATTCTCTCTCGTCTCATTGTGAGTTTTCGTGCGCTTTTCTCACATTCTCAGCCTCTCACATATTCGTCTTCTGCTTCTTCTTGACTCCCACTCAACTGTGAGTGTTCTCAGCTCTAATCCCAAATCTAAGTTTTCTTTATCCTTGATCGTTCTATTTCATTTATTCTTCCAGATCCCTAATTTTTTAGATTCTTAGATTCTAAAAAATTAGAATTTTCTGCCGTTGCTTTGAATGTTAGCTAATTTTCTGCTGTTATTTCCTTCAATTATAGATTCACTTGATGCCTTTAGTTCTCGATTTATGTTTATTTTGACTTCCTTTTACTGATACTCAGATTGCCTTTTTAATTTTTTTTTTAAATTCTGAATTTAAATTGATATTTTATAGTTTTTTTTCTTTTTATAATTTTTAATCGTACTGTTGCTTGTCATGGGTTAGTTCGATCTGAGTACTTGGACAGTGGTCTATTTTTCAGTTAAGGTTGTATTAATCTTAAAATATTTTCTTGAAAGACTTATATATAGGTGAATGGAACTGTGAAGGCAGTTTTATGCCTATCCTCTGGGGCAATCTGAATTCTTGGATAACCACTTTTAAGGTCAAATTTTGAAATTTTGAGAAGACTACCGCCTTATAAAGCCGGTTTAATAAGTCTTTCTTATAGGGCAGGGGATACCTAATCGACCTTAACACCCGAGATTAGAACACTAACTTGCGTGTCTAGTATGAGTACGTTGTATTTTAATATTCTTTATGTACGCCTAAGTTGTATTTTAATATTCTTTATGTACGCCTAAGTTGTATTTTAATATTCTTTATGTACGCCTAAGTTGTATTTTAATATTCTTTATGTACGCCTAAGTTGTATTTTAATATTACTTATTTACATTAAGAGATTAGAAAACTCGTAAGTTATATTTTAATATTCATTATTTTCGTATACAAATTAGAAAACTAAGTTACTAGGAGGGATACACATAAGTTATATTTCATTCCTTATTTACATAAAAAGATTAAAATATAACTTACAAATAGTAGAATGTTGTATTTTAATATTCGTTAGGTGCGCTTAAATTATATTTTAATATTCCTTATTTATATATAGAGATTAAAGAACTAACTTATATTCCTTATTTATATATAGAGATTAAAGAACTAACTTATATGTAAGTTACCCATAAGTTGTACTTTAATATTCTTCATTTACATATAGATATTTGATATTTGAAAAATAACTTATGTGTAAATTGTATTTTAATATTCCTTACTTTCATATAGATATTAGAAAACTAACTTACACACAAGTTGTATTTCATTATTCTTTATTTACATAAAGAGATTAAAATATAACTTACAGGTAGTGTACCAGTATATTGTATTTTAATATTTATTATCTACATATAAAGATTAGAAAAATAAATTATATCTTAGGTATGCACAGGTTGTATTTTAATATTTTCTATTGACATTTTGAGATTATAAAACAATTTGCACGTAGGGACGAGTAAGTTGTATTTAAATATTCCCATTTACCTAAAGAGTATAGCTTATGGGTAGGTTATAAATAAGTTGTATTTTAATATTTCTTATTTATATATTGAGATTATAAAACTAACTTACTTGTGCGTATATTTTAATATTTCTTATTTATATATAGAGATTAAAAAGCTAACTTACTTGTATGGTATAAGTTATATTTTAATATCCATTATCTATATATAAGAATTGGAAAACTAACTTATTTATCAGGTACACATAAGTTGTATTTTAATAATTCTTATTTTCATAAAGAGATTAAAATACGACTTATGCATAGGATACTCGTAAGTTGTATTTTAATATTGCTTATTTACATAAATTGCTTAAAATATAACTTATGTGCAGGTTACGAGTAATTTTTTTCTAATATTCCTCATTTGCATATTGAGATTATCAAGCTAACTTACCTGTGGTACGTGTGAAGTATATTTTAATATTCCTTAGTTACATATGATATTAAAAAGCTAACTTATTCGCAGGGGTTGCGTAAGTTATATTTTAATGTTCCTTATTTATATATAGAGATTAGAAAAATAACTAAATCGCAGGATACATGTAAGCTGTATTTTAATATTTATTATTTACATATAGATATTAGAAAAAATTAACTTACACCTAGGATACGCGTAAATTTTATTTTAATATTCATTGTTAACATTAAAAGATTATAAAACTAGGGTACGCGTAAGTTATATTTTATTATTCTTTATTTGCGTATGTAGATTAGAAAACTAACTTACACATAGGATACGCATAAGTTTTATTTTAATATTTCTTATTTACATATAGATATTAGAAAACTAACTTACACATAAAGTACACATAAGTTGTATTTTAATATTCTTTATTTATATAAAGAAATTAAAATACAACTTACACTTAGAGTATATTTAAGTTGTATTTTAATATTTCTTATTTATACATTTAGATAAGAAAACTAACTTACGCACGCGTACGCATAAGTTGTATTTTTATATTTAGGATTTACATAAAGAGATTAAAATACAATTTGTGGGTAAGGTACAAGTAAGTTGTATTTTAATATTCTTTATTTGCATAAGACATTAAAATACAAATTATGCTTAGGGTCTGACTAATTTTAATTTTTCTTCCCTAAAATATATAAAATATTATTGATATAATATTTAATCGGAAGGTTAAAATAACTCATTTTGTAATATAATTTGGTGAATATCATACATGCTTGTACTCTACGAGTAACATGAATCTTGAATGAAATTTCCTACTAATGTTATTATGTCAAACAAAAAACAACTTTAGTGGTATTATTTTGTTTCATTTCTAATTTTATTTTTATTAATTAGAGTAATAGTACTTATCTAAAGGGTTTTGTAGTCATGTGCACATGGTCTATTTGTTTTTTCCCCTATTTTCTTTATGTACACAAAATAAACTAGAAGAAGCTTATACATCATGAATTAAAGAGTATCTTTTGTTTAAACATGGTAGTATTTTTCACAAGCCTTTGAAAAAGGTATTTCTTGATGCATTTATGAAACTTAAATTTTTAGTTTTATGAGATGTACTTAGCGGTCTTTGGAAAATTAATTTGAATAGAGTTTCGTCATGTGGTCTATCAATTGTTATTGTTTCTCTAATCTAAGAACAATTGGTCATTATTTAGCTTTCTAGTAAAAAAATAGCATCATGAAGATCTTTCCAGAATTTTTGATAATTGGTCAGAAAAAATAGTAATTATTAAAAGTATTAGCATTATAAATAGGTAATATTTGGGTTACTCAATTACAAAGAGATTGAGTTGCAATCAAGGATAAAAAATAGAGCATAGAAAAAGGTGAGAAACTAGAAAATTTAAATTCTAAATTTATATACATATATATTTTGAGTAATTTATTAATCAAATAGACTACATGTTATTTATTTAAACTTATATATTTTTCATTTGTTCATGAATTTAATAGAAAACTTAGTTCATTAAAAATGAAAAATAAAGAAATGTAAAATCATTGGTAGAAAGAAAATAAGAGAAAATTATAAATGCAAAAAAAGGACATAAAATGCTATGTTAGTAGTTTTTGACACATTAATAGATTGTGTCTGACGTGGCATGCAAATGACCATCCATGATGGAAGTTTATGTGTCAGTATATGCTAGATTTGTTATTTAAAAAAAGATATATGTTTTAACAAGTATTGCCAGTGTGAATACCTAGACCACTATACAAAATCTTTGTAAAAGGGAAGACCTCACCTCAACTTTTGGACGATCATTTTTGGCAAAATCTTGGTTATTCATTCATTGCTTCTAACTCCATGTCAGTAAGTAAGCTTTGAATATTTTTACTCCTTTGGTGGCTTATGATACTTCGATTGTTCTACAATATCAATAACATATATAGGTTACCTACACTATAAATATCAATTTTCATCTCAATTTTCATGAATCTACGAGCTTATCTCGTAGTACTATTTCTATTGAGGATTTTGGTGCTATGGTCTCTATTTGTAACCTTGTTGAAATTGATACCAAATGGGTCTTTTGTACCTATTTCAAAGGTGGTCCATCCTGTATAAAGTCGTTTTTGTACCGCAAATTATGCTCCAAGTCTTTTCTGGACTATTGGTCCATGGTTTCTTGCTGCACTCTTCCGAGATATCACTCCTATCACCATATGCTGTTATTATCAACTTCTATGGCTAGGTTTAGGGGACCTAGGCTGTTCCAGTTTCATGGTATGTGGATTGAGCATCCTGGTTTCATGGATTTAGTATGTACTACATGGTTGATACTAGTTAGTCCAATGGGAGTGGTCATTGGTAAGCTTAAGGTGCTTAAGTCAACTCTAAGGTTTGGAATAGAGAGGTATTTGATAACTTGGATCACAATATTGATAGAACTACTCTTACTGAACTACAAAACCGGTATGATGATGATTCCTTCTCTGAGGAACTTCTTAACATGGAATCTGATATGCATGTTGATTTGGATATATTGCTATACCAACAGATATCTTCTTGTGAGAGAAGATGAAGTTAATATGGCTGAAGGGTGGCAATAAAAATACTATGTTTTTCCACTCGATGCTTTGGCATTAAAAGACCCAAAAACCTTTAACTCATTTGGATATAAATGGTGAAGTTACATAGAATCCAAAGGTTATAACTACACATATTTTGGGCTACTATGAACAACTTTTCTCTACCCAAACTGGTGACCTTTGGCTTTTCTTTAATTGAGTCAATTGTGTCCTCCTTGGTCAATGTTGTGGATAATGGTAATTTACGATGCATATAGTCACCAGAGTAGATTCATGTTATGGTTTTTTGATACAAACCCTTTAAGTGCTCTTGGTCTAGATGGTTTCACAGTTAAATATTCCAACATTTATGGGACATCACTTATACAGGTGTAATACGAGAAATTTGAGATTATTTTCAAATGCATCCAAGATTGAATTCAAATTTCTTGATCCTTATTCCTAAAATCCCTCAAGCAACCACTATTGACCAGTATAGGCCAATTGTTCTAGGAAACTTTATGTTCAAATTAATTACAAAGATCGTTGTAATACGATTGAGAGGCATTTGCCATCACATTCTATCTCAAAATCAATTTGGGTTCTTCTCGGGTTATAGCATTAAGGATTGTATGGCTAGTGTTTCTGAATGCTCCAATGTAACGCAGCTTTATAGTCAAGGGGTAATATAACCCTCAAAATTGATATTTGTAAAGATTTTGACACCATGCATTGGGACTTTATCATAAGGGTGATGTAGTGCTTCAATTTTGACAACATTTTTTTATATCTTCACCTTTATAAGAATCTCAATTCTAGTTAATGGTATACTCAGAGGATATTTTTCATGCTCCAGGGGGTTCGACAAGGAGATTCTCTTTCTCCACTCTTATTTTGTATTACATAAGATTTTTTGAGCATGTATCTTGGGTTTTTGGTGGATAATAAGTGCTTTTGGTTGATTTCCTATCCTAAAAGCATTGCGACACCAACCATTTTTTATATGCCGATGACTTGCTTATCTTTGGTCATGCCTGCTTATCAAATATCCAGGTTTTAACTAAGGCTTTTCATTTATTTGGTTAGTTCTTAGTATAGGTGGTAAATTTGGAAAAATCTTTTATTTACTTCGATAAGGGTGTGCCTCAGAGTAAAATTTCATCTCTCCGAGCTATTACTAGGATGCATATTCGAGTTTGATTCCAGTGGTCAAACTAAACAACATTGTTTCCTTTTCATTCCATTCCGATTTCAATTCCGATTTCGATTCCGATTACATTCCACGAACCAAACGCCACCTTATAGAAATGCAGCAAAGGAATATGGGAAAGAGAAAAAAGGGAACGTTATGATGCTAAAATTCCATGTTACCATTCTATTTTCTCGTATTGCTTTGTAATTTTATAAGGACATTGGATTTCTACACTTAGTGGCCTATGTGGATATAGGAGATAGTAAGCTGAGGTGATGAATTAGATCTGCCTTTCAGTTGATGAGAACCCAATGCTCTTTACTAACTTTATTTGAATTCATTTTTTTTATGGAATTTATTGGTTTATCTTTTTTCTTAATTTCTTTGTTTTTGATAAATGTTTTTATTAGGAATTCTCAGACATCTTTATGCGCATACGGATTATATTATTGTAGCGCATTCAACGTTCATTGTGAGCCATTGCTGATCAGTGGAGGAAAGAACTCTGAGTGAGAAAATGGAAAGTCTCAACTGGGTGATGCCTTCATCTTCCTCAAAATCTGCAAATTCAGATTTCCAAATCATTGGTTGGAATCCCTCACCAGTGCCGCCATCAGTTGCCAGACTATGGAGACCAGCTGCGCAACGAAACCTCAGGAACCAATGGTCAAAACTTGCTAAATATCGGAAACAGTGGAATTCTTATTCTTCTGCTGGGAGATCACATGCCACTTCTCTTGTCAACGTTTATCTTTCTCAGGCATACATGCCGTCAATGGAATTGGGCATTCTAGGTGACATGCCTAGTATAAGAGAGAAAGCGTGCCAGAAAATTTACAGGCAGCAAGAGCTTTATAGAAGAAACCTTCTATCATCATACAAAGACATGGTAGTTGTTGTAATTGACATGATCAAAGCGAGTAAATCCATGAGATGTTATCTGAAAGGTACAAGCTACAGCCCACTTGTTCAATTCTCTGACTGTTCTGAGGATAAGAATGATTTAGGAGATGGTGGTGGAATCCCAGTCTTTGGATTTTCTTCAATTGCTTCTTTCGAAAAATTGGCCGAGGAATTTATTTGGATGTTTATCATGGAAGTAAATTTGAAGCGGTTGCTTGCAGTGGATCTATTGTCTATTAGTTGTGAAGATTTAGTAGTCGACAAGATCAATTGGTCAACTGAGCTTTATCCTGGAGAATTTGATGATTTGCAGGTTTGCAACCTGTATTCTACTGAATCTTGTGAGCCATTATGTCCAAGATTGGAGGGCTATAAATCTGATATGCCAAATAAACAATCTTACCAGAAGCCAAACCATGATATTATGCAGGTTTATCTAACGACCTGGCTTGCTGAACTGAATATTGACACTTGTAGGGTAGGAGAAATATTCAGTGCAGTTGGAGAAGAAATGCACTCTAACCTTTGAATTATTTCATATTTGGCACACTAGAAAGACTACATGTTGATTATGTTACTTGCATCCTTCATTTTTTGCCTTTTGCCTGAACTACATTACATGAATATGGGTATGGATACTCGGATATATGTGTAAATACAGAAAATTTTGGAAAAATGGATTTTTTTGGTGTTCGAATATGTATCCATAAACTTGACTCACCAGAAGTGCTAAGCAGAGATTGGAAACATGCACCCAAATGAAACTTACCTTTCATTGTGTATTTATTTGTTTATTTTTTTTTGGAGGAAAGTATGGAAACTCTCTTGGATTTCTAAGCTATTGCGTATTTGAGTGTTGCGGACTCATCTAATCTAATGGTGGTATTGTTTGGAGATCACAAGACAATCTGAACGAGAGCTCCTGTTTGAAGTCAAGTGGATATCTCTCTGTAGTTTAGTTTAATATGTTCCTTCCGGTTTCATTTTCATTGGAATTCACCCTTGTAACAATTAATGTTGTGAATGATAAGTTAAATTTGATAAAAAGATGCATCGCCCATGGTTTTGGTTTCAGTATTTGACATTGAGCAGTGAGTTAGTTTACTTTTAACACATTGATTCCATCTATTCCTCAGTAATCAAATATAAGTTCCAAGTTAATATATTCAGTTTTTGGATTAAATGGTTGTATTTTTGATAAATTAATAGGTTTTTTTTAATTAACAACAATTAAATTTTAAAATTCATAAATTTATACCAAATTACATAATAAAAATATGAAAATTGCTTTCATATTTAGGGGGATTTTACACGTAAATAACTAAATATGTAATGAAAATAATAACTAAAATAATAATAATTTATTATTATATATGTATTTTTATCAAACTTGATCATTAACTATGCAAAATTGATGGCTTAAGTAAGGATTTATAAACCATCCAATTTTTATTGGTTTAAAAGTTTAAGTTATTTTTAATCTCTTATTTTTTGCAAGTCGAGCTAGTATATATAAGTGGGTTCCATGATTAAGAAAGATAATTGTAATTGATAAGAAGTACCAATTGTATTTGATTCCAAACATTTCCTTTATTCTTAGTTAATAAAACATTAAAAAAAGTTTGTTTTCCTTTATGCATTGAGTTTTCATGTATCTTGATTAATAATTCTACAAGAAACCTTTGATTAAATGGTATTAGAGTAAGTAGATTATGTTGTTGCCTGTGGTTTATGGTCTCAACCTACAAACAAATCAAGGTTTCGAATAAAGAATTTTACGAACAATTAATTTCAAAAAACTTTCTTTGACAAAAGAAAAGGAAAGAAACGGTAGAAGACAAAGGAATTGATGCTAAGATTGTTTTGTTGGAGTAAAAAATGGGAAATTGACCCTTATGGTTTCCAAGTTGTTGGAGGAATCTAAGCACAAGCCTCATGTTGATGTTCTCAAAGATCCCAAAATAGAATCCTCGAAAATTAAAGCATCCACTAAAAATAAACATGTGAAAAGCATGACAAATAGGGTGGTTTTAGGTTATGATGAAGATGAATTTGATGAGAAAGAGAAGTTTGTTGAGGAAGATGATGTAAATCGAAACCATGAGGAGGAATCAAGTACTAACAAAACATGAAAAATGAAGACTTTTATGGATGGTCTTAAAATTGATGTTTGGATCGATATCTTGGCATACGATGGTGTCATCAATGCTGAAAAGTTGGATAATTGGATTGACCTGTTATAGACTTATTGTACTATTTATCATTATAATAATCAAAATATCAACTTTGCTATATTAAAGTTGACCAAGCATACTTTGACATGATAAAAATGTTTATAATATTTGTTATAATACATTGACTATAGAAGTTTAAGTGAGCCATAAGAAAACAATTTTACCTTGTTGGCTTTGAAGAGGATAGATGGTTCAAGTGGAAGCATTTGAGGTAGAATTTTGGTGAATCAATAAAAGATTATGGAGTCGAATTTCAAAACTAGCCAATGGTGTTGGAGTTAGACTTGGATGACTATGAAATCTTAATGAAGTTTATTGGGGGGCTTGCAAAAGTATATTTGCAAATAGTTCCTATTGTTGAAGGTCCAAGACTTTGAGGAGGCATTGGTAACAATAGTTTTCATTGAATCCAAGAACAAAAACATCAACAAAAAGGATTGAGAAATTCTACATCCTGGTAATGACTAGGGAAAGGAGTTGATAACTCATAGACTAACCTCCAACTCTCACATAGCGGAAATAAAACAGTAAAGCAAGAATAATAGAGAGAAATAAAGCAAGCATCTTAACAAGTTGATAAAACTAATCTAAGCAGGAGCGAAAGAAAAGAAGTGTTTTTCAATCACAATAGAATCCTTATATGTTGGTAAATACTTAGATGGAAATGTGTTTGTAAAAATGAAAAACATAAGATCATACAAACACATCAATATAACAAGGTAAATCCACATATATCCATGCCTATATGATAAAATCCTTGGATTTCTTATGACAACCACTCGATAGAAAATAATTCACTAACAGTATAAAAAAATTTACAACTTGATAGAAAATACCTCCAATAATCCTTTTAGTTAACACCCCTCACTGCTCCTATTTTGCCTTTCCTAGCTACCTCTGTAACTACTGGGAACTAAGAATCTGGATCTCCTCCTGAACCTTACCACCATCTGATGGTAGGATCATTCATCAATGATTCATGTAAGTGAATCCTAAGGATAGGACAAACAAGCTCTAAAGCCTAGTATTCTAAGTCTCGAGTGTTTGCTAAATTCTCACAAACCACTAATATTGAATGCAAACTTGAGGTATTAGTAATCTGGAATAAAAAAATAATTTTTATTTTAAAAAATATAGTAAATTTGCTGAAGTTTCCACACATTTTTTTAATTAATCAAACAATAAATATAGGGGTATTTGTAGAAAAAAGAGTCTCACCAGCCACTTTGCAACCTTGGTAGTGATACCCCTAGCAAGCACACCAAAATTTTGTTTAATTTTTTTGTTTGACATATTACCAAGTAAATTTTTGAAAATATAGGCAAATCAACTTAAACAAAAACACGAAAAATAACCTAGCATGCATGCTAATAAACTAATTCATGTGGTATGCGTAAAACATGAAAATAACCAAAGTGTAACCAATTATGTATGTGTGGTACCAACTATTAGTAATTGACCTTACATAAAGGAAGATAAAATACTAAATAAATAAAATAGACTCCTTATTTTACTCACGAGAATGCCAATAAGACTAAAAGACTTATAGGACTTTCAATCTCTTCCATTGGATTTTCGAGCAAAACACTGCACAGCTAAATAGACTCTCATCTCAACAAAAATTAATGATGGCCTAAGAAGTTTGTTCCCATGAACAAACAACAATTCACAACAAAGACACCCCCAAAACAAATCTACAACAAGTGCAATTGTCTTGTTGTGCTCCAACCATCTTCATGAGTCAACACATCCACGCCATGGGGTCTCAACCTATGAGTTTACCCTACACACACGAAACAACACATACCCGTGAACGTATCATAGATATTTATGTGTAATCTAACCCAAAAAGTAACATGTTATCCTTACATAAGTACATAGCGATAGACTAAGCACAATGGATACACTTGGGATTACCAAGTATACTTGATCAAATTGTACAAGTGATAAGTAAATTAAGAACAAATATTGTTAAACTCACGAGGATTATTGTAATAACTACCACTATTTATTAGCTTGTTAGTTAGTTAGTGATGAGTGCTTGAAAAACACTATTATTTTATTATTTATTTGCACTTAAACGAAATAGATAGATTAGAATTTGCATGATTTTATAATTATTTAAGAAAATATATGTTTTTGGATTTACGAATATGTTTTGTTGTTTTTTTAGATATTTTTGGTTTCAAAATTGATTGAAAAGATAAACATTTGAAGAATCATACTAAAGCACTCATTTTCAACTTAGAAGAATAGAAGAATAATACATGTAAAGCTTACATGTGATCCAACCAATTTGTAAGGGGTGAAACAATAAACAAAGTGAAGAAAAATAGTTTGACTTGAGCCATAGTGTGTATAAGTGTTGGCTGGGGTGTGATCTCTTATGGAAAACTTGAGGTGAACCAAAATGACGATGCAGGCCACGACATGGATAAACGTGGTCCATAGTGCCTCAAAGATTTCTCTCTTATAATCCACATTTTTCTCCTTTTTTAAATATAAATGTGACTATTTTCTATTATTTCAAGACACCAGAATAAGAGAATAAATATAGAATAGTTTTGTAGTTTTCAATTTTTCTCTAGGCATTCGTAGGAGTAGGTTCAAGGTAGTTTTTAGTTTAGTCGTTCCATCACCATGTAAAAATCTAAAGAGAAAAACTCTTCAATTATAAAGATAATCTAAGAATTTGAAAAAGGTAGTGAAAACCATTCAAAGATGTGGAGTCATTTTTATCAAGAAGGGATAATTTTATTGCTATATATTTTATTTCTTTTTGTAATCTGAATGTAGGATTTTAGTCTCTGTTTTCATTAATTGAAAGAACAGTTTTGCAATTTAAATAAATAAAAATTTAGCTTTATTTTTTATTTAAAATCTTTAGATCTTTATTTTTGTTATTTGTGAGTTGTTTAATATAAAAAAATCTAAAGAGATCTTTAAAAAATAAAAAAAGTTTAATATCTAAAAAAATAAAAAAGTCAAAACATAAAAAAAAGATCGTAAAACAAATTTAATTTTTTTTGATAAATTTAATATCTAAAAAATTTAAATAAGATAAAATAAAATAAAGAGATCTTCAAAAAAAATTCAAAAGAAATTTAAAAAATTTAAGATCTAAAAAAATCTAAAAAAAAGTCAAAACATATAAAAATATATAAAAATATCTTAAAACAAATTAAAAAAAATTTGTAAAATTTAAGATTTAAAAAAAATCTAAAAAAGGGGAAAAACATTAAAAAAAATAAGAAAAATCTAAAGAGATTCTAATACAAACTAAAAAAAATTGAAAAATTTAAGATCTATAAAAATCTTTAAAAAAATCAAAGTGATCTTGTAAAAAGTTCAAATTGTTTTTAGAAATTTAAGATCTAAAATATTTTAAAAAATGTCAACATGAAAAGAAAAAAAATTATTTTTACTTGTTATTTTTAGCTTCTTATTTGTTTTTGTTAATTTTGCTCTAGTTATTAATTTATTTACTAATTTAATTTCTTTTTAGTACTAATTCTTTTATTTTTTTATAAATTTATTTTTAATTAATTATTAATTTACTAACTAATTTAGTTTTTTTTCTTTTCATATTTTTGTGTACTAACTTGTTTTTTAACTTTATTTTCTTTTCTTCTTTTTGGTTTATCTTTTATTTACTAACTTTATTTCTTTTAATTTTATTTCCTTTTGTTTTATATTTTTGTTTACTAATTTTTGTTTCTTATTTATTTTATTTTATTAATTTATTTTTAGTTATTTATTAACATATTATTTTTCTTTCTTTTATTATTTACTTTTATTTGTTTATTTTTACTTATTTTGTTATTTGTTTATATTTATTTCATTTATTTTATTTATTATTTTAGTTTTTTATTTTTGGATTCTATTTTGTTATTTTATATTTATTATAATTATTTTATTTTATTTTCTGTTTATGTAAAACCGTGTTTACTTAAAATTGTTAAATTTATAACTATTTGTTGAGATCTGATGTATGAGAATTATATAATTATTTTAGATGATCAATGCACTTGACTTATGACATCATTACTTGATGACATTGGCTAGAAAAATGGGTAAATTTTCGTTTCTTTTTCTTTGTCTTTAATTTATATTTGTTACATTGTAGACAATGTAGATTCTAAGTTGGGGTGGAGGAAAAGTTACATAAATTTAGATATTTTTAATTTTTTTTATTAAACATGCGTTTACATTTATTTACTTTAATATACTTTATTTATTTGTTTAGGGGTATTTATGTTCATTGTTTAATTTTTATAAAATTATCGCGCTTTTAGTTGATTTGAAGAGAATGATTGAGTCTTTGCACTATTATATTAATGTGTGGAACATGTCATGAAATATTATGATAATTAGTTTTTTTGTCATAGTTTGTTTTTCATTATTGAATGTTACGATTGAAATAAACCCAAAATTAGTGTTTATAAATCAAATAGTGGAGGCAACTTTGTAAGAATATTTTGAGCCTATAATCGTTCCATTTTGAGTGATAATATTTTTTCTACTCCTTTAAACACTCTTCTTAATATTTCCAATTGTTAGATGTTCTCTATAAATTTTGCATTGAAGGTTAGGATATTTAATATGATAGAGTGTTATATACTTATTTTTATTGCTTAGATTGAGTGATTTGAGTAAAATTGAGAATGTATATCTATTTCATTTATGCATGACTTTCAAAAAAGAGATATATCTAGGGTTCTTTAAAATCAATACAAGAGAATAAAAAATTAGTCACTCATCAAATCATACAAATATTTACAATATGTACATGGGTTCATTCTCTAAAAAGAATATAAAAAAAGAGAGAAAAATGAATAGTATAACTAAATACTGTGACCCTATAGATTCACAAATGTAGGAACAATTGCATGGAGATCAATTGTTCTTTTGACTCAAATTGGTAACGGGGACCTAGATGGGTGGAAACACCAACCAATGGAATATTTTTGTATGCTCTATACCAATTCGGCAAAGCTGAACTCACAAATGTGAGTTAAGAAAATAAGACAACAAAAGTACAAGGCAACGTGTTCTTGTCTAGTGATAGTGTGCCTCACTTGCTCTTGTCTAGGCTATGAGCATGCATAAATAAGTGAACATCACATAGCATGCAAATTAGTTATACATACAAAAAAGCTATAAAGGATTTTGATCAATTCAAGATCTCATATGTAGGAACATATTTGGTAAACCATAATAAAGAGTCTAACATATGGTACATTAATAGAGTAAAGAGATACAAACTTCTTAGATACTCATACCAACAAATGAATGATCATAAAACAGAAGTAATAATTAGAAAGTTGTAAGCCTGACATAAGGAAAGAGAAGAAAGCATACAGCTACGCAAAACAAATAAGCTTTCTAATTAGAGTCTAAATCTAGTATATTGGTGCATACATGATAGAAACTCAAATTATACTGACATAGTAGCAGATTATGTATAAAACAAATATAACGAGGTAAACCCATATATAATCCTTGCCTATGTGGTAACATTTTTGGGTTGCTTATGGAAACCACTAGATAGCAAACAAATCCACTAAGCAATAAAACAATTACAACCTTGATAGAAATAAACCCTTATTACCTCTATTAGTTGGGATCATTGTCTGAACTACCTATTGCTACCTTTGCTTACTGCCTCCGCAATGACTTGATTCGACACACAAACCCAACTTTCCTCTAAAACTATCCATACTCTATGTAGTGCAACTAAATACCAAAGATTAGTAAAATGTAATATGAACAATCTATTATAAGAACCATCCCTAATCACAAACAATGATAACATTATGAGACATATAGTTAATCCACAAATTACAAAACCTATATAGAATACATAGTCCACAATTTATTGCACACAACCAAAGATATGATAACTCAATAATTTAGCTCAACCCACTCTCACAAAGTTGTTCATACATAAGTAAAAGTTGTAAGAAGAAAACTACCAACTGACACACGACTTATAGCCACACATGCTCCTCATAAAGATTCACCTGCAAATGCCACATGGAGTACTCACCACTCAAGAACATGGTTTTTCCTACACATACACCAATCACTAATGCCCAAAAAATCTCAAGTTAATAGTAATCTAAAAAATATAAAAATGAGATATCAATTTGAGAGAGCTTTGTTACATATGTTTTGGATGCCAAACACAAAGAGAGAGGGGGTATTTATAAAAATCATCCAAACATGCAACCAATCTTACCGAGGGTCCTCGTCAGCCACCTAATCGGGGGTTTGTTGAGGGGTTTGGCAAGGACCTCATCGAGGTGCTAAAAAATCTTATTTTTTGTTTCCAAAAATGCTAAGCAATTTTCATAAATACCTACATCTGAAACAAAACAAAAACATGAGCAATAACATTGGATCCCTCGCATACTCACTCATCGATAACTATAATACAAAACCTATCATACACACTATGAAAACCAACCTTGTGGTTTGTGTAAATATGCTCACATACAAAGTGTATACATATGTGCATTACTGATCATTAGTAACCGACCTTACAAAGAAAAAGATAGATATACTAAGTAAAACAAGCAAACTTTGTGTTTTACACATGAGTAGCCAATAAAACACAAAATAATACATCACTTATAGACCTAAAGTGCTTTAAAGTTATGAGAATGATTATTATAATAGAAAGATAGGAAATAAATCCCCTTGAAGTCATTACATTTTCATTCATCTCTAAGGCTTACACATGATATTCTTAATTGATGATTTTAATTGATGCATAAAATAGTATGCGATTTCTTCATAAATTCTTTCATGAGATCAATGTTACGCACTATTTTGAGCCTTTGTTCTTTAAACATATGCAAACCCATTAGTCCATTTTTCTACATAACTTCTATTTGCATATAACTTTGTTGAGTGCTCGAACCCATAGAATAATTGTAACATTGATAGTATGACTTGTGAGGATTAGAGTGGAAGCGAATTTGGATTCCCAAACACTAGTTGAGTCAATATAGATACATTTTTGATATGAAATATGAATTTTTAATTTGCAAATAAATTTTACATGAAATTGTGAATCTTTGTGATATTAATTTAACTTATGCTTTGAATTTTAATTATGAACTTAAAAGAGACTAAAGCATGAGAAGTTTTGTTATTTTACTTTTTACTTTGTTATTTTTCATTTAGTTTTTACTTTTTTAAATTTAGTTTTATTTTGTTATTTGTTTTTATTTCTTTTAGTTTGTGCATTTAGTAAGATATTTGTGGGTGTCATCATTGGAAGCCCACCTGAGACTTAAACTCGTCCACTCAAGTAGCCTAGGGGTTTAAAGGCTTTTTGCATACGTTAAATACAACTGTGTCAATTTACAAAAATGATTTAGGTTAACTTAATTTATTTATTTTTTGTTTTTAGTTTTTTTATCAGTTTTCTTAATAGAGGCTTGTAAGAAGCTGGTTGGGGGTTGAGATGAATTCTTGAAAAATACTATTATTTCATGATTTATTTGTACTTAAATGAAATAAATATATTTGAATTTACATGATTTTCATTATTTAAGTAAATATATGTTTTTGAAATCACGAGTATGTTCTGTTGTTTTTCATGTATTTTTGGCTTCAAAATTGATTCAAAAGATAAACACTTTAAGAATTATACATGAAGCACTCATTTTCAACTTAGAAGAATAAAATAATAATACATATAAAGCTTACATGTGATCCAACCAATTTGTAAGGGGTGAAACAATAAACAAAGTGAAGAAAAAAAGTTTGACTTGAGCTAGGATATGGATAAGTACTGATCATGACACGATCCTTTTTGGAAAAATTGAGGTAAACCAAAATGATGATGTAGGCATGGCTTAAATAAATTTCTCTTTCATGATCCACTTTGCTATCCTATTTTCAACTATAAATAGGACTCGTTTTCTATGGTTTCGAGACACCAAAAATCAGAGAAGAAACATATAGTAGTTTTGTAGTTTTCAATTTTTCTCTAGCCGTTCGTAGAAATAGGTTTAGGACAATTTTTAGGTTAGTTGTTCCACCACCATGTAAAGATATTGAGAGAAAAACCTCCAATTGTATAGATAATCCAATGATTTGAAGAAGGTAGTGACAATTCATAAGAGATATGAAGTCGTTTTTATCTAGAAGGGATAATTTCATTGTTGTATCTTTTATTTCTCTTTGTAATATGTATGTAAGATTTTAGTTTTTGCTCTCAATGGTTTAAATAACGGTTTTGTAATTTAAATAAATAAAAGTTAAGATTTATTTTTTATTCACGATCTTCAGATCTTTAATTATAATTCAATGATAGACCAAATCTTAGTTTATGATTAAATAAAAAATTTTAGAATTAGGCATTAGAAATGCCATCGTTGCATAATTGTGCATAAGTGTATAAGAGTTTAATTTAATTTCATTTATCAATTTCAAGGTCGACTAAGAAAGTTATTAATTAAATGAGATTAAATTCGTTAATTGAAAAAAAAACTTTAATTATAAATTAATGATGGACCAAATTTTGATTTATAATTAAATAATATATATATCTTAGGTTTGGCTATTTTTAATTTCAAGCTTGATCAAGGAAAATTTTCAATTAATTGAAGATTTGGGTGTATATATATTTCTTTCTTTAGTTTACAAATTAATCAATTTCGACCATAGTCAAGGAAGAGTCGTTTAACTAATTATCATTATAAACTCACCAAAGTTTTTGGGAAGTTTTATTTAAAAAGAAATTAAATTAGTAAATTTATCTTATATTTAAATCATTTAATTTTTTTTATCTATGAAGGGATATTCTTGCTAAAATTTCAAATACATCCATCATCCTAGGTTCAACATAGTTTTATTGCTTTCATTTATTATTTTAATTTGTTTGCTTTTATTTATATACTTTTATTTACTTTATTTCTTTAGATGTTAATTTAATTTAGAATTTAGAATTTGTTTTTCAAACCAACAATTTGTTAGAATGTTTAGGATTATTTCTTTCTTAACTATATTAAAAAAATAGATTGACTTTTTAAAATCATCATAGTTCCTTAAGAGACAATCTCATGAATATACTTTTCGTTTATTACAAATGATTTGTTTACTTGCGATTTTTTTATAAATACAAAATTTGAAAATCAAGTTTTTGTGCATCAATTAGAAAAGAGGGTTTTGAAAATTATTTTTAAATAAAAATAAAATATAAAGAAATGAATAAAATAATGATCACACAAATTAAGAGAAACATGTGATTATGAGATTATCTGCACTACTAGCCTATAATCTAACCAATTATGTTATGAATCAATATTAGAACTATCCTTGAATTTTTAACTTTAGCTTGGGAAATCTAGGCATGTAAAGCTAGACTTTGTATTGCACATTTCCTTATTGTATTATTATTAAAGATTTTCTTATTTACTAACCTAAATCCTTAACAAGTTATAGATACACTTACGAGATTTAATATATTCATTGAATTAAGTTCTAAAAAAGAGATGACTAAATTAGGCATGATTACAATCATTGGTAACCCTTAATGAACGTTTTCAACCCTACTTGTCACACCTATCATAAGGAAACAAAATACTACTTTTAATAAGAATATTAGCAATTACATAGTAATATCTTAGACTAGCATTAAACATATTCAAGAAATAAATTAGTTAGCTACTCCAATTTGTACATGCATAATTTTTGGAATTTAAAAATAGAGTCAAACACATTGAAAATCAAGAATTGAATATAAAAATCCATCAAAGCATTATATTAATTAAAATCGCAGTTTAGGGCATGGAAATTTCCCAAAATCACATAAATACATTAGCTAGGCATAGATTTTGAAAGAACCACAAGTAAAATTATAGAAAACTAAGGAAGAAGAAGAAGAAGAAGAAGAAGAAGAAGAAAGATTTAAATTACATCTTCACTCTAGCCTTCAATTTCTCTACAAACCTATAGCCTTCAATTTCTCTACAAACCTATATCTTTCACTTAAATTTTGTGTCTTTAATCTTGGCTATTTGTTGCTAACCCTAGCTACATATTTATATTAAAAGAATTATAACGTAGTTAGGATTAGGTTTTGAGAGGCTTATGATGTGACGTACATATACCCATGCCGGGGCGAGTGATGCTTATTTTTGCAAGTGTACGAATCGTACAAGTAATAAAGTGTACAAAAGTATGGATATCGAACCCACAAGGAATGACGTTACTAAGTATCAAAATTGACTAATCCTAATTTTATTTGAAAACTGAATTGTTGAAATTGTTTAAAAAGAAAACTAACATGAAACTAAACGCAAATAACAAAATTTAATGTTGTTCACAAATGATTAAAAATGCTGAGGCATTTGATTTCGCTAAATCAATTCAATTCGATTTCAAGTCATGTTATATGAGAATGAAAGCTAAAAGTGATGGTTGAAAAACCCAAATTTACCTAATACTCTCTCTCGAGTTATATTAGAATTACTTATCTATGAAAACCAACTATATTTCTATGAAGATTTAATCACAAACAAGCACATTACGATTTATGGAATTTCTATAATAACCACATACATCATGCATTAGTTCTCACACTTGCATTCAACATACGGTATTTATCATAAGAAGCATTCATTACACATCTCCTCTCGGTCTCAATATAATGCAACAAATCATCTAAATTTTGGCCAGAAATTTAAAAGCATTAAGCATGGAAATAAATACTCAACTTGAAAACAATGAATTCATATAACAATAACACAAGAAATCAGATTTCCTTGATTTAACTACATCATAGCCTTAGCAAAAACGAATTAGTTCATAACGGAAATAAGAACAACCATTATTTCAATTGAATCCATGAATAACAAAACTGAATAAACTGCAGAATATAAAAGCTAAGGAGAAGAGATGAAAAACTCTAGAAGATGAAGACTTGGTAGCAACAATGGTGAAGATCCTTCAAGTTTTTCCAAACTTTCTCTCCTCCAAAAATGTCTTTGAACTCCACTTTCTACCATCCCCCTCTTTCTCCATCATATTGTATATATAGATCTAGGGTTTTGGGGGCAATTTTGGAACAAAACAACAAAAAAATATGTTTTCGAAGGAAACTCGCCGGCGGTGACATTATTCTCGCCGCGGCGAGATTTCTGGAAAAGTTACGATTTTGGTTCCGCTAAATCTCGTCGGCGGCGAGATGCACTTGGCCGGCGGCGAGGTGAAGTTGGCCGGCAACGAGATGAAGTTGGCCGGCGATGAGATTGCTTTGCCAAAATCTGTGCTCCCTGCATGATTTTCAACGTATTCTCCATAAGGTTTTCACCGGCGGCGAGAATATTCTCGCCGGTGGCAAAATTCCAAATTTTGAAATTTTGTTTTCTTTTTATTTACACTCAATCCCGATCATTGAAATTTGTCCCAAACTTCTCCGAAATTTTGATTTTACCTGAAATTGCACTTTACACACGAAATACCCGTGAAATAACATTTGTGGATTAAATAATCAAATAAACACAATTTTCACACAAATATCAACATTTAAATCATAACAAAAATGTAATAATTTAACTCTTATCAACAACCCCCAACCAGCTTCTTGCTAGTCTCTAGCAAGAAAAACGATCTATGGATAAATTCAAAGGAGACATGAAAAGAAAACTTCAAAGAAAATTTATTCTATTTTCAACATTACATTAAGCGTATGCAATAAGCCTTTAAACCCCTAGGCGGCCCTAGTAGGACGAGTTGTTGTCTCGTGAGGGCTTCCAGTGATGATACCCACAAACATCTTACCTATAACTATCCTAACTCAAAACAATAAAATCACACAACAATTAATTTGCACAAATGTCTCAAAAATTGTAAATAACACACAACACATAGAATAATTAAATATCACCTAAGCTTTAAGAAAATCTCAAATGCCAATTTCACTTTTATTATTGACTCTTAAACATCCATCAAACCACAAACCAATAGCCATAATGCCCGAATAATATTATGCATAACATCCACAAACAAAAAGGTGAAATCTTGAACTCCATAGGCTCACTTTTCAAACCTCTCTCCAATAATGAAGAAAAATACACCACTTTGGATCAATAGGACTTTATGAGGCTTGTAATGTTAGGCTTAGGTATTTGGTTAAGAAAGAACGGGAAGTGTCAAAATACAAATAAGGGCACTTATTAGATTAAACACAACCAATTAAGTAAAATAGTAACACCATTTAACCCAAATTGTTTCTTCCGATCATAACCCATTTTTCCAAAGATAAACAAAATTCTTCCTCAATCTTTCTCCTTAGTACATCCATCACTAACACTCTTTTATTTATTAAAATGTGAAGGCTTTCTTCTTCATCTTTTTTTTTTACTCAATTGCTCTTGAAAAGCCAACCATTTTCTTCCAATATATGTGGATTTCTTTTTTAAGAGATTTTTTTCATCCTTATTCCAATTGTTCTTGAAAAGACATAACCCCTAACCAATTTCTTCCAATATATGTGGAAGATTTCTCCAATTGCTCTTGAAAAGTTTGTGTTCAAAATTAAGTGCTCTTAACAAATAAGGTAGGAATTATAAAAATATATTTTTGGCTCAATAAAAGGTAGGTTATAGAAGGCAAAAAGAAAGAAAAGTAAGGCTAACAATATATTTAAATAGGCTCAAAGAGGTAACTAGTGATATAAGGATAACAAGGTAGGCTTAAAATGACACAATCGATCTAAAAATGGCCTACATCATATCCTAAACAGTGCAATTCCAAATTATTTCACCTCAAGAGGTTTTCAAATGAGTTCTAGAGTTTGTTGAGATCACAAAAATGTCCATGAAATATTCGCACATAAGACTTCTCTAAGCATTTAGATTAATCAACCAAATCATACCACATACCAAAAGAGTCACCAACTAGGTAAAATCAACATTTAAAATTATCTTTAAACCGAAGCAAAATTTAATGTCTTCTCAAAGCTACTTGTTATCACAATCACATTATTATCATCACATTATTCTCAAAAACTTGTTGTCTCTTTTAGAAAACATAACTCTTTTAGAGAACATAAAATCGTGCAAGTATATACGGTCATAAGTAATAAGATTTGTAAGTAAAGAATCGTTTCCACGGAGATTTGTTACTATAGTTTGTTGAGTACTAAAATTATTTCTCTCTGATTTTATTCAAAACAATCGTTGATTTAGAAAAAGAAAAGAGTTAACAAAATAAAAGAAATCTAGGATTGCAATTTTTCACCAAATTAATCCACTCTTATCATATTATTTTCTTTTGATTTATATTTTTTTAGTACATTTAATTTGTCAACTGAAAACTTCTAATTTTATTCATACATCTCTTCCGAGCTCCGTATAAACACACATCATTAAATTAATTCACTATATCTCTATGAGAATTAAATTCACCAAGATTCATTATGTTTTAAGTTTTCAAATGGCCACACATACAATTAGGGTATATTCCTATCCTTCATCATACATGTCATTCTATCTACGAGCAATATACACAAAAATGCCTCTTTCAAGTTTATTTATGTGCCACGGATCGTTTTGATAAAATTCGTAAATAATCAAAAAGTATTAAGCACAAAATAGAACGAACAAATCGAACGTCTTATAAATCTATCAAAAATAAATAAAATTAAAGCTTCATAAATTTAGATCAAATGCAACCCTAGAAAAATTAAATTACTTCACACATTAGAAATTAAAATTACAATAGTTCAAGAAAATGAGATGAAGATCAAAAGAAAATTAAATAACTTCGGATCGTAAATATTTGGCACGGGCAGAACACAACAGAAGCCAAAAATGGCTTCTGTATGTTCCACAGTCTAGCCCCGAATACTACTAAAAATCCAAAACTCCAAAAAACTTTTTAACTCTATCATCTTATCACCTATTTATAGCTAAAAAAAATACATCAAAAATATTAAAATATAATACACGCGGGGGACAGAGAAATATGGCAAAAATAATAAAATATTACGCGTGGGGAAAAGCAGTATCAAAAACTGGAATGAAAATGCGTGAGTGGCGAGTCGTGCTTTTCTGTTTTTCTTTTCAATAAACTCTGCCACGTGTCGTGATATGATTCGTTGAAATAAATAGTGGGACACATGGCAGTAACTCATTGGTTGTAGGTGATGGGCGCACACAAAAACTATCGCATGGGATTGGGGTACCGAGAAAGTGCGGGACAGCGATTGGAACGCGTGCTTGATTCTGCATTTTCGCGCACACCAAAGCTTGCCACGTGTTAGAATATGATTGGTTGAAACATAAAGTGGGACACGCGGTAGCTTTGTATTTGCTGTCTAACCAGGCGCATGTGAAAACGGCCACACGGGAAAAGGGCGCACAAAGGTGAGGGACAGGGCCTACATGGCATCAAACAGGTGGGTCCCACCCTGAATGCCGGCTTGCGCGGCAGGTGGGCCCCACTCGGGCACCGAGCCGCGTGATACAGGAATTCTGCACCCACTTGCGTTGGTCGGGTGCGCTTATAACGCGTGCATCTGGCCGTTTATTTTCTGATCGGACGGTCCTCGTTGTGCGCTTACATTAGGGCGCGTGGCTTCTTCTCACCTGCGTAGAAATTAAAACTTTCCTTAATTGCATTTTGACCCACAAATTTAATTCAAATTATATTTCAAATTTCTTTAATTACAATTAAGCCCATTTTCTAATTTAAATTAAATTTTAAACTTTTAATTATTAAGATTAAGGCCGATTTTAATTTAAATTATATTTGAGACTTTTATAAATTGTAATTAAGCACTTCTTTATTTGAAATTATATTTTTGGACACAAATTTGCAATTAAGTGCATTTTCGATACAAATTATTTAATTTTCTTAAAAATGTATTTCTTAACATATAAAAGGTTAATATTAATTTATTTAACTAAAATTAACCAAAAATGTAAAGAAAATAGCAATTATAATTAATAAAATAAATGAAAATAACTATATAAAATACAGTTATCAGTTATAGAAGGCAAAAAGAAAGAAAAGTAAGGCTAACAATATATTTAAATAGGCTCAAAGAGGTAACTAGTGATATAAGGATAACAAGGTAGGCTTAAAATGGCACAATCGATCCAAAAATGGCCTACATCATATCCTAAACAGTGCAATTCCAAATTATTTCACCTCAAGAGGTTTTCAAATGAGTTCTAGAGTTTGTTGAGATCACAAAAATGTCCATGAAATATTCGCACATAAGACTTCTTTAAGCATTTAGACTAATCAACCAAATCATACCACATACCAAAAGAGTCACCAACTAGGTAAAATCAACATTTAAAATTATCTTTAAATCGAAGCAAAATTTAATGTCTTCTCAAAGCTACTTGTTATCACAATCACATTATTATCATCAACGTGCAAATTAAAACTAGTAAAATGCAAATGAAAAAAAATAAAAAAAAATAATAAAATAATAAAAATAAGACAATAAAGAAATACAAGAAATTAAATCAAAAAGCAGAAAAATAAATGGAAAATCAAAATTAAACACAACTAAACACACAAACAAAACTACTAAAAATGAAGGGAAGAAAAGATTTACCGTTTACCGCACCCCCAACCAAAACCTTACATCGTCCTCAATGTAAGAAAGGAAAGAGAGATCTCCTTTCCGCCGGCTGTGAACGTAAGATTTTTTTTCTCTTTTTTCTTAGATGAGATGGCATTGGCTTTAGCTCAATCTTGTTGGCTCCATTCTTTACCACTGAGGTTGGACTTTCATTTGTTCCCAACTCCTTAAATGTTTCATCACTGCACAAATATTCATCAGGTGCTGCCAGTAATTCAGAATATTGTCTCATCCCCTCATCTTCCTCCTCAATTGTTGCAGATTTGACAAGGCAAGCTTCTAGTGGTAGCAATGGAGTTCTCTCCTCAAACGTTTCCGAGATTAACCCGTCAAGAGTGTTAATTTGAAAACAAGAATGTACGTCACTTGGAAAGTTTATTTCTTCAAAAACATCAAAAGTCACTTGTTCATCTTGCACCCGTAGAATGAGCTTTCCTTGCTGAACATCAATCAATGTTCTTCCAGTTGCAAGGAACGGTCTCCCCAATATCAACGTAATCTCTCTATCTTCCTCCATGTCAAGCACCACGAAATCTACAGGGAAAATAAATTTGTCGACTTTAATTAAAACATCCTTAATTACCCCTAGAGGATATTTCACCGATCGATTCGCTAATTGTAAAGAGATTGAAGTGGGCTTCACTTCTCCCAGGCCTAGTTTCCTGAAAACAGAAAGTGGCATCAAATTAATGCTTGCTCCCAAATCCCATAGGACTTTATCAAAATTGTAACTTCCTATAGTGCAAGGTATAGTAAAACTCCCTAGGTCTTTTAATTTCTATGGCAGTTTTCTTTGAAGAACTGCACTGCACTCCTCATTTAGTATGACAGTTTCATAATCTCCCACCCTCCTCTTCTTTGATAGAATTTCCTTCATGAATTTTGCATACTTGGGCATTTGTTCCAACATCTCTGCAAAAGGAATGTTAATATGTAATTTCTTAAAAATATCCAGAAATTTATTAAATTGATTATCAAGCTTTTTCTTATTCAGTCTTTGAGGATATGGGATAGGAGGCTCGTATTTCACATATGGGGAAGGTTGAACATCTTGGGAACTTGATGGATTTTCGTTAGATTCTTCCATCTTTTTCTCCGATTTCCTCTGCCATTCAAGTTCTTTACCACTTCTCAATGTGATAGCCTTTGCGTGCTCTGTGGGATTTATTGTGTCACTAGGCAGCGATCCTTGAGACCTTTCTGCAATCTGCTTTGAAAGCTTCCCCAGTTGGTTTTGGATGTCCCTGTTGATTGCCTCTTGATTTCTAAAATTTGCTCGTCTCCTCAATGAACTTTCCCAAAATTTCTTCCAAATCTGTTTGTTTTTTCTCTTGGGGTTGGTAGGAAGATGATGACGGTTTGAATCCCCCTTGGTTATTTCCCCATGACAAATTTGGATGATTTCTCCAACCTGGATTGTAGGTGTTCGAGTATGGGTTATGTTTAGGTTTTTGGAAATTTGAAACATAATTTGCTTGCTCAGCATTTGGTGAAGCAAATGGATTTCCAACTTGGCACTCGATACTAGCATGATTTCCACCACATAAATCACATTGTGCAGTTGGTTTGGATTCGAATTTGGATGAAAAAGAATCCATCTTTCCTGAAAGAACATCAACTTAAGCCGACAAAGCATTCACTGAATCAATTTCATGCACTACTGCTAGTCTTTTTGCAATTACCCGCTCTGAATGCCACTGATTGTTGTTTTCTGCCATAATCTATAACAACTCATGAGCATCCTCCGGTGTTTTTCCCATTAAAGACCCTCCAGCTATAGCATCAATCATTGCATGATGATTTGAAACCAACCCATTATAAAATGTAGAGACTTGCAGCCAAATTGGTATACCATGATGTGGGCACTTCCTCAACATTTCTTTCAATCTTTCCCAAGCTTCATGTGCATTTGGATCATCCTTTGACATTCCCCCAAACTGATTTGTTTGAACCATTTGGATAAAGGATGGTTTTATCTCAAAGTTATTGGCTTGAACAGTTGGCCTCCTTATACCCGAAGTAGTTCCAGCAACATTAGGCGCAACATAATCCCTCAAAGCTCTACGATTTCCACCTCCCTCAACAAATGGTGGATCCATGGCTAATTATCTATTAGGAGCTGAAGTTGAACGTCTTCTCTCTCGGTTTAGACGCCTATATGTTCTATCAATCTCCGAATCAAATGGAAGAAGGTTAAGGCTTCTTGTACGTCTCATACAAAAATCCTACAACTAGAAAATCAACTAGCACAAAAACAACACAAAGTTACCAAAATTTTTTTATGATAAATAAAATAAAAGAGCAAAATAAACAAACTGAAAAATTGCATGAAATGACTAATCCTAATTTTATTTGAAAACCAAATTGTTGAAATTGTTTAAAAAGAAAACTAACATGAAACTAAACGCAAATAACAAAATTTAATGTTGTTCACAAATGATTAAAAATGCTAAGGTATTTGATTTCGCTAAATCAATTCAATCCGATTTTAAGTCATGTTATATGAGAATGAAAGCTAAAAGTGATGGTTGAAAAACCCAAATTTACCTAATACTCTCTCTCGAGTTATATTAGAATTACTTATCTATGAAAACCAACTATATTTCTATGAAGATTTAATCACAAACAAGCACATTACGATTTATGGAATTTCTATAATAACCACATACATCATGCATTAGTTCTCACACTTGCATTCAACATACAGTATTTATCATAAGAAGCATTCATTACACATCTCCTCTCGGTCTCAATATAATGCAACAAATCATCTAAATTTTGGCCAGAAATTTAAAAGCATTAAGCATGGAAATAAATACTCAACTTGAAAACAATGAATTCATATAACAATAATACAAGAAATCAGATTTTCTTGATTTAACTACATCATAGCCTTAGCAAAAACGAATTAGTTCATAACGGAAATAAGAACAACCATTATTTCAATTGAATCCATGAATAACAAAAATGAATAAACTGTAGAATATAAAAGCTAAGGAGAAGAGATGAAAAACTCTAGAAGATGAAGACTTGGTAGCAACAATGGTGAAGATCCTTCAAGTTTTTCCAAACTTTCTCTCCAAAATTTCTTTCTCTCCTCCAAAAATGTCTTTGAACTTCACTTTCTGCCATCCCCCTCTTTCTCCATCATATTGTATATATAGATCTAGGGTTTTGGGGTAAATTTTGGAACAAAACAACAAAAAAATGTGTTTTCGAAGGAAACTCGCCGACGGTGACATTATTCTCGCCGTGGAGAGATTTATGGAAAAGTTACGATTTTGGTTCCACTAAATCTTGCCGGTGGTGAGATTATTGTGGCCGGCGGTGAGATGCACTTGGCCAGTGGCGAGGTGAAGTTGGCCGACGGCGAGATTGCTTTGGTCGGCGACGAGATTGCTTTGCCAAAATACGTGCTCCCTGCATGATTTTCAACGTATTCTTTGTAAGGTTTTCGCCACCGGTGGCGAAATTCCAAATTTTGAAATTTTGTTTTTTTTATTTGCAGTCAATCCCGATCATTGAAATTTGTCCCAAACTTCTCCAAAATTATGATTTTACCTGAAATTGCACTTTAAACACGAAATACCCGTGAAATGACATTTGTGGATTAAATAATCAAATAAATGCAATTTTCACACAAATATCAACATTTAAATCATAACAAAATGCAATAATTTGAATCTTATCAGCGAGCGTGCTTAGTTTTTCTAATTTAACATTTTGGCCCCTCCTTGATGTACTATGTACAAATGTTTGCATTAAGATCCTCCATTATATGATAATTCACCCCTGATTGTGGGGATTTATTCGGTCGTTTGGAATTTACAGTTTAAATTGAATGACTTAGGTGAAAATTAAAAGTATATGCCTTTCTCTTCATTCATGCATTATTATGACTTTTACAAAAGAGACATATATAAGGTTACCTAAACCAATAAAAGAAAAAGATACAAATTGACCACCCATTTTATCATACAAAAAATATATATAATCTATACATGGGTCCTCTACATATATAAAAAGAATATTTAAAAAAGAAAGAAAGAAGAATTAAAAAAAGAGAGAGAAAAATCAATTATATAAACTGAATACTATGAACCAAATATATCTTACAAATTTATAAGAAATAACTAAATATGAAAAAAAGACAAGCAATAAAGCCCTAATAAGTTATTTGCATTTTCTTCATCTTTTAAAGGCATATAACTTGAAATTTTTATTTGATAAATTTGATTGATACATGAAAGTAATATGTGATTTCTTTATAAATCCTATTATTTGATTTCTTTCATGAGATCAATATTATGCACTACGTTGAGACTTTTATTCTTTAAACATATGCGAAACTATTAGTTTATTTCTTTTTATAAACACTATTCGCATATATCTTTGAATGAGTACTTGAATCAATAGGATCAGTGCTATTGAGAGTATGCCTTATGTGGTTAAAGTTGAAGCGAATTTGGAATCCTTAACTAATATTGGGTAAATTTAATATTGATATATTTTTTATTTGAATACGAAAGTGATTTTCATCTAATTATTATAATAAATCATGAATGTTTAGAATATTAAAATAACTTATGATATGGATTTTAATTGTAATCTTAGAAAAGTTTAAAAAGTATGATAAATTGTTTTATTCTTTTTTTTATCCTTTTACTTTGTTTTAAATTTTAAATTTTATGTGTTGTTTACTTGCATTTAATTTTAATATTTGTTGTTATCATATCTAAAAACCCTCACGAGACTTAAACTTGTCCACTAGGGTAACTTAGGGGTTTAAAGGCTTGTTGCATATACTAAATACAACCGTGTCAATCTTCAAAAATGATTTAGGATAGTTTTATTTTAATTTTTACTTTTAATTTTTTTCCATTCTTACTAAGAGACTAGTAAGAAGTCGATTAGAGGTTGCGATGAATGCTCAAAAACACTCAATATATCATGATTTTATGCATGTTTAATGATTCAATAGAGTTGTATTTGCTTAGTTTTATTATCATTTTAATTTGTTTTGGAATTATAGGTATATTTTGTTATTTTTCAAGAATTTTAGCTTTAAAGAAAAGATAAAATTGAATAACATTTGAAAAATTATACTTGACAAAACTCCATTATAGCTTTAAAACTTAAAAAATAATATATGTAAAGTATTATATAGGTTCAAAAATACAAGAAAATATGGGTCTAAATTTGATCAGATCAATGCATGTCATGGCATGAATTTTTATGTGTCATAGAGTGACTCTAATGGACTGAATAAAAGGCATCCCAAATTCTATATGGGCTGCCGTGTGAGTATGTTGTGTGCCTTGTGCGAGTTAATTGGATCTATCCAAACTATATAACAGCCTGTGTATGCAGCAGCATGAAGAATTGTGTGTCGTAGTGTTAGACTTATGATCCTTATTTTTCTCCTTTTATGCATCAATAAATAGGACCCTATTTGCATTGTATCAATCATCCTTTATCCCTCATCTCTTATAATCCTTCTTAGGTTTTCTCTAAGCTTTTTAGCCTTTCTTTTAGTAGTTTTAAGTTCATCTCTCAATTGAGAGTTGAACAAATTTTAGTTTATGTAATAGTTTTAGTTTTAATTTAATAAACAGTACGACAATTCTATTTGAAGGTTTTTCTGAACAAAAAAAATATTGAACTTTTGTTGAGGTATATTTAAATGTATTATTTTTCATATTATCTTTATGTGTTGTTTTACATGCTATGTTTAATTTATTGATCATTTATTAAAATATGCATGTCTAGCTATAAATAAAATGGGTTATTAACAATGTTGTTATGTTTGTGAAATATTAAAGTAGATTAAACATTTTTTTATAAAATAAATTAAGTTTTATTCTTCATTAAGATTAGAACGAAGTTTGTAATAGAAAAATATATTGACCAAGTATTTTTCATAATAATCAAGAGAGTTAGATTTAAGATTTAATTATATGAATCTAATGTATAGTCAACTCTTAGATGTTAGATGAACTATTCTGGATTTGATTTAGAGAACTCTATTTCAAAGATTTTTATAAAAATTATTATTGAAAGATATATTGACAACATATAATTCATAATAGTTTTAAAATCTTAAAGTAAGTAGTTAGGTACTTAAATCATTAAAACAACTTAGACACATTGATGAGAGTTTAAATTGTTAGGCTCTACCTAAGGAGAAATTAAATGGTTTGTTAATCTCTCATAAAAGAAGTAGAATTTAATAATTAATCGATTGGTAGGCTCTATCTATGGATATTAACTGGTTTATTATTAACATTGAGAATGATCCATGCGTTAGAATATTTTCATACAAAAAGGGAGAATTAATAGTCTTAATTCATATTTTTAATGACCTACTAAATATTGAACAAGCATAATTAACTAGCTAATATATCTCATAAATTCTCTACTGCATGATAAATGTTCAATTGCCTAAATGTTTATTGAATCTATCTTTATTCTTATCCCACTAGTTTAGATCTCAAACCGAAAGAGTCATGACAAGATGTTTATGTTTTTATTTTCATTTTTAAGAATTTATTGAATAATTTAAAAACCACATGATTCCTCTTTAAGTCATTTGTACACTTACGAGCTATTTTATAAATTATACCTAATTTTGACACATCAAGTTTTGGTGTAATTGTAAGGAAAAACAGGCAATACTATTGAAAATTAAGATAACCTTTCCAAGCATCACTTGCCCGTATGAAAAATTTCCTACTTTTCCTAAGTAATCAAAATATTCACGCCAATGTCTTTTTGTCTGTGAGTTTTACATATTCTCAATTGGACTCCCTATTAGGAAGTTATATCAACATTAAAACCACCACTCAATGTGTTCACATATTTTTGAAGGGAGGATATGGACCCAAATATGTGGGCTTGTTAGCCTATTGGCTACCTAAGACCGTGGAAACCTTGGATGGGTTCCTTGATGAATGGATGAGATCCTATATCTTTCTCTATATAAAGAGTCCCCCCCGCTCTTCACTTTTTCATTCTAACTTTCAAAGCTCAATTTTTAGAGAGAAATAAGAATGGAAGAGGTTGGCATCAAGATCTAGTAAGTCTTTATTTTTTCAACTTTTTCCATTTATTAATTTTCCTAACACTTTTGTAGAAGATGTAGGTTTTTTTTATTTTCTTTCTATTCAAACACCTCGTGCCCCACGACACTTAAACGCATCCTTTCCTATGCAGGAAGTGATGAAGGATGGGATGATTGATGGATAGGATCATCGTAGGCCTTTATTGGGATGAGTGAGCATAGATCGTGAAGGGTCACATGAGGTGGTCATTGAGTGAAGGATCAATGGGGGAGTAGAGGACCCATGTCTAGTAGGCCATGGTCCAAATTTCCATGGTATGTTTGAATATAGTCTGACCATCCATGGTGTGTTTGGCCATGGCTCGACCAATCATAGAGTGTTTGGCCATGGTTTGGCTACTAAGGAAATGTTTGACCATGATGTGGGTAGGTCGAGTCCAAGCATTGGTTGATGAGTGTACATCGAGTTGAGCAATGGTTTTGGAACATCCAACTGGTGAGGTTGTCTGAAATTATGAGTTGAGAAATATTAATTTTTACATTTTACATTCTCTTAATGGCCTACCTAATGAAGACTCTTTGTCTTTCATTAGGGACATCAATTCCACAGTCCAAACATTCCCTCTTGGTGTACTCACCGAGGACTAACTTAGAATGTGGTGTTTTCCCTACATCTTCAAGAACAGGGCCAAGGCTTGGCTAATGTTACTCCTTTTAGGTTCTTTGATGACATGGGAGGATGTATATAGTAAATTTATGGGAAAATTCTAGTCCCATAAAAAAAATTAAAGTTGAGAGCAAAGATTGCAACTTTCTCTCAGATGAAGGGATAACCCTTCCACAATGGCCCCATCGTAGCTATCCTTTACAGCTGTAGAGTCAATGTTTCTATGATGGATTTACATAACAATGTTAGTTCATTGTTGACAACGTCATGGGAGGAGTTATGGAGCAAAAGACAGGCTCAGAGACTTATAATCTCTTTGAGATGTTGGGTACTAATTCTAAACAAAAAAGTTCTCAAGTAAGGAGAGTTGAAATTCATGAAATAGACTTAAATACTAAAGTACAAATGCAACTTGTACTACTGACCAAGCAAGTTTCACTTTTCACTACATTTTCCACAACCAATAAAGAAAAATATGGATTGTGTATTACTTTAGGAAACAACGTTAATGCCTATCCCTATCAAGAAGAAGTAGTTTCTTGACCTAAATAGGTCAATGTATTTGGGGGTTATCAACCAAGACCCAGGGACTATCCTAATACAAATACTTATAACCTAGGATGGAGGAATCATCCTAATTTATTTTAGAGATAAAATAATCCTCCATTTTCCCAAAGCTCAAATCAATAGGGCCAATAATTCCACCAATAGCTACCTAGAAATCCTCCCAGTAAACCAAATCTAGAGGATAACTTGAATGCATTCATTCAAGTGAGCAGAGACAACCAATCAAGAAAAAAAATCAAAGGTTGGACTATATGGAGGCTTCTTTAAAAAAGGTGAAAGTATAAGTGGAGCAGCTAACTGAACACTTGTAGAAGCAATGCATGGATGAGAAATAACCCATTATTTTGTGGTTATCTTAATTTAGTTTTATTTTTAGAATTATTTTATTATTTTGTTTATTTAAAAAAAGGGGAATCTCATGAAGGTGAATAATTAATGCTCACTATTGCACACATAATACTCATGCCACGACACAAGTGTTTTAGTTACAAACTGAGGGAAGTTAAAAGGTGCATGCTGTGGAACCAGAAAAACATCTTCATGGTATACATTGAAAACTTTTGGTATATTTTCATCCTTATGTGTAAACACTCACTTTTTCCCCAAAGTTTCTCACTTTCTTCACCAAATTTTACAATCACATTTTTCTTCCATTATCTCGCAAGTCTTTTCACACAAATCAATTTCCTAGCCATTCCATTAGTTTTTGTTTTTTGGAAAAATGATCAACTCTTCAAAAATTCTTCATCTTCTTCAAGAGGTGTTCTTCAATTTCTTCATTCTCAACAACACAAGTAAATAAAAAAATTAGAATTTTTTTAAATTCTATGATTTTATTTGTAAATTTTATGAGATTATTAAGAGTTTCAAACCCTAATTTGGATTAAGTGAAGGTAGAAAATTATTTTGTATTAAAATTTTAATGTGTTGTTTTTCTAGATCTGTGAGAACCCTTAGATTTAGATATTATTGATTTTTTTAAATGGCATCAAAAGTATGTATGAATGATAAAGGAAAAAGGGCATAAACTTCTAAAGATCATAATAGGGCCAAATTTGTTAGTTATGAGGCCAAATCAAGGTTTGAAAAAGCCAGAGAAGTGAATAAAGGTTTTATAGTGGAAAGAGGAATGGACTTTAGTTTGGGGCCTAATGCTTAATTTGAGGAGGCGTTTTAGGTTATAGTTTGTTAAGGAAACATATACTGCTATAGAATCACTTGTTTAAAGAATTTTATGCAAATGTTCCTTAAGCTATTGATAATATAGTTGAAGTACAAAGTGTACTAGTCCCATTTGGGCCAATTGATATCAATACTCATTATAGTTTAATAAATATTAGACAGAGTAAATATGAGGCATTATTTTAATTATTTCTAGATATTATATTTGTTTCTATTTCATGTTTTTTATTTTATTTTGTTTCTTGTCATATGAACATTATTTAGAGCAGTTAATTTTTTAACTATTTGTTGAAATTTGTGAAAAGTACACAATATTTTATTTGTGAAAATTTAAATGTATGGAAGGATGGATGCACAATACTTTAGCATGTTTAACAAATTGGTAACTTTTCTATTCTTTACTCTTTATCTTTAATTTAAAATTATTACATTGAAGGGATTGTAAGTTTTAGATTGTGGGATGAAAAGTTACATCTTTATAAATTTGAGCCAATTTAAATTTTTTGTTAAATATATGTTCACATTTTTACATTGTTTTTACATTTTCAATTCTAAATTTTTTTAATACAAAATTATCATGTCTTTTAATTAATTTTAAGAAAATGATTAAGAATTTACACTATTAGATTAATTTTTAAAACATATCATGGAGTGATGTGATAATTTGTCATAATTTATATTTCATGACAAAATATTGAAATTGCAATAAAATCAAAATTAGTGGTTAGGAATCAAATAGTAGAGACTACCTTGTGAGAATATTTTGAGCATTATTTTTCTATTATGCATGATAATATTTTTTCTACTATTTTAAACACTCTTCTTATCAATTCCAAATTGTTAGATGATCTCTATATGTTTTTGCATTGAATGCTAGGATTTTTACATCTAATAAAGTTTCATATATTTATTTTTATTGTTTAAATTGAATGACTTAAATAGAAATTGAAAGTATATGTTCTTCTTCATTCATGCACGACTTCTAAAAAAGAGACATTTATGGAGTTATCTAAGCCAAGACAAAAAGAAAAGCTAAATATTAGCCACTCACCATATTATAAAAAAATTATTTACAAACTGTACATGAGTCTTTTCTCTAAGAAAAAATAAAATCTCTAAAAAAAGAGAGAAAGAAAAATAAGAAAAAGAGAAAAAAATAAATTGTACTAAATACTATGATCCAGAAAATCCTACAAAGTTACGAGAAATGGCTAAATACAAAAGAATAAAATAGGAAATAAATCTCCAAGAAGTTGCATTTTGTTCATCTCTTAAAGATATATAACTTGAAAATTTTATTTTTGTGATTTTAATTGATGCATCAAAGTAGTATGTGATTTATTTATAAATTATTTCATTCGATTCATTTAATGAGATCGATGTTAGTAACTACTTTGAACCTTTTATTCTTTAAACATATGTGAAACTATTAGTTTATTTTTTGACATAAATTCTATTTGTATATACCTTTGAATAAGTGCTTGAACCAATATGATCAGTGTGATATTGAGAGTATGACTTATAAGGGTAGATTCGAAGTAAATTTGGATTACATGCCCTGAAATTGGGTAAATTAAAATTGATGCATTTTTAATGTGAATATGAATATGATTTTCAACTAATTATTACATTAAACTATGAATGTTTAAGATATTAAAATAATTTATGCTTTGGATTTTAGTCGTGAACTTAAATGATATTAAAAAGTATGAGAAGTTTTGTTATTCTTTTTTACTTTGTTATTTTTTTCAATTTGTTTAAAAATTTAGTTTGTTGTTTATTTGTGTGTTATTTTATTTTTAAATTTTTGTGTTTAGTTTAATGTTTGTGGGTATCATCATTGAAAGCCCTCAAGAGACTTAAACTCATCTATTAGGGCAACCTAGGGGTTTAAAAGCTTGTTGTATATGCTAAATGCAACCATGTTAATATATGGAAATGAATTAGGATAGTTTAATTTTATTTTTATTTTTATTTTAAGTTTTTTCCTACTTTTCTTACTAAGAGACTAGAAAGAAACTGGTTGGGGGTTGTGATGAGTTCTTAAAAGCACTAAATATAATGTGATTTTATGCACTATAAATGTCAAAATAGATTTGTATTTGTATAAGTTTTAACATCTTTTTAGTAAATCTATCTTTTTGGAATCATGGGTATAGTTTTCTAGTTTTTAAGTATTTGTAGCTTCAAAATGATTCAATTGAGCAACGCTTGAAGAAAAGTACTTGGAAGCATTCCATTTCAACCATGAAACATAAAATACTAAAATATTTAACCCTTACATATGTTCCAAACCAATATAAAGGGGTGAAATACAAGTGAATTTCTAGAAGCACAGTAACACTCGTACCACAGTGCACTTTTATTATGCTACGATGTGAGGCATTCAAATCATGATTAAAAATGTACGTAGGCTGGCTCAAACCACAGAACCAAGGAAATAATGCCATGACATCCAACTTTCTAATCCATAAAATTCTCATGTTTGTAATATTTTCCATACTTATAAACACTATCTTCATCCCTATTGTAATTATCATCATGCTTTAGCTCTTCTCTTTCTCTTAAGCTTTCTTAAGGTTTTTTTTTATTTTTAGATTTGTTTTAGTTCTTCTCTCAATTGAGAGTTGAACATAGTTTGGTTTATGTAATAGTTGTCTTTCAATTTAATAAACAGTATTGACAAATTTATTAGAGGTTTTTTAGTTACTAAAACTCTGTATTTGGAAGGATATGCTTGAGATATAAATTTTAAATGTATTCTTCTATTTTCAGATTAATTTTATGTATTATTTTGAATGCTATTTTTAATATTATGATCAATTATTAATTATATGCATGTCTGGCTGAAAATACTAAGGGATATTAGTAATGTTGTTATGCTTGTAAAATATTTAAGTAGTAAAAGTTTTAATAAAATTAAGTATTATTTTCAATTCAAAAATTTTAGAAAATTTATATGAAAATGGGCTTTTGAAACATGAATCTAGATTTGATCTAGATTCATACTCTTGGACTAAGGATTTGATTATTTGAATCTGGTTTACAACAATTTTTTATTTTAAAGTTTTTATAAGATTTATTATCGAAAAATATATTGACGATATATTTTTCATAATAAATTTAAAATATGAAGTTAGATTTTAGATTAACTTGTTTGACCCAACCGAAAGCGGTAACTAAGTGGTTTGTTAATTTCTTAGAAAAAAGTGTAATTTAATTAAAATTAAATGATAGACTTGACAGAAGGCATTATATATAAAAGAATCAATAATTTAAATTCATATATATAATAACCTTATTAATATTGAACAAGCATGATTAACTAACTAATCTATCCCATAAATTCTTCATTGAGTTTAAATGTTTATTTGCCTAATGTTTGTTGAATTTACCTTTAATTTTATGTCATTAATTTAGATCTTTTTGAAACCCAAATGTTATGATAGAATGTTTAGGTTTAATTTTCATTTTTAATAATTTGAAAAATTATTTAAAAATCACACACTAACCTTAAAAGTATACTTATCATTTCTTACAAAATGATTCATATATTTGTGAGCTAATTTATAAATACCATCTTGAGTACCAATATGCGCCCTTTCTAAGGATACATTTTATTTTGTATGGTCCTTCCTAGTTGGGACCAGGCTTCATGCTCTTTTTTCCACAATCGATTTCTTACGCTTTAATACCAAATCATTTGGTTGGAAGTGTTAAGGATTGACTAAGCAATTGTAATGATTGGCCATCCTTTGTTGTTAAGTATCCCATCTGATATCATTATGTTCCCTTTTCTCTTCGAGTAAGTCAAGGTTCAAGGCCAAGCCTTTCGCATTACCTTCCAAGTTTTCAACACTTGTTTTGTAGCTTGGTAACCCAATTTCAATTAGGATGACAACCACTATGCCATAGGTGAAGGAGAATGATGTCTCTTTTGTGGTCGTTCTTGATGTGGTTTTGTAGGTCCACAAGACCTCTAGTAATTTTTCAACCCTTGCTTTCTTGCATGTTTTGAGTTCTCTTGAGGTTTAGTTTGATTACTTTTTTGGCAGCCTCTACTTGGCCATTAGCTAGGGGGTGCTCGATTGTAGAGAAAACATGTTGAATGTGATACTATTCACATAAGTTTTTAAATTTTTGTCTTGTGAACTAGGTTCCATTATCTAACACTAGAGTGTGGGAAACTCCAAATCTATAGATAATGTTCTACCAGATGAAATCGATGGCTTTTTATTCTGAGATATGCAAGTGTGGACCAACTTCCAACCACTTGGTGTAGTAGTCTATGGCAACAATTCCATACTTAGTTCCTTTGACTGCAGGCAATGGATCGATAAGGTCTAGCCCCCACTATATGAATTGCTAGAGGCTGTGTAAGCATGTTAACTATTCGACAGGTTTCTTAGGTACTGGTGAGTGTCATTGAAACTTGAAACAGTTTTTGACCCAGTCAATTTCATCCTTGGCTAGTAGTATCCCTTTCTAGCTACCTTGAGGGCTAGACTTCTTGCATCATAGTGGTTCCCACACACCCCTTCATGAATTTTAGCAAGGACATAGTTGGCCTCATCATTAAGTTAATTTTTTAAACATTTGTGGTTATGTTTGATGCATTAACAAGCCTACAATATTTGTGATAATGTTCTTTAAACTGATTGTTCTAAAATTGCTAGTTGGTTTTGATTTATCTAATATATATGTTAAATCATCTAGTAAGGATTATTCATTATTAAATATGCTATAAGACACACATTTTCACTTGTGGTATTGTGCTAACTTTTCAAATGCCAAATTTATAAGTTCGATTAATCGTGTAGCTTAAGTTCATCAAAACTTTGGTTCGAATCTGAACAACTTTCTTGTAAAAACTATGATGAAATTAGTGGCTTGTAAGTAGATTACTTGGGGGAATTACCTTGGTGGGTAGTTTGAGTCTTAGACTTGTAATTGGACCTTAATTTTCATAATGGATAGTTCAATGGTTCGATGGATCGGTGGTTTTTCTCTTAGGTCATTGGTGTGGCCTAGGTTGTTTTCACCTAAAAATCAATTTATAAGTTCGATTAATCGTGTAGCTTAAGTTCATCGAAACTTTGGTTCGAATCTGAACAACTTTCTTGTAAAAACTATGATGAAATTAGTGGCTTGTAAGTAGATTACTTGGGGGAATTACCTTGGTGGGTAGTTTGAGTCTTAGACTTGTAATTGGACCTTAATTTTCATAATGGATAGTTCAATGGTTCGATGGATCGGTGGTTTTTCTCTTAGGTCATTGATGTGGCCTAGGTTGTTTTCACCTAAAAATCTTGTGCGTCAATCTTTATATTTCTGTATTACTTTATTTACATGCGATTACATGTCTGGCCATTCTATGAATTTTTAATTTATTATACTTATGTTGATTATCTTTTCAGAACACTCTTTAGCTAACATGATCCATAACTAAAAAAATATTTTTCTTTCAATTAGTATTAGAGTGGGTCACTAGATACACTAATTGTGCCTAGGACCTTGTTATGGATTATTTAAGAAAGGGTTATTCCACTACCCATGAACCTTACTTTGATGGATCTAATTATCCATATTGGAAGGCTCAAATGAGAGACTTTGTACGGTCTATAGACAAGAGTGTCTAGAACTCTGTAATGTAGTCACTCCTAAGCCTAGGAACAAATGGACCAATCAAGATAAAACTATTAGCAACTTGAATCAAAAGGATACTAATGTTACTTTTAGTGGTTTTTCTGTGGATGAGTTTTTTTCGTATTTCTCACGTTGATACTACTAAGCATGTTTAAGATATTTTAGAGGTTGCCTATCAGGGAACCACATAAGTTAAATGAACTAAACTTTGAATAGTTGGTAGTCAATTTGAAAATCTTAAGATGAAAGAAGATGAAACTTTCTCAGAATTTTATATTAAATTATGTGATATTACTAACACCTCTACCAATCTAGGAGAAAAAATTGATGATTTTAGGATAGTTTAAAAGATTCTCTACTCATTACTAAATCGCTTCCATGCAAAGGTAGTGCCATTGACGAAATCAAGGATATGGACACCATCAACATAAAGAAACTCATTGGCTCATTTCAAACATTTGAAATGAGCTTTCAAAAACCTCCCTAGAATAAAGTATTGCTTCCAAAACTACTATGATTGAAGATAATGTCAATGATGAAGAAGAAATGGTACTCTTAACCATAAAGATTGAACAAAATCCTCAAAAAAAGAATCCTAAAAATTTTTGAAGAGGTGTGACCAAAATAATTATATGTATGATCAAAACAATTATATGCAATATATAACATTTTTAATTTTATAAAAAATTATAAAAAGATAATTAATTAATCTTAAGTATTGTCTTTTAAAATTATAATTTTTAATTCATAATTAAGCAATCATGTCTTATTTATTATCACAAATAATTAATTTTAAATAAAACATTAAAAATAATGTTAAGAAGGGGTGATTAAATAATCTTACTTAAAATCTTTTAAAATCTTAATTTTTAATTTCAAATTAAATCATTATGTTTATTATTTATTATCTTAAAGAATTAATTTTAATTAAAATTATTAAAAAGTGAAAACATAAAATTACAAACTCAATTCTTTATAATAATTTTACTATTTACAAATAGTATCCTAAGTCTACGTGCTATTACATGCATAAAATAAATTAAGTATACAATCATAACCCATAGAACTCTCAAACTAAAATCATTCTTAGTTCTGAACTCTCTCATCTCTCTCTCTCTCTCTCTCTCTCTCCAGTGCTGATAGCTTCTTTTTCATGCTCTCAACTCTTTTCTTCCGCTGTTTTAGACTCGTATACATCATTGTTATATACATATGTGTAACAATGTGACTTTTGTATTGTTGTAGACCTAAATGGACCACTTTTTCGCTCATCTTCTCTGGCAAGTGCGCCTGCAAACACATACAAAGAAAGCACATAGTCTCAAACCAGAAACAGCAAATTAAAAAAGGAAGAAGACTAATAGTGTTATAGTTAATTAATTCTTCAAAGGATACGTAGGAATGGATGATAATGAAATCGCAAGACCGGGATTGCAAATATCGATCTTACGAAAATTATTTTTTTTGTGGTTTTATTATTTGTAAAACTCTTGGAAGTACACGAATCATTTTATAGAAAATAATAAGTATACTTTCAAGTTCGATCTAAAGAAAGAATTTATGTGGTTTTAAATCTATTATTTAAAATCTTAAAAACAAAATTAAATCCTAAATATCGTGTCACGATATTTTGGTTTGTGAGTTTCTTAATCTAATAATATAAAAATAAATATAAACATAGATATAAGTTCAATAAACAATAATGCAAATTTTATCATTCATAACAGTGTAGTATTTAATGATATAATAATTAAGTTAATTATGTTTGCTCGTATTATTTAGGTTATTAAAGATATAAATTAATATTTGTTGATTTTCTCTTTTTGTTATGAAAGTGTCCTTAAGTGGGGCCCAAATTTTTTTGTTTAATATTAACTAACTAATATCCTTAGGTGGGACCTGTTAATTAATTAATTATTAAATTTCAACTTTATTTATAAGAAAATAGCAAACCATCTAATCACATCTTTAAGCGGAGTTAGACTTTATTCAAGGTATCTAAATTAAACTTAAGAATTTAATTTTTCAAATATTAATTTTCAAGTTTTAAAACCAATACTGAAAATATGTAGTCAATACATGTTCGAGTAACAGTTCTTATAAACAAACTTTTGAAATAGAGTTTCACTCTAACTATTGGGCGATTGTACCAACAAATAAAAAAGCAGTACTCTAAATTAGACCGAATAATTAAACCTTAAAATCTAATTTTTAGATTTAAGTTTGTAACGAAACATAATGTATTTCTCTCTAACATCCTTAATATAAAATTTTGAATAAAAATAAAATCAATTTATTTTATAAAATTATTTTATCTATTTAATATTTTGCAAGCATAACAATATTATAATTATATCATATTTACAAATAGTCATCCATGTTAAATTTAATCACAGACAAATTAAATATAACATATAAGAATAAGACATAAAATGATAACTGTAAAGAATCCATTAAAATAATACTTTAAAAGAATCCTTACAATAGTTTGATGTTAATTCTTTTACTGGAAAACCTACAAACGGATTTGCATATCTGCTTATTGAATCAAAAACTAAAAATTTAGAAAAACATAACTAGTTTCTCTCAAAAAGAGAATAACTTTAAAAATAAAAAGTAAAAAAAAAATAAAAAAGAAAACTTTCTAGAGAGAGAAAGAGCTTAGAAAATTGTGTCTTGGAATGGGGGAAGAGGGTCCTTTTTATAGATGAGGAAAGGGCCAAAAAAAGGGGGGAAAATATTTCAAAATTTGAATTTGGACGCGTTTGGATAGGTTGGTGCACGTATGGGACATGAAAATCTTGGTAGAGGGGCGGTTGGCGCCCACGAGACTGGGCAAGGAGTGTATTGGTGCGCGCACAACACGACGCGAGAAGGATGTTGCGGGCAGAACTCGGCGTGGAAGGACTGGTACGTGCGCGAAACTCGATGCATTGGGCGACTGCGCACACAATTTTGGCCTTTTTGACATTTTTGACCAATTTTTCCATCCTTTTGACTTTTCCTTATTTATTTTCTATGTATTGCCTCCAATATTTTTTCCTTCGAGTTTTTAAGTTATTTTTGAACTAAATTACCTGAAAAACAATAAAAAATACCCGTGATTCTGAAAAGACAAATTTATATAAAAATATGATAAAATAATACAAATATAAATCTATTTAATCAAACAGTAACATTTGTTGGTCTCATTACAACTTTCACTATTCCCTGTTAAATATAACAAACAAATATATTCTTATACTTCACAACACTCGAATTTTTTTATTTTAAATTGTTGTTTGCTTTTCATAACAATCAAACTAGACTTAAATTAAACCATACCAACTTGTACCATAATGAATGATTTTAATGGACTTGCAAAGAGACCAACCTTAAGTCAATAATTAATATCACCAAAATCACATAAACTCAGCTGTTGATTGTATCAAGCCTTTGATCTGAGAAAACCCAATTGATCCGTTAGATTTTACAAATCATCATCCGACCATTCATCTTTTGCAAACAACTCTTCAACTTCCACATCAAGCTCAGATTGTTCATTACCACCATAACTTCTTCATCTGGATTCCCATTAATCAAATAGTCACTCAAGAGTTCCTCCCAAATAGCTCATTAGTAGAGCCCAAGTTTCCACCACTAGTTGTGGGTACATAACTTGAAGCATGATCTTTTATATCACCGCTGAAATATTTCTTGATTTTTGATTCAATGGAAACCATCTCTTCATGCACTTGATGGGTTTTTAGAGAAGTCCACAGTTTGATCACTAGCCATATCAACAGTAACTTTCTGCAAGTTGTCAACACTTGGGCATGCAACGAGTTCTCTTTCTTCCAATTTCAACTCCTTGTAAATTGTTTCTCTTAGGAAGTTGTTGAACAAATGTTGGATTAGCTAGTGCCTTGGAAATAAAAGTCAATTGTTGTTTCTTTTTAGTGGCTAGTAAACGACCCTCCATTGCTACAACTTGATTTCTTGAATTCTATTGTTGTTGTCACAACCTTACAATTTATGTCATTAATACATTTCAATCTCTTTCTTTTTATTTCACATTCAAATTTAAATTGACCCACTTCAACACAATGTTGTTTTGTAAACTTCTTTACAAGCCCAAGCTCTTTGAAAGATTCCAACCCATTTGAATTCCATCTAATGGAAGCTTCTATGGTGATGATCTGGGTTGATAAGAATACAGCTCATGGTGTTGAGATGGTTGGTAGGTAGAAAGAAGAAAAGAAATGGGTCACGTAAAGGGCTAGGTATATGGTTTTGGATTTCTTGGTAGGTTTATATTGTATGACTTTGATTTATCAATTGTTTCTATAAATACTTCTAAGTAGCTATATAATAATTAAGTCAAAAAAATCAGAAACAAAAGTTTGAGAGTTTTTAAGAGTTAATGAAAAATTGTTCTTGAATGTTGAATAGTTTTGATCCATAATATTCCAACAAAGTGGTATTAGAGCAAAATCGTAGTTGGAAATATATACTATTGTATATCAAATCGAAGCTCTCAACAAGAAAAATCCGACGCTTCCATAATCGTACCGATTGGAGTACAGATGCGCCGCCACGCGTCGACGAAAGTTGAAGCCAAAAAGTGAGTTAACTCACTGAGTTAGAACCGAGTCAGACGAGTTGACCGAGCCATGAAGCCTATTGACTGAGCCACTAACTGAGCCGCTGATCCATTTGACCGAGCCGCGTGAGCTTGTTAATTGTTGACCAAAAAGTGTTGACTTTGACCATTGACCAAAAATTTCAATTTTTTTCCACGGAGTTCCTCCTAAGGTTTTTTGACGTTCTAGATCCATCTGTGTGATCAGAATCTGCAAATTCTCATTGTATTGAGAGTTTTGTCAAGTGGAGGCATGTCATCGTTTCAAGTTGCAACACTCAATAATGACAACTATGATAATTGAAGTATCAAGATGAAGACTCTTTTAGATGCACATGATGTATGGGAAGTTGTAGAGAAAGGTTTAAGTAAGCCAGACGATGAAACTACTCTAACACAAGTGCAAAAAGAATCTTTGAAGGATTCGAGAAAGAGAGACAAGAAAGCCCTCTTCCTTATCTATCAAGCCTTAAATGATGATGGGTTTGAGAAGATTTCGGATGCAACATCTTCCAAAGCAGCATGGAATAAGCTTCAAATCTATTTCAAAGGAGCCGAGAAAGTGAAGAAAGTTCGTCTCCAAACACTAAGAGGTGAATTTGAATCTCTACATATGAAAGCTTCTGAATCTATTTAAGACAATTTCTCAAGAGTCGTAGTTGTTTATAATCAATTGAAAAGAAATGGTGAAATGTTGGAAGATGTTAGATAATGGAAAAGATACTTTTCTTATTATATTCCAAATTTAAGCACATCGTCGTGATGATTGAGGAGACAAAAGATTTGGAAGAAATAACCATTGATGAACTCAATGGGTCATTACAAGCATATGAAGAAGCAAGGGATCACTGAGCAACTCTTCAAGATGCAATTCAAGGATAAGCATGAAAGCCAAGGCAATGATAGAAACCAACATGGTCAAGGCAGAGGTAGAGGCCATGGATGAGGTGGAAGCCACGGTAATGGACGAGGTTGGAATTACAACAACAATTCCAACAACTTCGAGAGAGGGGAAAGCTCAACATGAGGTCATGAAAGAGACAATATGAACTCAAGGTATGACAAATCTTAAGTTCAATGATATAATTGTCAGAAGTTTGGACATTATGCTTTAGAATGTAGAGCTCCCAACTATAGACTAGATGAGAAAATAAACTACATAGAGGAGAAGACCGATGAGAAGGAAACTCTTTTTCTAGCACAGAAGGAGGGTGATGGTGGTCAACCAAATTCCTGGTATCTTCAACGGTGCAAGCAACAATATATGTGGAAGGAAAGACATATTTGTGGAGCTAGATGAGTTACTAAGTGGAAATGTCTCATTTGGAGATGATTCTAACGTAGCAATGAAAGAGAGAGGTAACATTCTTATTCGCTTGAAAGATGGGCGACATCAATTTATTTCCAATGTTTACTATATCCCCAATATAAGAGTCTTTGGAAGTATAGCCCATGTTCATGTACCAGATGAGAAAAGAACAAAGCTTGATGATAAAAGCAAGAGTTTTATCTTCATCGGCTATGATGCTAATTCAAAGGGCTATAAGTTATAAAATCTAGACAATAATAAGATTGTGATTATTCAAGATGTGGTATTCAATGAAGAAGGAGAATGAGATTTTAACTTTCATGCAAATAACTTCAATTTCTTTTCTCAGTTTAAAGAAGATGAACAAGCAATGAGGGAGCAACTAGGTGAACCTCAACAAGAGCTTGCAACTCTACCCACATCACCAATATCAACCACTCAAGAAGACTTATCACCTTCGTCATTGTCAAGTGGAATTCCAAATGAAAGAGAAGTGCCATACATATGAAGTCTTCAAGATCTTTATGAACCAGTAAAATTTGAAGAAGCAGTACAAGAAAAGAAGTAGAGAGATGTAATGGAAGAATAAATCAGGGCCATTGAGAAGAATGACACATGGGAACTCACCTCACTTCCCAAAGGACACAAGGAAATAGGTGTCAAATGGGTGTACAAGACAAAGAGGAATGCTAAGGGAGAGATTGAAAGGTACAAGGTGAGACTAGTAGCGAAAGGATATAGCCAAAAGGTTGAAATTGACTATGATGAGGTATTTGCTCTTGTTGCTCGATTAGAGACTATAAGACTAATCATTTCTTTGGCAGCTCAAAATAAGTGGAAGATACATCAAACGGATGTAAAATCTGCCTTTCTAAATGGAGTCTTTGAAGAAGAAGTCTACATTTAGCAACCATCAAGCTATGAAGTAAAAGGTCACAAAGACAAGGTGTTGAAATTGAAGAAAGCTATTTATGGCAAGCACCAAGAGCATGGAATAACCGAATAGACAAGTACTTTCTAGAGAATAACTTCACCAAGTGTTCTTATGAGCATGCTTTCTATGCCAAAATCAAAGATGGAGATATTTTGATCGTGTGCCTATACGTAGATGATCTCATCTTCACCGAAAGTAATCCAAAGTTGTTTGAAGATTTTAAGAAGGTGATGACCCGAGAGTTCAAAATGATAGATATTGGGTTAATGGCATACTACCTTGGAATTGAAGTGAAGCAAAAAGAAGAAGACATCTTCATCTCTCAAGAAATCTATGCAAGGGAGATACTAAAGAAGTTTTAGATGAACGATTGCAAATGATCAATACACCAGTGGAATATGGAATCAAACTATCCAAGAATGAAGATGGTGAAAGTTTAGATCCAATATTTTTCAAAAGCCTAGTTGGAAGTTTGCATTATCTCATGTGCATAAGACCTGATATCCTGTATGCCATTGGATTGATTAGCCGCTACATGGAGAATTCGACAATCACCCATTTCAAAGTTGCAAAGAGAATCCTTGCTATCTAAAAGGTAAAATTGATCTTAGCTTATTCTATTCGGCTTCTAATGATTACAAGCTTGTTGGATATAGTGATAGCGATTGTGGTGGAGATATAGACGATCAGAAAAACACTTCTAGATTTGTGTTTTTCATGGGAGATATTACTTTTACATGGATATCAAAAAAGCAACTGATTGTCGCCTTGTCTAGTTGTGAAGCAGAATATGTAGCAGCTACCTCATGTGTTTTCCATGAAATTTGGCTGAGAAACTTGTTAAAGAAGCTAAGTATGACACAAGAAGAGCTAACCAAAATTTGTATCGACAACAAATCAACTATTTCCTTAGCCAAAAATCCTATTTTCCATGAACCAAGCAAACATATAGATACTCGATATCATTACATCAGGGAGTGCATCACAAGAAAGGATGTACAACTCAAGTATGTGAAATCACAAGATCAAATTTCCGACATCTTCACTAAACCACTCAAGTAAGAAGACTTTGTCAGATTGAGAAATTTTCTCAACATTATAAAATAAGTTTAAGCGGGAGTGTTGTTTTGTAAACTTGTTTACAAGCCCAAGCTCTTTGATAGATTCTAGTCCATTTGAAGTCCAACTCATGAAAGCTTCTATGGTGATGATCTGGGTTGATAAGAATATAGCTCATGGTGTTGAGCTAGTTGGTAGGAAAAAAGAAGAAAAGCAATGGGTTAGGTAAGGGGCTAGATGTATGGTTTTAGATTGCTTCGTAGGTTTATGTTGTATGGCTTTGATTTATCAGTTGTTTCTATAAATACTTCTGAGTAGCTATATAATAATTAAGTCAAGAAATCATAAATAAAAGTTTGAGAGTTTTTAAGAGTTGTTGGAAAATTGTTCTTGAGTGTTGAGTAGTTGTCTGTGACACATTTTTTCTTCTCTTGATAAATTGTCTTCATTAAATGCATCTGACCTCCTAAAAAGCCTTCATTTGCAAATGCACATTTGTCAGGATTTACTTTTCGAAAACCATACATAAAATTATTTCAATTGAAACAAAATAAGCAAGTGGCCAGTCAGATGGGCTTCAATCGTAGGTCAAGGAATCGTTCCCCATCTTTATGCATCTCAAATATAGGATTTGCACTCAATTCTACACCATCATCCTCCTACACTCACACGTCAACTTAAAGGTCTACGGTCTCACAAATAGATGAGACAATAGTTAGATTTAGATGTAATGCTAAAGTACAAGTAAAAGATAAAGTACAATTAAAAGACAAAATGTAGAAAGTAATACAAAAGTCAATGCAATAAATCAAGCATGGTTATGGCCAGAAAGTCTATACAAAATATAAATCTGAGATTAAAAGTAAATCAACAAGTACATACACTTTAGTGGAAGGATACATCAAGTTCACACTAACCTAAGACGAAAACGAGTAAAGGGCTACATGGTTCTAGTATCTACACCTAGCAGCATCCTACGCTACACTGTCGCCCACCACATCACCATCTTCTATAAATTTGGAATCTTCACTACCAGAACTACCAAAGCTAATAGAACTGATATAACTATCACTCTCCTACTCAAAGGTGACTACACTGTACCAAGAAGCACATCTCTTTAAAAATGGGAAAATAGTCTCAAGAAGAACAATCTCTCGGAAGACCCATTTGAACTGTGTCCTTGTAGTCTGGAAACTGTAATCCCAAATATCTAAAGTATCTCTATCATATTTGTCAGAGTCATGATACTCAACAGTGACCTAGGCCTTAGCCGCACCAACCTTAGTGATGGTAGCTGCATATACTTGCACCAAGTGTAGGCTCTCAGATAGCTTGTTAGTCTGTTCCTTCTCCATAGCCACAGTTGTTGTGATTGATTAAAAATAATATTAGGTTTCTCAGTCAAAATAAGAGGTGCCTAATTTAGAAGAAAATTCATAGTAGGTGGCTTCCCATATTGTCAAAGATGGAGGTGCCTAACTTTGTTTGAATGAAGAATGAGAAAATTAGATAGCCTAATTTTGGTGAATGAAGAAATGTTTGGCATATGAAATGGAAACTTGAAAACTATAAATATGGCTTCATTTCTTCATTATTAATCATCCCAAAAAATAGAGAAAAACTTGCATAAGAAGTTTTTAAGTGAGAGAATTTTATGGGAAAATTCTCTTAGGCTTGTAATTTCTTTTATCTTTTGGGTATGTGAGAAAATTATTGAAAGTGTGGTTGTAAAAAATTTCCACATAGTGAATTTTTTTCTCTGGTTTTCTTTTGACAACGAAAGTGGTTTTCTCCAATTTGGAGTTTCCACTATAATTCTTGTGTTGTGTATTTTATATTTCTCTATTATTTGATATTCTGCTAAGAAGGATATTGAGAGGGGAATTTGTAATTATACCATTTGATCCAAATTTCCTAACAATTGGTATCATAGCCAATTTCAAAGAAGGAAGCAGAAATGTCAGGAGTTAAGATTGACATTGAGAAATTTATGGGAGAATCAATTTTGGCTTGTGGAAAGTACAAGTTAAAGATATTTTGATCCAATATAGGTTACATAAGGTGTTAAGGGGGCCAACCCCTGTTACTAGTACTAAGTCTAGTAGAATTGGCATAAGTGATGGAGATTGGGAAGATCTTGATCTAAGAGCAGCAAGTGCACTTCGACTTTGTTTGGCCAAAAATATTCTTGCAAATGTGTATGGAATATCTATGGCCAAATAACTCTGGGAAAAGTTGGAAGAATTGTATCAAGCAAAAGGTGTCTCAAATCGGGTGTATCTAAAGGAGTAGTTTTATACTTTGCGTATGAATGAAGGAACTATTATGTCTGACCATCTCAGTGTTCTCAATGGTATTATCTCTGAATTGAAAACCATTGGAGTTAAACTTGATGATGAAGATATAACTTTAAGGCTCATCTGGTCTCTTCCATCTTCTTATGAACACATGAAACCTATCTTGATTCATGGAAAGGAGAAAATATTTTTTTCAAAAGTTACCAACAAGCTATTTTCTGAAGAAAAAAGGCTGAGTGGTGGAAATAATGTTTTACTTGAAAACTCAGCATTGGTAGCTGACATTTGGAAGAAAAAGAATTTCATGAAAAATAAGATAGTGTGCTGGGGGTGTGGATAATTTGGGCACCTCATAAGAAATTGTTCGAAGGGTGGAGCTGATTTGGTAAGAAGCTCAAATAATGACGATGATGCTAACAATATATCTGTTTTCAAAGACTATGGTGATGCTCTTTGAAAAGAGCATGTACATCCTCATGGCATGCCACTAGTCTCCAAATATTACTATGAAAGAGGGTGTATTATTGCTAGTGGGTCCACTAGTTTGCACACGGGTATTGGCTTGGTATAGATGCAAAGTGTATAGTGGAAAGGATGTCGATGGCTGAGGAAATCTCGGGAAAACCAAGTGTAAGAGTTGCACCATAAATTTTAGCAAGTTTTTCGACATGAGCCAATGTGAAATTCTTAGTATTGGTGATTAATTCTAAGTTGGTGTACTCATTATGGTGGAGTATGATAATTCTTGGTGTAGAGAATTATGACTATTGGAGTAGACAGTGTTGTAGCGGTAATTATGTTTATTTTTAATCAAAGTGGAGATTGTCGTGATTGATTAAAAATAATATTGGGTTTGTTAGTTAAAATAAAAGGTGCCTAATTTGGAAGAAAATTCATGGTAGGTGGCTTCCCATATTGTCAAAGATGGAGGTGCCTAACTTTGTTTGAATGAAGAATGGAAAAATTAGGTAGACTAATTTTGGTGAATGAAGAACCCATATTGTCAAAGATGGAGGTGCCTAACTTTGTTTGAATGAAGAATGGGAAAATTAGGTAGACTAATTTTGGTGAATGAAGAAATGTTTGGCATATGAAATGGGAACTTGAAGGCTATAAATATGACTTAATTTCTTCATTGTTAATCATCCCAAAAATAGAGAAAAACTTGTATGAGAAGTTTTTGAGTGAGAGAATTTTGTGGGAAAATTCTCTTGGGCTTATAATTGCTTTTGTCTTTTGGATGTGTGAGAAATTATTGAGAGTGTGGTTGTAACATCTTTCCACATAGTGAATTTTTTCTCTAGTTGTCTTTTGACAACGAAAGTGGTTTTTCTCCAATTTGGAGTTTCCATTATAATTCTTGTGTTGTGTATTTTTTTATTTCTCTGTTCTTTGATATTCTACTAAGGAGGATCTTAAGAGGAGGAATTTGTGATTATAACATTTGATCCAAATTTCCTAACACAAGCAGCCTATTCCTCCACCAAGAGAGTATCTAATTGACTGACCTCTCCTATAGTTGCCTCTTAATCCTTTACGACTTTGGCCTCTATCTTTGTTGCTATAGAATATTATAGTTTTGTCTCTTATAACTAAGTCTATAATGTGCAACACATAGCCTTAGAAGTGTCCCTAACGTTGGTTGCCTCACAAAGCCTCTCCTTGGTAATTTCCAAACGTCTCTCCAAGCCAACACGTGCCACAATGGCCCACTCTTGGTCCTCGATAAACAACCTTGATGTACTCACCAATGTATAGATGTCATCATCCATAGGCCTGGAAGGTTTTGAAACATCTAGATCAATAGAGGGCTTAAATGGACCCATAATATCTTCATTCAAGTTAATGAGTCTTGAACTAGACTCGTCCATTGCTAGATCAGATAAAATGTAAATGGGTGTTAGAGGGGACTCTACCCTCCTAGAACATGATCTAGAAGTAGTCATCCCAAAGCCGAGGGGCATATTCCTCTCGGAATCCTCAATCTTCCTTACAACCTTGTCCTTTTTAGGCACTTCCTCTGAGTTAGAATCCTTCAAGAAATAGATCGTCATTTACATCCTTTCTTCTTCCCAAAAGAATGTCAAAAAGTCATCCTTGTAAGAAATTAAAAGTTAATATAGTGACCAAGTAGTATAAGAATATTAAACTACAAGAAGTACTTCTATCTAAGTCTAGGGGACTACTACCCTCGGATCAACTACAGTTGGATCTAGACCCAAAGAAGCGATCTTCTCAAGAAGAATGACTCCTCAATGAGGAAGAAAGTAAAGTGAGTCAATAAAATCTCTCTACTCAAGAGTACTACTTCCTCACATCCGGCTCATTGTAAATAAAAAGAAACAAGTTAGGATACAAGAAAACATACAATAAAACACAAAGTCTCAAACACCCTACCATTTCTTTTGAATTGGGTAAGCGTGTAAGGAATATTAAGGGATAGAATGTCAAAATTGCCCTTAAGAATAGAGAGGGTCTCCTTCCACCCCTTGTTAGTATTTGATAACTTGTCAATCAAGATATAGTTAGAAAAGGGCTTAAAATGGACCCAACACTTACTTCCTCCCTATTAGTATGAATGGTAGAAATACTTGAACTCCTCAACAATTAGTTCTCTACCATGTTCCTTCCAGAGCACCCAACAACCAAGTAACACCTTGTAATTGTTGGGTGGAAATTTTCCTAGAGTTGCACCAAAATCAATCAAAAACTTCCACAGAGTAAGCTGGAATAAGGATCGTAACCAAGCAAAAAACAATGGTTAGTAGATAAAGTAATATATCCAAGTAGTGATATGTCATCTTTAAACCATAAGAGTTCATAGAAAAGAGCTCAACCTCACTCAAATCAATACCCAGATGGCTCATAGAAATGACCGTCGGAATATAATTCAAGTCTTTATCACTCAAAGACCTAACTTGCATCCAACATATGTTTGAACGACCCCTACAAATAGTACTAGAGGAACCGTGATACTAGGATGGCTTGGGGCCATCACCCGACACGATCCACTCTCGGCCACTATCAACCAGAAGACTACTGGTCAGGACATCTCTAGGCTAGCTACCATCAATGAAGGTATTGCTACCTAGGGCTTCATCGGTCATGCCTCTATCGAATATCTATTTAGCTACCAATGCATGCTGCCGATACCAACTCTCGTCCACCTCGGTATGCACCCATGGTGGCTAGACCTGGTCTTGGACATCCCTAGATTCGATATCCCTCACTTTCTGCATTGGATGTGTGGTATAAGTGTTATGGGGTGCAAAGTGTTTGAATGATGAAAAAATAATTATTCTACACTACACACAACCTAAAGGAAGAAAAATAAATAGAGAAAAATATAATAAATTACCTTGACGAATATTCTCCCACTTCTCTTCACTCCTTATTTTCCCTCTCAAGGTGTGAGCTTTAAAAACATATTATGAAAAGTGAAGAATTCAAGATAATAGGAGCTTGTATATATAGAGGTGGATAAATTATCTCATCCATCCCTTTAGGGCCACATCTGATGGCGATGATTTCTTAGCTAAGCCTAAAGGCTCCAAGCTTAGGATTTAAATTTCAAATTTTCCTCCAAAAAGGAAGTGTTGACGTCTTTAAAAATAACATTGACTTATGTGTAATTCCCTAATTGAAATCTGATTGGAAATATAGAAGCATTGCCATTGATAGGAAGTTGTCATGCATGTTTTGAGTAGCTAGATATAGCATGAAGTTTCTCGCTAAAGCAAGTAAAAAATTCACAAAATGGTGAGCTAATGTTGCCAGTGTAATTGGAAGGGGTATTGAACATATGTATTGACAAAAATTACAATAAGAATTTCTCGTCAAAGTGCCAAAAAGTCTTAGGGCTTATTTTAGGGGTAATTTCTTAAGTCTTACGTGTTAAGAAAAGAGTGATCCTAGTTAGTCAATAGCCTTATAAGCCAAGCATAATAAATGTTGAATCATCATGTAAGTATAACTACAACATAATTATCTTACAGATATAAAGGCCCCATAATCATCTTTTAATTATCCTAAAGAGATAATTAAGGATATATGTCTATGATGTTATAACAAATCAATCCTATTTTGACAAGTGATAGTCATTAAGTTAATTCTTTTTCCTATATATACTCGTATATGTACACAATCACAAGAACTTAATTGGAACTTGAATCTCATAATAGAGAATCATAACTAAACACTCTCTTTTCTCAATTGGAACTTGAATCTCATAATAGAGAATCATAATTAAACACTCTTTTTTCTCATAATCATAGAGTGAGAATGTAGATCTTCTATAATCTTCATCATCTCATCATTGACTTAAAGCATCTCATCATTACTTTTTTTACTTGAGAAATGTACACACATGTTTTTGAAAAGGCTCAATCTTGCCACCTTTAAATCAAATTAGTGACAAATACCATTTTAGCTATTAGCTTACCATTAGACATTCCTTAAAGGGTCAAAATTTTACTTTTCTATACAATTTTTATTTTTTGTAATATGTCCAACTTAATCGTCAATTGCATGATTGTACATAAATTATATAGTCAAATATTTAGTAATGTGTAATAAATACTTGTAAAGTTCTTTACTTTACCTCCACAATATTTTTGATCGCCTATCTTTTATCACTTTCAATGTGCTAATTGTCCTATTTTTGAAAGTAGCTAAGACTGAGAAAAGCATTTGATCAATCCTTCTAAACCAAAAAATTCAATTTGATCACTCGAATTAGATCAATTTTGAAATTATAGTTAAACTAGATTCGAATTGATAAATTTTATAATTAGATATAGTTTAATCCATATTAAATTAGTACTTATTTATAGATAAATATTATATATATATATATATATATCATAATTATGTTAAGTTACTATTTTTATTTAAATAATAAAATATAACTTTTAAATCTCTATAGTAGTTCAATAAGTCTACGAGCATATACATTTTATTCTTATAGTTATCTTAGATATGAATATAAATAATAGAGAAAAATACCACAAGAGTCCCATAGATTAGATTATTTGTATAATTAAGTTATTTAGACTAAAAATAATGTTATTTAGTCTATTAATTATGAAAAAAATATTAATTATGAACACATTAAATTATTATAATGATTTTCTATTAACGATTAAAACAAATAAAACGTAGGTATTTAGTAATAGTAAACTAACAATTAATGGGAAAAAATTTACAAAATATTTATTTTGATATGTTAATTGCCAATGTTTTATTGTAATTATTTATTTACTTTTTTTTTAATTTTTATTAAAAATTAAAAAATATATTTAAATAATTTTATGTTTGAATATTATTATTTCTTAAATGATTTCATATTAAATTTTACTTTTATCCTAGTTAAAATTTGTATTTTAATTATTTGAAAAAAACATAATGATTTTAATAAAAAAAATCATTAAAATAATATAATTTATCCATAATTTGTTCCATTTTTTATAACTAAAGGACTAAATGATATCATTTGTAATCTAAGAAACTAATAGACAAAAATAACTTACTCTAAAGAACTTGTATGACACCTTATCTTAAATAACAAATTTACTAGATATATACAAATTTAAATTTCAAATATTAAATATATTGTGTTTTACATTGTTTGGACATTCAGACCAACCCAAAGATCGGACCTTGTAACCTACCCATGCTAAGTCCAGCCCAAGACGGAAGATGAAGTACCTTAGATATCCCACCCAGAGGACAGACCAATCCCAATGGCAACTCGAGCCTTAGACAAACCAAGCCTAAGAATAGCACGAGCTCGATTATAGTAGGAGCTCGTTGACAACATGAGTAATACTCGACCTGGATCTTTGATATATTGTACTTTAGGCTAATCATGCCATCCTGACATGTAGTTACATGTACACATTGTATAGCTAACACTTGTACCTATAAATGTGCTATAAAAAGATTGACCACTCATGAGGATCCATACAGTGAGTCCTTTACATTCATCTCTCTCTGTAAGATATTGAGTCTCAACATTTTGGCACCCACCATGAGGTTGCGCACCTAAAAAAAAGAATTTGGTAAGACGCCCTAATAAGTTGAAGAGGTCAAGCGACCCACCCAGTCAGGAACCAGGTCGGCACTCTACCAATTAAAAAAAACCTCGGTCAGGAACCAAGTCGGCCCTTTAACAAAAAAAATGTACGAGCAACTCGGTCAAGAATCAATCAAGACCCAGGTTCAGTCACCTAGATCCTGCTACTTACCTTACAATTACATTATACCAAACAATAATTATACATAAATACATACCGCTCTGATTGTTCATTATTAAAAAATTAATTATTACACACTGCTCATGTTGGCCTTTATTTAAAAAAAATGATAAACTATGCCCATAATACTACAAACTCTTCAAGCGCTTGGACACACTGCCAGTATCTGGATCACCGTTTTCCTCAACCAAAGGTAATAGCTCGGCCTGAACCTCAACAACCTTCTCATGAGCATAAATCATAGGTTCAGGGTGCGTTTTCATCAGGGAAAGCAGCCTCCACTCCAGATCCTCGGTAATCTCCATAACCTTAAGAAAAATGCTTTCAGATCACTTCATATAAAAACTTTCTCAGTATGATTCTCTGTCAACAAGAGTGGCCATACTAGCGAGGGTTCTCTTTTCTCGAGCTTGGGTTTGGATTAATTGCTCCTTACAAGCAGCAAGCTCACATACTATCTCTTTAGCCTTACGCTCAAGTTTCACCACCTCGACTTTAAGCAAACTAACTTCGTCTTCAAGCCTACCATTGGCAATACGAAATGTCCGAACTAACCACCTATTTGTTCGATCATAATCTATAATGCGCAAGCAAAAAGTTAAAGGTACCAGCTTGTTTCCGAAGCTATACTAAAACAAAAAAGATTCTAAAACATGTGAATCAAATTGTTGTTCCCCAACCCTTTTTTATAGGAAAGGAAAATGATCGGGCAGAACCGACATCGCCGATCCTGCCGATACTTTGTTTTTATGTATTTATAAAATTCTCGCAAGTGCACGAATCATTTCGTAGAAAATGATAAGTATACTCCCAAGGTCGATCTAAGGAAGGAATGTATGTGGTTTTTAATTTATTATTCAAACTTTTAAAAACGAAATTAAATCCTAAACATCCAGTCACGATATTTTAGGTTTTGTGTTTTTAATCTAATAACATAAAAAATAAACATAGATTCAATAAATATTTGTGCAAATTTTATCATTTATAATGGTGGAGTATTTATGGATATAATAATTAAGTTAATTATGCTTGCTCATATTATTTAGGTTATTAAATATATGAATTGATATTTATTGATTCTCTCTTTTTTATATGAATACCACCTTTGGTGGGGTTAGATATTCTTTGTTAACTAAACAAATCAATTAACACCCATGGGTGGGATTGATAACTAATTTGGTTAATTAAATTAATTCCTTTTTCTAAGAGATTGAAAATGAACCATTTAAATGCCACCTTTGGTGGGGTTAGACAATTTAAACTTTATTCAAGGTGTCCCAATTAAACCTAAGAATTTAATTATCCGAGTACTAACTTTCAAGTTTTAAAACCACTACTGAAAACACGTTGTCAAAACATTTTCAGATAATAATTCTTATAAAAACTTTTGAAATAGAGTTTCACTCTAACTACCGGGCGATTGTACCAACAAATAAAAGAGCACTACTCTAAATCAGACCGGATAACTAAACCTTAAAATCTAATTTTCAAATTTAAGTTTGTAATGAAAAATAATATATTTCTCTCTAACATTCTTAATATAAAATCTTGAATAAAAATAAAATCAATTCATTTTAGAGATTTTTACCTATTTAATATTTCGCAAGCATAACAACGTTATTATTATATCATGTTTACAAATAGCCAACACAGTTAAATTTAATCACAGACAAATTAAATATAACATGTAAGAATAAGGCATAAAAAATAACTGTAAAGAAAATAAAATCCTTACAGAACTTCGATGTTATTCCCGTTGCTGGAAAACCTCCAAGCGGAATTTGCACTCCCATTTATTGAATCGAAAACCAAATAAATTACAAAAACATAACTAGTTCTTCCCAAAAAGGGAAGAACTCTAAAACTAAGAGAAATTAGCTAAGAAAAGCTAAAAACTAAGAAAAACTAAAAAAAAACTAAGAAATGAGAGAAAGAAAGAGAAGAGAAGATGTGTTTTGAGGTGTGTTTAATTGTGAAGAGAATGAGGGTATTTATAGGTGAGGATTTGAAGAAAAAGTGGGTGAAAAAATGATAAAAAATGGTGGAAATGCGGAGTGGTGGATGATGATGTCATTTCATGACGTCAGCATTACGTGGGGGGCGGCTACGCGCAAAATTTGGGCAAGATGGCAGCGGCGCGCGCGGAGTGGAGCAATGCGCGTGCGGAACTGGGCGCGGGCGCGGGCGCGTGCGGGACTGGGCGTGGGCGGCGGCTACTCGGCGCGGCTGGGCGGCTGCGTGCGCAATTTCCTCCTTTTTGACATTTTTGACCCATTTTGTCCAATTTTTCCATATTTGTTGACCTTTCCTCATTTATTTATTAATATATTTGTAATGTATTGCTTCCAGTATTCCTCTTTGTGTCTTTAAGTTGCATTTTTAAGGAAAAATATCTGAAAAATAATAAAAATACCCGTGATTCCGAAAAAGATAAATTTATATAAAAATATGATGAAATCATATAAATATATATATATTTTTAATCAATTAATGTGCATAAAATCATGGTAATTTTAGTGTTTTTTGAGCACTCATCACAACCCCCAACCAGCTTCTTGCTAGTCCCTTAGCAAGAGAAGCGATAAAAACTAAAAATTAAACTATCCTAAATCACTTCCGTGGATTGACACGGTTGCATTTAGCCTATGCAACAAGCCTTTAAACCCCTAGGTTGCCCTAGTGGACGAGTTTGAGTCTCGTGAGGGTTTTCAGTAATGATACCCATAAACATTGAACTAAATGTAAAAATTAAAAGAAATAATAAAAAAAATCAACTTCAAAACTAAAATTACAACAAAATCAAAAATTAACTTTTAAGAAAAAAAGAAAACAACATAACACAAAAATGTCTCATACTTTTTAATCTCCTTTAAGATCATAATTAAAATCTCAAGCATAAGTTATTTTAATCTTCTTAAACAATCATGATTTATTATAATAATTAGTTGAAAATCATTTTCATATTTCATATAAAAAATGTATCAATTTAATTTCACCCAATTTCAGTGTCATGAATCCGAATTCGCTTCGACTCTATTCCTCACAAGTCAATACTCTCAAAACACTGAATTCTATGGGTTCAAACACTCATACTAATTTATATGCGAAAGAGTTGATGTATAGAAATGAACTAATATGTTCGCATATGTATAAAGAAGAAAGGCTCAAAGTGTTATTTTGACGTTGATTGATAACTGTATTTTATATAGTTATTTTCACCTATTTTATTAATCATAATTGCTATGTTCTCTCTATTTTTAGTTAATTTTAGTTTAATAAATTAGTATTTACTGTTTTTATATATTATAAGAAAAATAAATAAATTGTATCGAAAACGTTCTTAATTTCAAATTTTTGTCCACAAATGTAATTTCAAATATTAGAGTTCTTAATTACAATTTATAAAAGTTGAAAATATAAATTAAATTTAAATTTGGGCTTAATTGTAATTATTAAAAGTTGAAAAATTTAATTTAAAATTAGCAAAGGGCTTAACTGTAATTAAAGAAAGTTTAAAATGTAATTTGAATTAAATTTGTGGGTCAAAATATAATTAAATAAAGTTTAATATTCGTGCAGGAGAGAAGAATGCACGCGTCATCATCCACGCGTACAACGTGGACCGTCTGATCAAATCATAAACGGTTAGGATTGGCGCGTGTAGATCAAATCCGACCAAAGCGAATGGATGCAGGGCAGATTCCTTCACGCGGCTCGGCGCCCGAGTAGGGCCCACTTGCCGTGTAGGCCGGCGTGCAGAGTGGGACCCACCCGTCTGACGCCGCGCAGACGCTGTCCCCCACGTTCGCGCGCCTCTGATCCCGTGCGCTGATCTCTGCGTGCAACCCGATTTTCCTCCAATAAAGATTTGACACGTGTCCCACTCAATTTTTCAGCTACTCATGTTGTGACACGCGGCATGTTACAATGAGCGCGACCGCGTTGGATCAAGCCCGTGTTGTAGCCGTTGGCTCCTGTGCGACCATTTATCGTGCGCCCGTTTCCCCTCAACCAATGAGACGCTGCCACGTGTCCCACTAATTGTGTCCGCGAATCAGAACGCGACACGTGGCAGCATGGAAGAAAATTAAAACAGAACGCGCAGCGTTCCACCCACTCCCTCGATCCTATTTTCGATACACTTTTTGTCCCCCCACGCGGATTTTAATGTAATATTTTATTGATGTATTTTTTTCTATAAATAGGAGATAGTTTTTAGTTGTAAAAAAATTTGGTTGGAGTAGTTTTTGGAGTAGAGATTTAGTTTTAATTTTTGAAAGTTTTTAGAGTGTTTTAGTTTTTTCAGTTTGTAATTTTCGTGTGTTGCTCGGTTTTGGACGGCAAAACACGCAGAAGCCATTTTTGGCTTTTGTTGTGTTTTGCGTGTGCCAAATATTTTTATATGAGATGTTTTAATTTTATTTCTGCTTCTTCTTAATTTTCTGTAGTTGTAGTAATTTTTATTTTAATTTTATGAAGTAATTTAATTTTTCTAGGGTTGCATTTAATCTAAATTTATGAAGCTTTAATTTTAATTATTTTTGATAGATTTATAAGACGTTCGATTTGTTCGTTCTATTTTGTTCTTAATGCTTTTTGATTATTTACGAATCTTATCAAAACGATCCGTGGCACATGAATAAACTTGAGAAAGGCATTTGTGTGTGTATTGCTCGTAAATAGAATGACATGTATGATGAAGGATAGAGATAAACCCTAATTGTATGTGTGGCCATTTGAAAACTTAGAACGTAATGAATCTCGGTAAATTTAATTTTCATAGAGATATAGTAAATTAATTTAACGAGGTGTGTTTATACGGAGCTTGAAAGAGATGTATGAATAATAAAAAAAGAAGTTTTCGGTTGACAAATTAAATGTACCAAAAAATATAAATCCAAAGAAAATAACATGATTTGAGTGGATTAGTTTGGTGAAAAATTGCAATCCTAGATTTCTTTTCTTTTCTTATTTTACTTTTTTATTAACCAACGATTGTTTTGGATAAAATCAGAGAGATACAATTTTAGTACTCGACAAACTATGGTAACAAATCCTCGTGGGATCGATCTTTACTTACAAATCTTTATTACTTGTGACCGTGTATGCTTGCACGAGTTCGTGTGTTGAAAAACACGCAACATTGATCTCATGGAAGGAATCAAATGTATAAATTATAAAGATATCATATATAAAAATTATTTTCATGCATAAATCAAACTCATTAAGAAAAAATTTCAAGATATATGCCTTTTACAAATGAAGAAAGTGATATGAATTTTTAGGGAATTACTTCCTATATCTTTCTTTTGTAATTAGCCTTTACTCACAACTTTGTAGGTAATGTGGGTCATAGTATGTAGATTATACTATATATTCTTTCTCTCTATATTTTTCTGAAGATATTTTTCAATATATATCATTTGTTTAGAGAGTCAATCCATGTACAGATTGTACATTTTTTTGAATTTTGGGTAATATGGGTCATAGTATGTAGATTATACTATATATTCTTTATCTCTCTATATTTTTCTGAAGATACTTTTCAATATATATCATTTTTTAGAGAGTCAACCCATGTACAAATTGTACATTTTTTTTTTAGGATTTTGGTGAGTGGTTAATTTTGTGGCTTTTTTGTTTGATCTTGGTTTAGGTAACCCCAGATATGTCTCTCTTTTTTTGTAACAGTCATGCACGAATGAGATAAAAGCATATACTATCAATTTCTACTCAAATCATTTAATCTAAGCAAAAATTTTATCATTTATAATGGTGGAGTATTTATGGATATAATAATTAAGTTAATTATGCTTGCTCATATTATTTAGATTATTAAAGATATGAATTGATATTTATTGATCCTCTCTTTTTTATATGAATACCACCTTTGGTGGGGTTAGATATTCTTTGTTAACTAAACAAATCAATTAACACCTATGTGTGGGGTTGATAACTAATTTGGTTAATTAAATTAATTCCTTTTTCTAAGAGATTGAAAATGAATCATTTAAATGCCACCTTTGGTGGGGTTAGACAGTTTAAACTTTATTCAAGGTGTCCAAATTAAACCTAAGAATTTAATTATCCGAGTACTAACTTTCAAGTTTTAAAACCACTATTGAAAACATGTTGTCAATACATTTTCATATAATAATTCTTATAAAAACTTTTGAAATAGAGCTTCACTCTAACTACCGGGCGATTGTACCAACAAATAAAAGAGCACTACTCTAAATTAGACCGGATAACTAAACCTTAAAATCTAATTTTCAGATTTAAGTTTGTAATGAAAAATAATATATTTCTCTCTAACATTCTTAATATAAAATCTTGAATAAAAATAAAATCAATTCATTTTAGAGATTTTTACCTATTTAATATTTCGCAAGCATAACAACGTTATTATTATATCATGTTTACAAATAGCCAACACAGTTAAATTTAATTACAGACAAATTAAATATAACATGCAAGAATAAAGCATAAAAAATAACTGTAAAGAAAATAAAATCCTTACAGAACTTCGATGCTATTCCCGTTGCTGGAAAACCTCCAAGCGAAATTTGCACTCCCATTTATTGAATCGAAAAGCTAATAAATTAAAAAACATAACTAGTTCTTCCCAAAAAGGGAAGAACTCTAAAACTAAGAGAAATTAACTAAGAACAACTAAAAACTAAGAAAGAAACTAAGAAAAGCTTAAAAACTAAGAAATGAGAGAAAGAAAGAGAAGAGAAGAATGGTTTTAAGGTGTGTTTAATTGTGAAGAGAATGAGGGTATTTATAGGTGAGGATGTGAAGAAAAAGTGTGTGAAAAAATGATAAAAAATGGTGGAAATGCAGAGTGGTGGATGATGATGTCATTTGATGACATCAGCATGGCGTGGGGGCGGCTGGGCGCAAAAATGGGGCGAGATGGCAGCGGCGCGCGTACAGGCGCGCACGGAAACAACAATTGCACGCACAGGCATGCGCGGAAAGTAGCAATGCGCGCACGGATAGGAGCAATGCGCGCGGAACTGGGTGTGGGCGATGGCTGCTCGGCGCGGCTGGGTGGCTGCGTGCGCGATTTCCTCCTTTTTGACCCATTTTGTCCAATTTTTCCATATTTGTTGACCTTTCCTCATTTATTTATTAATATATTTGTGATGTATTGCTTCCAGTATTCCTCTTTGTGTCTTTAAGTTGTATTTTTAAGCGAAAATACCTGAAAAATAATAAAAATACCCGTGATTCCGAAAAAGACAAATTTATATAAATATATATATTTTTAATCAATTAATGTGCATAAAATCATGGTAATTTTAGTGCTTTTTGAGCACTCATCAGAAAATTTAAAAAAGAAAAAACAATTTATCCCTTAATAAATGACAAAAGGTAGGTCAACATCATAAATACACAATAAATAGTCAAATTAGTTTATTTATTCAAAATCATTCACGAGTACAAAACAAAGTAACAACTCGCATCCATACAAGCCAAAATGACATCGACCTTTCAAAATAAAATATAAAAAAAAATTAATAAAACAAATCGCTCAAGGATCAGCTGTCCTTTTCCTCGAGAACCTCAAGGCCATCCTCACCACCAAAGGAGCCCAATCCTTCCCCATCCTCCTCAACTGAGGAGGCTCGATGATAGGGAGACGTAACAGGGATATCCAGAATGCGATAGTAGTATTCACCCAAATCTTTCTTTCTCGCCTCCATCTTGAAAGTCTCCATCACCAACTCATATGCCCATTCGACACTAGACTCGAGCTTCTATGCCATAGCATCCACGTCGGCTTTTGCTTGACGTCGCACCTCCTTGACAGAGGCCTCAGCTTGTCCTCGCACCTTTCTCGCCCCCTCTTCCAACTCGGTTACTCACCGAACACAAGCATTAAGCTCGGATATAGCCTTCTTTAGCTTCTCCTCCTTATTAATTGTCTCGCTCTCCCACTTTGCTACTCTCGCCAACAAAGTGGTGTATTTCGAGTGCAATGATGCATGTGCCTGTTTCTCCTTTACAAGCTCGGACTTTAAATAGCCCACGTTGTGAGCTCTATCAAAGTCATAAATCAGCATTAACTATACACAAAGAAAAAGGTTAAGTAAACAAAAATTGAGCTCACACTGCAATGCGCTGAATATTATAAACAAAAATATAACACACCTGACATAGCTGGCGGCGAATGACCTCGCCAACATCTATGCCTTCGCAAATAACCACGAGTTGTTCCTTGCATCCATCCACTGAAATTTGGCTAGTGCAACGATCAAGGTACTCTGGTGCCAAGCCCCGATTCAGCACTACCCCGTCAACACCGGTAGTAAGATCCTCAACAATAGCCTTTCCCCTATTCAAATCCCTTAAAGGGTTGCCAGATTCTTTGGAGCCAGTATGAGGAGTTGAGGACCCAGGATGCTCTAGCAAAGGAGGACAAACATTCACAGGTTTGGGGTCAAGGGCGATTTCATCGGTACCAACCTTCTTCTTTTTCTTCTTTAGAAAAGAGGTACGACCTTTATGAGAGGATTTACCCCTCTTCTTACCCACCGAGGATCCTCCCCCAGGAGTAGGACAAGCACCGGTCGGTGAACCCACTCCTCTCGATTTCACCTTGCTCTTCATTCAAGCAAAAAGTTGGTCAGCGATCAAATCCATGGGATCTGCGAAGTAGAAAAAGAGCACGGGTTGAACACCTAAAAAAAATATAAAATATATATAAAAAATAAAATAGGGGTGCAAATAAGGTAACAACAAAGAGAAACTAATGGTCACCATCTTCCGGCACCACCTCGAACCGTCCCCCAAAATCTGTAGGAGGAGTCCTAGGTTTAACAAAAGCCTGGGCACTAGAAGAAGCTCGAGGTTTACGAGTCAACCTAAGAGGAGGCTCCATGGCACCGTGCCTCATTAACCCACACGTAACGAAACACGGAGTGTTCAAAAGAGTCCTTTAGTTCGTTTTCTCAGAAAGATAGTTTTGGATATCAACCAACCTCTACTTTGCATCAAGACTGAAGGTCGTGATTAGAGAGGCCATATTCCTAATCACGACCTTAGTATAATTCCAGAAAACACCTTACCAATCTAGTATCACTTGTGGGGGACTCCTACTGACTTGAAACGTAGAAAAAAATACTTTCTAATTTTTCTCATTTTCAGGGAGTGACACGTTTATCCCACGATCTTGCTTCACCGACATATATACCCTCCTCGGGTCTGTGGGGTTCTGTTTTAGAACATACACCTCATTAAACTCAGCCATCTCCAAATTTACCCTGAGTTCTTGACATATAAGTGTTAGGCAGAGCAGATATCTCCACCCATTAGGCATCAATTGCCCCAGTGCAAGCTGCATTCTATCTAAAAATCTCTTGATGAGAGCATACAAAGGAAACCTTACCCCTAGCCATAGAGCTTTCTCATGGAAAACAGTCCACCTAACTGGAGATGCATCACTATCACGGGTGCCCTCATAAGGAATCATTATCTAAAACTGTTGCAGGGATGTCATAGGTCTTTCTTATTCTCTCTTCATCCTAGGGAAACAACCCACAAGTCTTAGGAACGGCCACCCAGCCCCTAACGCGACCTGTCGACTCACCAGATCCTATTTTCCTATTTTTTTTCTCCTCCATGTACTAGACACTGAAATATGAGTATGAGGCATGCTCAATTTCATAGTCAACATGGTCTGGTAGTGGGGGGTAGAGGTAGATAGTTGTGGTGTAGACTAATGTGTTTCATTAGAAGAACCCGAGCTCGGAGACCCCGAACTCCCACTAGCATACTAGGGACTCTCCCATTAGCTCGAGCCATAAGCAGATGTCTCTTCTTTGCATTATGGTAAAAGCTACAAAGAAAATAAATAAATAAATACAAAACAATAGCAGGTGGTAAGGTACGAGAAAAAGAGATTACCTAAAGATGACTTGAAAGTAAAAGAAATTGTTCCTCTTAAAAACCGACCTAACAAGCAAGTAGCAAAATTGTTAGGTTCTCAACACTTGGATGCTAAAAAGTCGAACAAAGAATATTATAGTACGAGCTAAATTTTTACCACTGAACTAAAAATCTTTCACCACTCGAAAAGAAACGAAAGAGCATTTTCTCTCACTATTTTTTAATTTTGCAAGTAAGCAATAATAAGTCCCAGCCCAAGCACCCCTTTATATAGAGACATTGGATTTCTCTCTCCAATCAACTGACACACATTTATTGTGGGAGTCGAACAGTTCATATCCTGTGCCCGATATTCACTCTTCCACCTCAAACCGAAGCCCAAGCTGAAAGAGTAGGGGGACTTGATGTTTGGACATTCAAACGACCCAAAGACCGGACCTTGTAACCTACGTAGGCCAAGTCCAGCCTAAGACGGAAGATGAAATACCTTAGACATCCCACCCAGGGGACAAACTAAGCCCAATGGTAGCTCGAGTCTTAGAAAGATCAAGCCCGATGGCAGCTCGAGCCTTAGACAGACCAAGCCCAAGAACAACACAAGCTCGATTATAGCAAGAGCTCGTTGATTGGACGAGTAATACTTAACCTAGATCTCTGACACATTGTATTTTAAGCTAATTATACCCCCTGACATGTAGTTATATGTACACATTGTATAGTTGACACTTATACTCATAAATATGCTATAAATAGATGGACCACTCATGAGGATCCACACATTAAACCCTTTACATTCATCTCTCTTTGTAAGATATTGAGTCTTAACATACATATAATAATAATTCATATGAGTTCGAATCTCAATATTTTATCTGATTTAAAAAAAAAACTAATCTACTTAATTTTATGTCGATTCAAATTGATTACATCATCTAATTAATTTTAGATTAAAAATCTTTAAATTCAATTCAAAACGAACCGAATTTAAATTAGTGAAAAACTAGCACCCCTGCTACAAAGCGCGAGCAGTAACTTATGTGAAGGTGTCTCAAAGCTGCACTTGTACGGGTATACGTAACTTATGTAACAGTGAACAATGCCTTACAAAACTCATGAGCAATTTTGGGAACCTATTTTACTAAATTTGGGACCTTAATATCATTTTGAGACCTCCTTTACGCCCAAATTTACCAACAAAAAAATATTTCTTTATTGCATTTAAATAAAACAACGAAAAATTAATAGTAGAGCTGCGAGATCCTCAGTAAGCAGCACAGCAAAATGAATATAATTTGTGCATGGATTCCAAGCTCATTACCACTTCCCAAAACCCTTCTCCTGATGTTTGACTGTCTTTGTATCTAGCTTGTCTACTCTAATGCACCTTTGCTATGTATATGTCATAACAACCCAACAAAACAATTCTCTACTACAATCCACCCCAATTCATGAAGTTCTTGACCTCGTCGTACAAAACCAAGATAGCAGCAGCTCCAGTACTCCTAAACATGTTTGAGACCGTGCCGCGATAAAATGAAATTATTCCTTCTGTCCTATATATCTTCCTCCAGCAGTCCAAAGTATTACTGTACATTGGCTGTTCTATGCCAGATTGCATCATCATTCGCCTCCGAACTGTATCCAATGGATAAGACAACAACCCAGCAGAGGTTGTGACTGCTTGAGCAACTATCCAACGCTTCCACAATGCTAGCTCAGGACTACACTTTTCTGACATAATCTCTTTCATTGTATCGAAGCCACCAAAGTAAAGGCCACGGTGAACAATCATACCGTGTAGAGAAGCTGGAAGCCCCCTGTAGATCCCTCGTATGCCGTTTTTTTTGCTTATGGTGGCCAAGAAGTGGTAGATCCCTCGAAATTGACGTACTTCAGTTCTTCCAATGTCAGCAGCAAGGCGGGTGTGAGCAATATCAAGTGGGTATATTAAGATCAACGTTGTACAACCAGCTGCAGCCCCAGCAATAAAATTAGCAGATGTACCAGACACAAAATGACTTTCCAGGGGTTTGTTGCTCCTCAACATGTTTCGATAAAGATCCTGTGGAAGAAAAATAACTTCATGAGTAATGACAAAGAACTCAGCATATAGCATGAATCTGGCTCTACTATTAGTTTTGAATTACACTAGATATTTAAACTATCCTCGCCAAGAATTGTTAACCTGGTTCCTAGACATTGTTTCTAGGAACACACAAAATTACCAGAAAAATTTGCACATTTTCCTAATATTTCAGAGACAAATGAACTCTCACCTAACATTCCTCACCCATCTCCTTTTCTTTCTTTTTTAATAAATAATAGTGTAAGGATCGATTTCATTCAATAATAGGAAAGTCTACAAACAGGATCAAAAACTATCCTTCCAAATACATCAATCACCTAATTGTTAAACCAACACTAGCATTCAGCTGTGGCATATTGAAATCTTCGAGAGAAGAGTGTTATGTTTCTTCACTTTAATGACTGATTATGTTAATTGAAACATTGATAATATTTCAAAAGACTCAAGGCATATAAATCTCTCCTTGAAGTCTTTTGCTCGAAATCTTGAAAATCCTTCTCGTTAATATTGAAAACTATCACTGGATCCTCCATACTTGTCCTCTGAAACTTGCATTCTGCTTCCCCAAAATTCAAAACCATCACAGCCAGTAGCAGTCCAACCCTTCAACCATGCATCCAGAAAAACCAACAGTCTAACCGTTACTACCATCATTCAATATCACCACACAAAGTGGAACATCCATTGATATAAACCAAAAAAAAAAATCAGAGGATAGCACAACAGTGAGAATTACCGGCACATACCTGAGAATTTGACCAAAAGAGGAAGGATAATTGGGAAAGAATTGAAGGGGAAGAGAGACGATCATAAAACAAAACATTTACCACCATAGCTTCAATCTTCTTCAAGACTCGGGAGAGGCAAATGGTTAGGGATAAAAATTGGAAAGATATTGATGGAAGTAGATACCAGCGAATATGGAAAGAGGAAGAAATGGCAGCAAGAAATATAGAGGATTTGATGAGAGGTATAGTATATGAAGAAAGAAGAAGAAAAAGAGTAGAAAAAAGAAGAGATAATTGCTGATTTGGGAATCAATGGAGAAGGTGGTTTTTTGATGAGAAGCAGAGGAGTAGAAAGAACAGCAGTGAAGAAGTAAAGCTAGGCAGAACGCCTTTTTTTTCCTTCTTTTATTCTTTTTTTGCACCCTTTACAGGCTCATGCATGTTTTTATTATTCCTGACACATCTCCAGTGATCTAAACAGCTACTCTCCAAAATCATTTAAAATATCAGTCTGTATGGATATTCTTTAGCATGACTATAGGGAATGGTCCATCCATTGCCATCTTATTATGCTCTGAATGTTCTATTCTACTCTCACTTGGAACTCAGCAGCAGAAGCAGTTATTTTCGTTACATCAACAAAATCACCTCAATTAAGTGCAAAATTTGTTATTTGTTTGTCCCCCACAAAAAAAAAAAAAAGATTTCGTACAAAATTGCCAGGTATGAAACATAACTCTCTGAATCAATGTCAACTAGCCAAATACAGGGGAATAACGTAGAATCAAATTTATTCACATGAATTTTAAGGTTCAATGAAAAACTGCATGGAAGAACTTGTTGAAGCCTCTTACGGCAATAAATTCTGCCAAGAAGTACACAAATTTTCCTTTTTTTCCCCTAAATCTGGTGTCACCAGAATATAGTTACAACAGTAATAGCATCCTGATTGAGGCAAAAAGTTTTAAACTGATCCTGGAAATATTCCTTATAAAAAATTAACATGGAGTAGTTGAAGGTGGTGATTTGGGTGTGAATGTATCGGTAGAAGAGGAATGTAAGCATTCAATGTATGAGAAGATGCTATTTGAAAAATTGGTATCCTCTACTTCCTTGAAATTGGAAAACAAAGAATGCTTGGAGGCAAACAAGAGTCAAATGCACGGAAATGGCTACAAGTATTAAGTTACTTAACTGTTATGATGAACTTGATACTTATGGGATAAGATAAAAACAAAACACAGTATGGAATTTCAAAAAGCAACCACATTAAGACATTGTTGCTGGTGAGGATGATTTTTTTTGTTTTCTAGTTGAAGGAGGACGATGACCCATCCAGACTCGACTTGGCCTAGGTCTATCCAAAACAATTTAGGGTCAGGCTCACGGTAACATTTCTACCATAAGCATGCCAGCACTCAGGTTGAAATTCGGTTTACATTTAATTTAATAAAATATTTCTACACTTGACAACTTTATGGCATTATTTTGATTTTTATTTAACTTTTTTGTATCATTTGAATAGGGGCACTGATTTAAGTCAAACAAAAGTCTGATTAAGTTCGAAAAAGACAATCCCGAATCAAACTGAATTATTTTTCGATCAGTTTTTGGTCTTTCATTTTATTTGAAAAACTTGCTCCACCCTGCCCATGATACATAAACCCAAGGTTTCAGGCTTAGACTAGCTGCTTGTTTGAATTTATATCCCTACTTTGGAGGTGGTGCACATTGATGAAGTCCATGTTTAACATCTTGTTGAAGATATGGTGAAGTTTTGAAGACCAAAAATGTAACCTGTCAATGAGACACCGGTGGTGAGGTATCAAGATTGTGCTTCAAGGTGTTGGTTATCAGGAGTTTTGGAAGAGTTGCAAAAATTGCCGAAAACTGTTTCACAAATGAAAAACAACGATATGGTAAGATTGCATTGCCAAGGCATGCTTGTAGGAGTTCCAAAGCAAGTTGTGCTCTATGGAGTAAGGCTAGCACAATTCTATGACGTTAAATCTAACTTCAACTAGACTCCACAGTGGTAACGTATAGAATTTCCTCATGGACTTCAGCGACCCACAGAATACTTGCTCTACTTGTGTTAGCAGTAGCTAGCTTTCTAACATTACATTTACAACATATTAGTAGGAGAATAGATCAATTTTTTCATTCTTTAATACTCTGTAATCTGTTAGTTTTTCATAGTTTGCTGTTAACTTGTGTATCCATAAAAATTCAACGGAAGCGATTCCTTTTTGACGGGGAAAAAAAACTTGGGAGCAAAACTGAGAACTAAGCATATGCATAACCATTCAAATCCCATAAATATTTTATTAAGAACCCAACATAAAACAAACACAGAAAATGAAAAGTAAATTCGAAAAACTAATCTTGTGCGAAACATTTCCAAAGACTAAGCATAAAAAGGGCCGTACCTTGAGAGAGAAATTGAGCGCAACTGAAGGGTAATAGCGAAGAACACTGCTACCATTTCCTCTCCAAAGAGAAATAATGCCTTCTTCTCTAACCGTACGAACAATACAATCAAACATGCCCTTAAATTTCCTACGACCAACACCACTGAAAGCAAGATTGCTCTCTTGGGTCTGCAGCAAAAGCTTTGCTCTTTCAATTGGGGCAACAATCGTGTGCACCACACCACCCATAACTGCTCCAGCCATCAGATCACGGTGAAAGCTCGCCAAACAATTTTTATGCCATGAGGTTCTCGTTCTTGATTCGGAGCTTCCCTTTTCTGGGTTATCGTCATCTTTGTTCATTCTTTGAACCCTTTTCTTCAGCGGAATCTTTACGTTTGTTTACAAAATGGTGGGAAATGGTGGTTGGCTGAAATTGAGTAAAGAAAGGTTGGTGTTATTGTAAAGTGATTATGAGAATGGAAAACAAGCATTTTAATATGGTTTTCTATCGCTAAACACATACTCTTTGATTCTAAATGAAGAGGGGGGATGAGAGTGCGATTTCGTTCCCTTTCTCTGACTTTTCTTTATTTAACGGAACCAGAGATTCCTATATGTATTACGTTTAGTTGATTTATTGAAAGAAAAAAAATAAAAAAGTAAAAAATAAAATCTCTAACCTTTATAACAATAAAAATAATATTTAATAAATTTTAATTAAATTAAATAATTATAAATTAATTTAAATTAAATTATGTTTAATTTTTTAATAATAAAAATATAGAAGATATAAAAAAAATTATTTTTATAATTATAAATATAAAAATATTATTATTATTTTTAAATATCTATATTATTGCACACTTCAAACAAAGTACAAAAACAAGCAAAATGGGTTTAGTATCTGTAGATGTTTATGATTTCCTTAACACGTGTAACGATTATACCTTATTAATAGGAATGGGTCTGGATGGTGGGAAAATTGAAGTTAATAATGACAATCACATTGTATTAATTAAGTTTTGACTTAAATTAATTAACATTAATTAAGAACTTAATCATAAAAAATTTATTTATAAATATGATAAAAATATTGATACTTTTGTTTAAAAAAATAAATTAATATATATAACTCTAAATTATAATCAAAATTGTAAATATATCACCAATTTTATTAAATGATAAAAATAATATTCAAATATTATTAATAATACAAATTTATGTTAAAATCTTTATTTTTGGTATAAATTTATTATCAAAATTCTTACTAATAATACAAATTTATCAACAAAATTTTTATTAATTGTACAAATTTAACTTTAAAAATATAACGTAATTATCTAAAAATAACACAGTGATACATTTTTATCACTAATCATAATTAAATATTATTTTTATCACACAATAAAATTATATGTTATGTTTGTAATTTTTACTATAATTAGATAGTATTTTTATTACTTTAACCAAAATAAAATCCTCTACTCTTATGTCAATTTGTTTCCTCATTAACTATTTAACCATTTTTCAATTACATAAGATAATATGCTTAACAAAAATATATATGTCTAAACGAAAGAAGTTAAACGTGAAATTTAAAGGTTTGAGATTTTTTTGTAGTAAATAAATTAAATATGAATGTATTATTTTTGTTATTATAAATTTTATGTATTGTTGTTATAAATGTCATTTTTTTTTCTTTTCTTTATTAATTACCTCATTTAATAGACATAAAATTTACAACAAAAAATAAATAAATAACACCCCAAATACATTAAAAATGCTAAATTAGTCAGATTTAAATATCAATCTAGTTTAATTAGATTGTGTTCCACTTGAATGACCTCTATATGGCTGGTATTGAATGCTTGAGTTTGGCTTCCTCTTAATATAAAATATATAAATTGAACATAAAAAGTGTTATCTTTGTGGTTATTTTTTTTACTTAAGGGTATTTTTGATAATGATATGATTTGTTATGTATAATGTTTTTCTTAAATAATTGATATCTTTTAATTATTAATTCTTTTATAAAAATAATTGTTAATGTATTTGATAAAAAAATTAAAATCAAATTAAAATCACCTATAACTTATTTTGTAACACTTTCATATTTTTTCTTCGAAAACCTAATAAATTTAGAAATATTTTGTGTTTCTTTTATATATTTTATGTTTTTACTCGCCATATATTTTAATTCATAATAAATTCATAACACTTTCTACAGTGGAAAGTGTTTAACAAAAATGAAAAAATAAATTAAAAAATCTTGTTTTTCTAAGAATTTATAAATCACCCAAAAATTTATTGATAGTTTCTTAAAATATGAAAATTAGAATAAAAATTATTATTGAACATACATAATTAAAAAATAAACTAAAAAATTATAATTATAGATCAAAATCGCTATCAAACAATAAGACTAATGAATGTATTTTTTAAAAAAATATTTTTGTCCTATTCTTTGTCCAACTAGTTGAATTATAACACATGTTACAAACAAAAAAGTAAAGATAGAAAATTAAAGTTAGGTTAATCTAAATCGAGCATAGCGATCCATCTTACTAGATGTTACAATTTAACTGGTATGATAGAAAATAACACAAAGAAATGTGTGACAGAAGACTCAAAACCTAAATTTTGGGGTGAATAACTTTTAAGATATTCAAACTTTTGTACAATTTACAAAAAGATATCCGGACTATTTTTTCTACATAAAGGTACTCCTACTTTAGTTTTGTTTACAAAAAAGTACATTTTTAAGATCAATGTTTGCCATATAAGAAAATTACTACTAATTACCTTGTGTGAGTGTTACGTTCTAAGTAACACTTGCGTTAACCAATAAGAAGTAATCATAGTTGACCCCAACCTATATATGTTACCATCTATCTCATCCCTCCCTTTTCAATTTTCCATTTCCATTTTCACTATAGATTTTTAGCACCCTAAGATTCATTTCCTTTGATGTCTAAAGAAGTACATTCGTCGATATCCTAATCAGTAGATCAATCAACTCTTTTATGTTGTTGTGACACAAAGAAAACGTGTTAATGGCAAGGACACTCAAAAACTATGGCAAATGGTTAGTAGTGTGTCCCAAATTGATTTCTAAGAGGAATCTAGCTAGGCTATAAATATTAGACATTGGTCAATAATAGGATGGGTGACAAAGCTTGTTGTGTGATTAAAGGTTTGATTCGAATTAAATGAGAGCTTAAAGGTAAAATCCACACTCTTGATGAAGAGAATCAAAAATTGAAATTTGATATACAAAAGTGGCAAAATAGAGAAAAAAGGTTATGAGTGTGCTTATTTATTAGTGTTATAATGTTGGTAAAGCGATGAGTAGTTGGACTAGAAGGGAATGGTTTATGGGTTTAATGTGTATTTTTTAGTTTAAATACCTGGCACTTTGGAGCGATTTACGACAACGAGTGCCATGATTTTCATTTTGAATGTAGGGCAATTTAATACTATGTAATCAACATTTTGTAAGTTCTGGCAAAGAATGAAATGAATTTCATTTGAACTCCCGTTATTGGTTTCAGCTTGAAGCTTTGGCATTTTAATGAATTTTAATAGTTTGTTTATTCAATTGAAATTTGAAAAGGAAGAAAACAAAACAACACAATTGGCCAAAGGATTGACCTATAATAACCAAAGGCATTAGTTACATTTTGGGGTACATGTTAGGACCTTAGAATCCATCTCAACTCAACCCAAGAGCACATGAAATATCTTGAAAGATTATAACAACTAGCATTCATGAATTAACTTCGGTTAAACTTAAAGATTTCATTTAAAAAGCTTTTAAAAAAATGTCTATAGTCTCCCATAATTATTAGACTAACCTTCCTAAAATTAAATGAAATAGTTCTAAAATGATATTTTTTAGAAATCAACAAACTTCATACAATTTTATACAACTAGAAAGTAGCTCATGAACATAAAAATAATTACATACTATACCCAAAAACATAAGGGTTTTTCTAACCTTTGCCACTATCTAGTCCATAATGCATAAACCAAAATACAATCTACAAATTGGCAAGGAGATAGAACAACCTACACTGTACAACAAAAGTTTAATCCTAAGCATGCAAACTTGTATGATATGGCCTCAAAAGTTGTTATGAGTACTACTATGTGAATAAGTTTATAAAATAATTGTACTTGATACTTATGCAAAATACTTAGAATTATCACGCATTGCGATAATGAATATGAACTTTAGAATATAGTAATGTACTATTAAAAGTATGCAAATAAAAAGTATAAACATGAAAAATGTACTTTGAATTATTATGCAAGAGAATCTATAGATCTGGTTGCACATGTAGAAGATGCGTAGTATTGGAGAAAGCTCTCACCTATATGTGTAGGGAATTTACATGATGCAGCCATTAGAATGACTCAATTAGTTGTGCATGATATGTCATGTGTGTGCTAACTTCACTAAATTGATAGATATCATAATGAAATGAGTTGGTAACTATCATGTTGAACTAAACTGTACAAAATATCTTGATCGTGATGTCCTATCAAGTTAAATTGAATAGTCTAAATACTGAATAGAACTAACTATCACTAAAAACTAATGGGAAAGTACTCTAGCAATGATCAAATATTTACCAAACTTGCAAACTTGTATAGAAAATAGTATGTAATAAAACTAATAAATTTGATACTGAACTGAACTATAACAAATTTGTTGATCTAATCATGGTGTCTTACCAATTTAAAATGAATATTATGAATGCTAAATATAGCCATCTATCACTGAAAATTGATGGGTAAGTATTATAACACTTATCAAATATTTATTAAACTTTCAAGCTTGTACAAAAAATAGTATGTAATAAAACTGATTTAATATCATACTGATATTACTTGTAAATTATATTTCTTTTAGGTCATTGGTGTGGCCTAGGTTATTTCTACCTGAAAATCTCGTGTATTAATCTTTATATTTTTGCATTACTTTATTTACATGTAAGTGCATGCTTGGCTATCTATGAAATTTTAATTTTTTATATTTCAATTCACCCTATCTAGCTAATTAGATTTGTAACTAAAACAAAAATTCAATTGGTATAAGAGAAATCATTAGATAAACTTATTGTGCCAAGGACCTTGATATGGATCACTTGAGAAAGGGTTCATCTACAACCTGTGCTCCTTACTTTGATAAGTCTAATTACCTATATTGAAAGGCTCTTAAGAGAGCCTTTCTATAGTCTATAGATGAGAGTATCTAAAACTATGCACTTTATAGTTTGGAACCACCTATGGTTACCAAAGATAATGTAGTAATTCCTAAGCCTAGAAACGAATGGACCAATCAAGATTAAATTTCTAGAAAATGGAATCAAAAGGGTATTATTTCCATTTTTAGTGTTGTGTCTATTGATGGGTTTTTTCATATTTCTAATATTAATACTGCTAAGCATGCTTGAGATATTTTAGAGGTTTTCCATAAGAGCATCTCATAATTAAATTAACTAAACTTTGCATGCTTGGTAGTCAATTTGAAAATATTAGGATGAAAGAAGATGAAACTTTCTCTAAATTTTATATTAGATTATATGATATTACTAATACCTCTACCAATCTTGGAGAGAAAGTTGATGATTTCAGAATAATTCGTAAGATTCTCTGCTAATTACCATATTTGCATCCATGCAACAGTCACTGCCATTTATGAAAGCAACTATATGGATACCATTAAAATAGAGGAACTCATTGACTCACTTCAAGCCTTTAAGATGAGCTATGGAAAACCTCTAAAGAACAAAGGTATCACTTTTGAAACTACTATGATTGAAGATTATGACAATGATGATGCATAATTCATACTCTTAACCAGAAGATTAAACAAAATCCTTAAAATAAAAGACAAACAAGTTTCCAAAATGATTAGAATCTAAGAGAGCTCAAATATATGAGTTCTAATGGTAAGAAATCTAAATCTACTGCATCTCAATGTTTTGATTGTAGTGGGACTCATCATATTGTAGTTGATTTTGCAAACAAGAAGAACCAAACTAGAAGAGCTTTCAACATTACACTTCCTGACTTTGAAAGTGATAATGACAATCAAGTTGAATTAGAAAATATTGGCACCAACTACCAAGCATTTATTGCAACTGCTAGTGGACACTCGAATAAGTCTAACATTGATTTAGATGATGAGAAAAATGGTGCTAAATTTCTACTTAATAAATTTAATATCACTAGTATTGAAGAAGTATTCATATATTATGTAAGATGTAAAAGAGAAGTTTAAACTAAAATCCTATTAAATAAATTCCTCGGTACTAGAAAAAGAAAAAACCTAATTTTTTTGAGCTTATTAGTGATATGAATTTGGGTCTTATAGGCTTAGAATAAGAAAAATAAAATCTAGTGCATGAACTTTAACCATCCAAGAAAGCTATAAAAAGACTAACCAATTAGAGTTACAAGGTCCTTCTACCCTTCTTCTTTGCAGGATACATATAAAGTTTCAACATCAAAACCTTATCTATAAAGCCTTCTAATCCTACTCTTAACATTACTCATTATACACAAATAGCATTTGTACTAGTGATTGAAAAATATGTTAAGTTTATGTCTGTCTGTCATCATTGTTATAGGAAACATCATACTAGGCCCAAGTATAGATTTTTTATGAATGCTTCTAAATCTAATAATATTTTTCATTCTTCACATAGTAGTACTCATAACCATAATCCATCTATGCATGTTGCATCATATTCTAGGAAAAATGAAAATTATAATAACATGTTAAAATTGTTTACTAGAAAGTATGAAGTTGTTGGTTCAAATAGGCATGTACAAATTCAACACTTCTAATCATAGGACTAATTACCATCATCCTATCATGCATGTTGCATCTTCATTTATGATTGAAAGTTTCTTTTTTAGTTTTGAACCAAATTAGCTAGATAAGGTGAATAAATAATCAATAGAATTATGAAAAACTAAAATTTTTGCAGACGGCCAAGAATGCAATTACGCATAAATAAAATAATGAGAAAATATGAAGATTGAGACATAAATATTTTAGGTGAAAACAACCTAGGCCATACCAATGACCTAAGAGGAAAACCATTGGTTCATTTGACCACCTAAATATCCACTATAAAAAATAAGGTCCAATTACAAGGCCATGATGTCTTATACTACCCACCAAGATAAAGCCCCCAAGAAGTCTACTTACAAGTCGTTGCTTTCATCATAGCCTCTACAAAAAAGTTATTCGGATCCACACCAACGTTCTGACAACTTGAGTCATATAAGCAATCAAACTCATTCTTAAAATACCTAAAAAGTTAGCACAATAATACAAGTACAAATGTGTGTCCTAGAATAGATTCAATAATGGATAACCTTAACTAGATGATTTAAATATATTAGATAAATTGAATCAACTAGAAACCCTAGAACAATTAGTTTAGAGCACAAAATCCCAAATATTGTATACTTGTTAATTAATCAACGACTACCACAAATGTTTGAAAATTAGCTCAATGAAAAAAGTCTACTTGAATAGTTAGCAAAATAAGAGAGAGAATAAGATGAAGAGAATAATGCTTAATAATACTCTTGTGTGGTTGAATAAAATTGTGTGTTTAGGTTTGTATATATAGTATATTTTGAAGTACTAGAACAAAGTAAAATTATTATGTTGTCCATAAAATTAGTTAAAAAAGTTATACAAAAAAAGGTAAATATAGTAAAATGTCAATTCAATTCGAGTTAAATAGGTTTAAATATCAAATCCTTGGACTCTCGATCAATCTAATATATACTCAATCGATTGAGTACTTAATTCGACCAATCCAGTCAATGAAAAAATTAATTTGGAAATTTTTAAATTGAGTAGATCGATATAGTCATGTCTCGATCGATCGAGTAACCTAATCTCAAAATGTTTGTATGTATTTAATATGAATTTTAACATGCATAAAAACAAAGATATGCCTGAATTGTGATCATTGGAGCTCAATAGTTTCTTTCGCTTGAAAATATTCATGAAAAATACTCCTAGAAACTAAAATTACATTTGTATGTTTTTTTTCACGAACATCGCTAACACTCCTATAAACCTTTCAATCCCCCCTTTGTCATATTTGTATGAAAAAATCTCTCTCTCACTACACAATACTTATAGGAAAAATAAAATTTTACATAGCGATATTATTCTATGATCCAATAAAGCCATATTCGCTTGAATCTTGAAAGCTCACCTTTACAATGAAAGTCTAAAACATAAATACTCAAACAACTTATATTGAAAAATTCATTATTCATTAATTCAGTATATATATAACAATATAAAAAGTGAAGAATATTCATGAGTGTGAGTAATAATAAGATATAATTTTAAAAAACTCCCTTTATATGTAATATTTAAAAAAATGCAATCTTTTTATTTTTGATTCTCCTCGTAAATTTTTAATATTTCAATTGTTCTCCCCTTTTTGTCATACAAATAAACAACATAACATAGAAGCTTAAGCCCAATATGAGTAAGAAGAGATGGATGCTATAAATGAGCTCACCGTAATAGTGTGAAAAGGATAAAAAATTAGAAAATTTGATAAATATAATTTTTTTTATTAATAGTAGATTAAGCTAGACACGACTATAACATTACATGCAAATACGAAAATTGATTTGTGTGACTATTCATTAATAACATAAAAATATATAAATTAGACACACAAACATACTAATACATATAATGACTTAGCGACAGTCACCCAAAGTGAGATAAATATTGAACTACATTAGTATTTCAATTAATCCATTTATGATTAGTTATGAAAGATTTAAAGTAAAGAGTATCACCCATCATGCAAAAATTTCAGTTGAATTCATACTTACACATTAATAAAAAAATTCTTAATAAAAGAGAACTTTAATTAAATTTTTTTGTATTCCCTTTCAATATTTATCATATTATTTTTTTATTTTTTGTTTTTTATGAGGGAATGATTATTTATTTTTATTTTTGCATAACCATTTGTGGATCTTTATTTTTATGCATTAAATTATTTTTTGTATATAGTTATTTCCTTTATCATATTATTTTTCTTTTGTGAAGGAATTACGCACTAACCAATATACCTAGCATGATGATTTTTACACTAGTTGTGAGATAGCCCTATCTGCTCACTGTGATAGCTTTTAAACATATCACTAGATCGATCGAGGATTGACTAGATTGATTGAAATTTTCAGGGTTGATTGATCGAGCTCAACTAGATCAATCGATCGGCCACGTTTGATTGATTGAGCTCAAGGTCGATTGATCGAGCAAATAGGTTTTTAATTTTAACCTAATTTTTAATCAACCCAATTTTTTTCATTACCATATTGTCCTCACTTTTTAGAGTTATTTTAAATGTTTTGAAGGACAGAACTATAACAGGCCTTTGACCTAGGGCGTCAACTCATTCTATTTATGTAAAGCTAAACACACAACTTTATTTAACCACATAAAAACATTATTCTCTTCATCTTAATATCTCCCTTGTTTTGTAAATATAAGGTCATACTTATTTAGGTTTCTTTATTTAGTTATTCTATTAAACATTAGTGGTTGCATTTGATAACCTACTTGGACTATGATATTTTGATCATATATTCTTATAGCTTCTTCTTTATTTTCATTGTTATATCATAATTATTATTTTTTATTAATCTTTAAAAAAAGATATCTTTATTGAACTTATGCTTAAATTGATTGTTCTAGGGTTGCTAGTTGATTTTAATTTATCTGATATATTTATTAAATCATCTAGTTAGGGTTATACATTATTGAATCTGTTATAGGACACAAATATGCACTTGTTTTATTGTGCTAACTATTTAGGTGTTGATTGAACAAATTTGATTACTTATGTGACTCAAGTTGTTAGAATATTGGTCTAGGTCCAATTACCTTTCTTGTAAAGGCTATGATGCAAGAAACGACTTGTAAATAGATTACCTGAGGGCTTTATCTTGGTGGATAGTTTAAGACATGGCCTTATAATTGGACCTTATTTTTCATTAGTGTTTCCTAAGTTGTTTCCACCTAAAAATCTTGTGTATCAATCATTATAATTTGATTGCATGCTTGGCTATCTATGAAAATGATATATTTTTAATATTTTTATTGATTATCTATTCACGCCTCTAGATAATTAGATCCATAACAAAAAAAAGAAACATTCAAATTATATCAATGTAGGTGGAATGATGACAAACAAAGTGAAAAAGAGTCAAAATTGAAAAACTCACCACGATGTCGTGTGCATGGAGGAGAAAATATGTAGTGAGGATCTTACCATGACGCACAAGAAGGCATGCAGCAGCATGCATTCATAGCTAAGCATGAGTCCTATTTTAAATCAAACAATGACTCTCAGCTTTAATCCTCAACCATTTGATCATTTTAAGAGATGATCTAATGGTCCATATTGGGTTTCTTTTTCTTTAAATAAACACCATTCTTGTACAATAAATACACAACTAAGAAATACAAAGCCTGGAAGCTACCAAGAAGACAAAATAAGAGAAAAAGTTCAAGAAAATATTAAAGAAGACACATTTTTGTGAAGATTCAAGAGAAAATTAGTGTTATAAGTCAAGAGATTGAGTATATCTCTTTATGAAAAATTTGAGCTTTATGAATTTAATTATGTTTAACTAATTTATTAATCAAGAGTTCTTATAAACCCAATTTTCTACATGTGATGATCTAATATTTTTCCCCAATTGTGATTTCAATTCAATTATATTATTTAATCTAATTTTTATGATATTAATTGTTTAACCAACAATTAATTTATACAAGCAATTAAATAGATTTGAGAGTATTAATTAATTCTTTTCTTTATTAAACAATATGTATAATTTATAGGAAGAGATGTATGATTGTTATTTGTGTGATCTATAATTGATAAACTTAATGAGTAGTATGGAATCTAATTGGCATGAGAGTGTGATTAGGTTAATTACTATATGGTGTGTAATTTACTTGAGAGAGGAATGCATTCTAGGTTTGATTTAATTGATCATGTAATTAGTTGGTAATTATTTTAGGCAAAATTTTAGTGCTTCACATGCTTAGCAAATTGGGGGATTAAAGATTTCTAGGTCCTTTTCTCATATATCTTCATAATTATTAAGTTTTGTTATTTAAAATTAGTTATCATTTTTTTTATAATTTGCTATTGTCTAAATAGTATTTGTAATAATTACATTGGTACTCGGTTATAAGTTACACAACTCCTTATGGAATCCATATCTGTACTTAGGTACATCATATTATTTGTATGACCCATATACTTGTGGTTAGTAGGATCAAGTCTTTTATGCCATTATCAGAAAATTTAGTACTTATAACGAATATCAATAATGATTATTATTATACTAGTTTAGACCTTTTAATTTTTGTTTTAGTGTTTCTATTGTATGCCCAGGTTGACAAGTGAAAATCTTATTCCTTTTTATCTTGAAATAGAGGAAACCTTACTTTGCTTAAGAAGGGAATAGTTGGCACAACATAAATCAAGGGTTATGGTAGAATAAGTGGATCAATGATCTATATTGATCCTTAAACCTTTAAGGGATTTCGTAGTCTACAAGTAGATAGAGCCCAATCATTTATAAATAGATCGAGAATCAATGCTAACAATTTTGAACTCAAGCCAGGTGTCATTCAGATGGTGTATGAAAACTAGTTTGGAGGATTAGTCAATGATGACCCAAATCTTCACTTGGCTTCATTCTTGGAAATATGTGACACTTTCAAGATAAATGGTGTATCAGATAATGCAATTTTTCTTTGCTTGTTTCCTTTCTCATTGAGGAACAAGGAAAAGGCTTGGTTGCAATCACTCCCTACTGGGTCAACCACTACATAGGATCAATTGGCTTAGAAATTCTTAACAAAGTACTTCCAACCTTCAAAGATAGCTAAGATCATAAATGATGTCACATATTTTCTGTAATTTGAAGGGAAATCACTTTATGAAGCTTGGGAATGCTACAAAGAGCTACTAAGAAGATGCCCACACTATAGTTTTCCTATTTGGTTGAAAGTACAAACATTCTATAATAGATTAATAGGGAAACCATGGACCATAATTGATGCATACAATAGGGGAGCTTTAATGAGTAAAACTAAAGAGCAAGCTTTTGGACTACATGATGAGATGACATCCCATAATTTCCAATGGCCTATTAAGAAGCTCAACCCAAGGAGAAAGGCTGGAGTAGTAGATGTAAACACCATAGCAACATTGCAAGCTCAAATAAATTCTTTGCTGTTAAGTTTAACTAAGAATTTGGATGGTGGTAGTCTAGGCATAAATATGGTACAAAGTCCATTCATGGTATGTGATTATTGCAATAGATATCACTATAGAGCCATGTGAGAACCTTCTTGAAGTAGTAAACTATGTCAACAATCAAAACTACCCAGGAAACCCATACCACCTAGGATGGAGAAACCTTTTGAATTTCTCTTGAAGTAACAATAACAATCAAGGTGGTAATAAATTTAATCGTTAACTTTTTCCACCACTTGGTTTTCAACAACCACAATAACCACAAGCCCAGTAGAAGAAGCTACCTAGTGAGGACAATATAAGTTCCTCAATAGGAATAATGAAATACTTCATCCATTCAGCAAATACAAAAGTAGATAGCATAGAGTCCACTCATAGGGCTTCTATCTAGAATTTGGAAATCTGAATAGGGCAACTAGTCTAAACCATAAGTCAAAGACGTCAAGGTAACCTTCTAAGAAACACAGAAGTAAACCCAGAAAGAGAGGGTAAGAAGCACTATAAAGTAATAGCCTTGAGAAGTGGTAAAAAAATAGAAGAAAAGAAGGAAACTAAAAAGGATTATGAGGAAAAAATGGACAAAAAGAGTGCTAAAATGGAAATAATTTGGCCAAAGAAGAGCAACCTCTATAAACCCACGATACCTTTCCCTCAAAGACTCTAGAAGTAAAATTTAGACATGCAGTTTTCAAAATTCATAAATGTCTTCAAGAAGCTACACATAAACATACCATTTGTAGATGCACTTAAAGAGATGCCTTCTTATGCCAAATTCATGAAAGACATAATGAGACAATAACCTTGATCGAGGGTTGTAGTTCCATCCTCATAAGGAAACAATCACAAAAATTGAAAGATTTGATTAGCTTTGACATCCCTTGATCAATTGGGAATATACACTTTGGCAAGGCACTATATGACTTGGGTGCAAGAATGAACCTTATGCCATTATTGGTTTTCAAAAGATTGGAGGTTGGTGAAGCGAAACCCACTTTAGTAACATTGAAAATGGTAAATAGGTCAATCAAGCACCTTAGGGTGTGATAGAAGATGTGTTAGTAAAAGTAGAGAAATTCATCTTCCTAGCATATTTCATTATACTAGACATGGATAAGGATCGTGACATTCTTATCATACTTGGCCATTCATGATTAACAATCTAAGGAGCACTCATTGATGTACAAAATTGGGAGCTTACAATAAGAGTGCAGAATGAACATGCAATATTTAATGATTTTAAAGCAATTAAATTTCCTGATACTGATAATACTAGTGATTACTTTAAGATAGATGTTACTGGTGAGCTATCCATTGATGTGCTTCATAACATGTGCCCTAGTGATGCTTTAGAATATGATATTGTTAATTTTGTGAACATATATACTGATGAACACTATGATAATCACTTAGACACATATACACAATCATGATGATAATTTAATTAAATCTATTGAACCACCCATGCTTATGAATTTAACACATAATTCTATAAATAATGAAATCAACTCATCAGAAAAAAAACTCAACTTACTTTAATTATGAAAATGTGGAATCTATGATGCAAGTTTGACTGAGTGAACTATTTTGAAGGCTATATTTCCCATGTGTGTGTTTAATGTGGTTATGGAGTGTCAAGAGACAGGTCCTAGGCTCAATCCATCAATTGAGAAGCCATCCAAGTTATTGCTCAAACCTTTACCAATCCATCTCTGTTATGCATTATTGGGTGAGAACGAGACACGTCTAGTCATAATTTCTATTAGTCTAAGTAAGGAGCAAAAAGAGTCACTACTGAATGTGCTTAGTAAATTCAAAAGTGCCATAGGTTGGTCTATTGTTGAAATTAAAGGCATAAGATCATCCATATGCATGCATAAAATCTTGTTAGAGGATGGAGCTAAGCCCACAAGGGATACATAACATCAGTTAAACCCTATTATGAAAGAGTTGGGGAAGAAAGATATTATTAAGTGGATGGATATGGGCATCATTTATCAGATAGTGTATGGATAAGTCCAATCCATTTTTACCCAAAAAAAGAGGAATCAATGTAATGGCTAATGAGTCAAATGAGTTACCCACAAGGACTTTCATGGAATGGAGAGTATGTTTGGATTTTTGCAAGGTGAAAAGCCTACAAGGAAGGGTTATTTTCCTCTTCCATTCATGGATCAAATACTTGATAGATTAGTTAGGCATTCCTTCTTTTTTCCTTCTATAATATGGATATAATCAGATCGTCGTTGCACCTAAAGATCAAGGACAGGCTACCTTTGCATATCCTTATGGAACCTTTTCTTTCAGGAGAATTCCATTTGAATTATGCAATGCTCCTGTAACATTTCAATAGTGTATGATGGATATTTTCTTAGACATGATGGAGAAGCATTTAAAGATCTACAAGGATGTGAAGAAACCAACTTGGTTTTAAATTAAGAGAAGTATCACTTTATGGTACATAAGGGTATTATCTTGGGCCACATAGCCTTAGTTAGGAATATTGAGGTGGATAGAGCTAAGATAGAAGTGATTCAGAAGCTACCACCACCTATTATTGTAAGAAGAGTTAGAAGTTTTCGTGGACATGTGAGATTTTAATGTAGATTTATCAAATATTTTTCCAATGTCTCCAAAGCATGGTGCATTCTATTGGAGAAAGACTTTCCTTTTAGATTTGATGATAAATGTTTAGAGCCATTTTGAGTGCTTAACGAGAAATTAGTGTCAGCACAAGTTATAGTAGCATCGGATTGGAAATGTTCTTTATGCAAGCAAAATTATCAATGATGCTCAAATGAATTATGCCACTACAGAGAAGGAATTCTTAACTATTGTATATGCCTTTGAGAAATTCAGGTCATATTTGGTTGGGATCAAGGTGATTATCTACATGAACCATTATACACTAAAGCACTTCATGTCAAAGAAACATGCCAACCAAGACTAATAAGATGGGTTCTTCTTATATAAGATTTTTACTTGTAAATTCGTCATAAAAAGGGACAAAAAATCAAGTGGCAGACCATCTATCTAGATTGGAAAGGGAAGCTAATACGGATGATAACATGGTGATTGGGGAATCTTTCCTAGATGAATAAATTATTTAAATGGCTCAAATTGACATCACATGGCATGTAGACAATACAAACTTGCTGGTTACCAACATCTTTCCATCTAACTTCACATGGAAACAAAAGAAGAAATTCTTCCATGATGTATAAAAATATTTTTGGGATGACCCTTACCTCTACAAAGAATGTTGAAATGGTATTTTGTGAAGATTTGTCCCTTTTGATGTAGTTGGAAGTATTCTTCACCATTGCTACAACTCAGACTATGGAGGCCACTTTAAAAGCACAAAAAGTAGCAACTAATGTACTTTAGTCTGGTTATTTTTGGTCTACATTATTTAGAGATGCCTACCTTTATGTAATGACATGTGATAACTGCCAAAGCATAGATAATATTTCCAAAAGAGATGAGATGCCCCTAAATTATATACTTGAAGTAGAATTGGTTGATGTTTAAGAAATTGACTTTATAGGACCATTTCCTTCATCCTTTGGTAACCAATACATATTAGTAGGTGTGGATTATGTGTTAAGGTGGGTAGAAGTCATAGCCAACAACAACTATGATGCCAAAGTTGTCATAAAATTTATGAAGAAAAACATTTTCTCTTGGTTTAGAACTCCTAGGATTATCATTAGTGATGGAGGTAGTCACTTCTGTAATAGAGCCTTTAATTTCTAAGCCTGGGATTAAGCATAAGGTATATACCCCCTATCATCCTCAAACAAGTGGGAAAACAAAGGTTTCCAATAGAGAGGTGAAAATAAATTTTGGGAAAATAGTGAATAATTCCAGAAAGGATTGGGCCTTTAAGTCAAATGATTCTTTATGGATGTATAGAGATGCATTTTAAAAACCAATTGGTACTACCCTATAAAGGCTAGTCTATGGATCTAATGAGCCTTTCAAGCTAACCATTGTTTATATCCTTAGCCACCCATTTGAGTTTAACTAAGAATCATTCATATATTTAAGCCTAACCAATAAGCATGACCTTTTACTCTTACATCTTTAGCTTGTATGAAAAATGAAATCATGTGCTATGTTGTAGAGTGAGGTGAAATATTATTCACCCTATTTAAAAAAATATATATTACACAATTAGCCCTTTAAACAAAGAAGAAATAAAAAAGAATAAAATTTAAGATAATTTTGGGGTTATTTTGAAGTTATATACGAAAAACATATATGGAATAAAAGTATGAAAAAATTGGTAAGATATGGTGTACTAGAACATCATGTGAAACTAAATTGTAGTTAAACATTACATCCTGAATAAAAAAAGCTAAGGTTTGGAAAAAACCTAAATGTCTCCATGTATCTACCCCCACCTAAGCCTTCCATTACAAGTATGCAAAGTCCTTTTGATATATAGCTAAATGCATATTTACATTAGTGGAGATGGGTATGAAAAATTGAATTATAAAACTTGTTCTAAGACTTAGTTGATTAGCATGCTAATACAAGTTGATCTCATTAGTGCATTGGATGATGTCATGTGCAACACGCACACACACGCACACACGAATTAATTTGTCAATAACCTTGCATATCCTTGTATTAATGGAATTTTGATTGATGGATATGTGAACCTTATTGTTATGGAATTGTATAATCTTTGAGGGGGATAGTTTCTTCTTAACATGCATGTAATATATAGATATGTGTTTATGAATATGCTACCCATATCATTTTAGCTAGTTAGACTTGGCTTTACTTGAAGGCAAGTAAAGAGTTAAGTTTGGGTTTGATAACATTACAAAAGTAGAGTTATTTAACCACTATTGAACCACTTATTTGTCTTGTTATTTGCTAAGTATCATGAAAAAGTTTAATTTGTGTTTAATTATATCAATGTAGGTAAAATGATGGCAAATAGAGTAAACACGAGTCAAAAATGGGAAAATAAGCATCATGCCACGACATGCAAGAAACCATGTCATGACATGTATTTGTAGCTAGGTATGAATCCAATTTTTAATCAAATAATGACTCTCAACTTTAATCTTCAGCAGCTGGATCATTTTAAGATATGATCTAATGGTCCATATTAAGTGGTTTTCCTTTAAATAAACACCATTCTTGCACAAATTAAACTCGCAATTAACACAAAACCTATTAGCTTCCAAGAAGAGAGAAGAAGATAAAAAAGACAAAATTTTGTAAAGATTCAAGAGAAATTATGCTACAAATCAAGAGATTGAGTGTATCTCTTATTCTTCTCCTTTCTTTATCAATTTTTTTTGCCTTTTTTTATAAAAATTTTGAGCTTTATGAACTTAGTTATATCTAGCTAATTTATTAATCTAGGTGTCTTATGAACCCAATTTTCTACATGTGATGATATAATAATTTACCCCAATTGCAATTTCAATGCAATTATATTATTTAATCTAATTTTTATGCTATTAATGGTTTGGCCAACAATTACTCTATATAGGCAATTAAATAGATTTAAGAGCATTAATTAATTATTTGTCTTGATTAAATAATATGCATATTTTTTAGGAAGAGATGTATGATTGTTATGTGTGTGATCTATAATTGATGAACTTAATGTGTAATGTGCAATCTAATTGGCGTGAGAGTATGATTAGGTTAATTACTATATGATGTGTAGTTCACTTAAGAGAGGAATGCTTGCTAGGTTAGATTCAATTGATTATGTAATTGATTGGTAATTATTTTGGGAAAATTTTTAGTGATTCAAATGCTTAGAAAATTAAGGGATTAAGTATTCCTAGGTTATTTTCTCATATATCTTCGTAGTTGTTAAGCTTTTTGATTAAATTAGTTCTCATTTATTTTCCTTTTTTTATAATTTTCTATTATCCTAATAGTGTTCGATATAATTATATTAATAGGTACTTAGGTTATAAGGTACACAACTCCCTATGGGATCGATATCTATACTTAGGTACATTATATTACTTACACACTTATATACTTGCGATTAGTGTGATCACCTTTATATAACAATACTTGTATCATAAACATGAATAACACCATAGCTTGTTTATCTAATTCAAACTAAAAGATACTATAAAATTGACAAAACATGGTGAGAAAGTCAACTACCTAGTAAACAACAAAGGTAAGGAGTTAACAACTCCTAGAGACTCACTCCCAGTTTACAACCAGCGAAAGAAAAGTAGTTAAAGAAAACATGGAAGTAAAATAACAAGACAAAATGGAACAATAATAAAATAATCAAAGAAGTAGAGAGATTAATTTATATTAATTAAGAAAGGGAAACATGAATAAATACTTTTCAATCATAATAAGATTTGCATATGTTGGCACATACTTGTTTAGAATTATGACTATACTAACCAAATAAAAGAGCATGCAAATATATCAATATAATAAGAAAAACCCACAAAGACCCATGTCAATGTCATAAAACCCTCAACTTGCTTATGGAAACCACTTTACAGCAAATAATCTACTAACAAAAATGCATAACTCAATAGAGATATAACTTTAATACCTCTATCAGTAAGGAAACTTGCCCTTAATGCTTCTATGCTGCCTTGGTAGTTTCCTCCATTACTACTACGATCTAAGATAAATTTGGCTCTCCTCTGGAACCTTTCCATATCTTGATGGTACGAATAGTCACTAATGGTCAATATAACTAAAACTTATAGGTATGGCTTATCCAAAGCATAGTGACCTAAATAAGAAACTTAAGTCTTGGGTGTTAATTCACTTTTAATAAACAAAACCTTGATAAAACCATTTTTCTCTTAAAATAAAAAAGGTACTCGAGGTATTAGCAACTTGGAATTATAAAACAAATTAAACTTTTCAAAAATAGCCATTACAACAAGAAATACATTTAGGTACTATTCCAATTGAAAACATCAATAATAATTGTACCTAAAGAATTTTAGGTACAATTGGAAGCCTTTCTTAAATGTGTTAATTTTAGGAACAATTGTTAACCGTATTAAAAAGTAAAAAATCATTTGACTTTTTTTCCAATTTGTGAAACATTCATAGGTACAATTAACAACTGTACCTAAAAGTCAAGCTTTAGGTACAATTATTAACTATACCTAAACCTACATCTACCCACATGTTACACAACATAGCATAAAGTCTCCCACTTTTTTTGTTCAAAAAATAATTTAAAGACTTGAAGAAAAATATTGGAGGCAGTACATCACAAATATGTTAAGAAACAAATGAGAAAAAGTCAAAAAAAGGGAAAATTGGACAAAATTTGTCAAAATAGTAAAAAATGCCAAGTCCCAAGCACGCTATGTCGAGCGGCGTGCATGTCACATTGAGCCCCATGCGCGCTATGTTGAGTCTAGCCTACCTCGCATGCGTATTTTCTGAGTCCCTGTGCTAATGCGTGTAGCCCTCGTTTGGAGCAAATCCCACGCGCGTTAGCACTCGTCCTACCACAAATCTTTCCCCACAAGCGTGCCAGCCTGTCCAAATGCATCCAAAATCACTTTTTGAGATATTCTCCCACTTTTTTTGGCCTTTTCCTCATCTATAAAAGGACCATTTCCACCATTGTAAACATCATCCTTCAATTCCCAAATATAACACATTTCTCTCTTTCTCTCTCAAGAAAGCTTTCTTAGTTTTTTTTAGTTTTAAAGTTCTTCTCTTTTTGAGAAGAGCTAGTTATGCTTATGTAGATTTCTAGTTTTTGATTCAATAAACAGAAATGAAAATCCGTTTGGAGGTTTTCTAGAAACAGAATTAGCATCAAAGTTCTATAAGGATTCTTTTGAGGTATAATTTGAAATGAATTCTTTACAATTATTTTTATGTTTTATTCTTATATGTTATATTTAATTTATCTGTGATTAAATTTAACATGGTTGGCACGCTGTTATGCTTGAGAAATATTAAATAGGTAAAACATTTCTATAAAATAAATTGATTTTATTGTTATTCAAGATTTTATATTTATGATGTTAGAGATAAATATATTATATTTCATTACAAACTTAAATCGAAAAATTAGATTTTAAGGTTTAATTATCCACTTTGATTTAGAGTAGTGCTCTTTTATTTGTTGGTACAATCAGTCGGAAGTTAGAGTAAATCTCTATTTTAGAAGTTTTTATATGAACTATTATTCGAAAATGTATTGAAAATATATTTTCAGTAATGGTTTTAAAACTTGAAAGTTATTCTCGGATAATTAAATTCTTAGGTTTAATTTGAACACCTTGAATAAAGTTTAAAATGCATAACCCCACCAAATGTGGCATTTAAATGGTTCATTTTCAATCTCTTAGAAAAAATAAATTAATTTAATTAACTAAATTAATTATTGATAATTGATTTGTTTAATTAATAAAGAATATCTAGCCTCATCAAATGTGATATTTATATAAAAAGAGAGAATCAATAAATATGAATTCATATATTTAATAACTTAAATAATATGAGAAAACATAATTAACTTAATTATTTATCCATAAATACTCCATTGTTATGAATGAAAAAATATTTGCATAATGGTTTATTGAATCCATATCTATGCTTATTTTTATTAGATTTGGAAACACAAAAAAATTAAAATATCATGATAGGATGTAAAAATCTAGACATTCAATACTAAGTCCTATAGAGATCATCTAATAATGCTGAAAAAATAAGAAAAGTGTTTAGAGTAGAAAAAAATAATATTTATCACTCAAAATAAAGTATAATGAACTCAAAATATTTCTTACAAGTGTTGTCTCCACTATTTGATTCCTAAACACTGAATTTGGATTTAATATAATTTCCACACCTTATCAAGAAATACTAGTCATGACAAAAACTAACTAATTGTCATATACTCCATGATATGTTTTCAAAAATTAATCTAACAGTACAAAATACTTAACTATTTACTTAAATTTGATTTAAAGAAATGATAAATTTTTGTTGAGAAATTTTTAAAAACTAATCCTAATATTCTAAAAATTACTAAACCACACAAAGAAAAAAAAATCAAACACAATAAAAATGAAAATGTAAATATAAATTTTTTAAAATTGTTAAAGTTTTGAAATTAAGCATGGTAACTTTTCACTATCCCAAAAATAGAGCTAACATTGTCCTCAATATAACAATTATAAATTAAAGATAAAGAAAAAAGAGAAGAAAAGTTACCTAATTCCTGTGAATATGCAAGTAATGATGGAGAAATGTAGATGCATCCATCATGTTCATCATTAAAGTACACATAGACATATCGTTGTGAACTTCTAACATCTCAATAAATATTTTTAGTTTTAACAATTCTAAAATTATGCACATGCAATTAAACTAAAATAAACAAAAGAAATTAAATAAATAAAACAAATAAAATAAAATAACCTAAAATGAAGGGTTGTCTTCCATCCAGTACTTAGTTTAACGTCTTAGAATGACATAACTTGGAGATTTCATTTTAAATAAACTCAATGTCCCCATATCAAACCTACAGGTATGACAAGGTTATCTACCTATACTTTTTAAGTCATGCCCTATGGATTTTCAAAATTGTATTTACTTAAAACTAGAGACATGATTGTGGGTTTTAGATAATCCACTTCTAGGTGTAAGTAAAATAACTAAGGCATCAAAACACATTTGTACCTAGATTTAACATAACAACTACCTCATTTTATCACAGATTGTGATTAAAAACGTTAAAATTTTGGAGATAGCTTCATAATTTATTTATTTTGTTTATTTTTTTATTATAATTTCTAAGTTAAATGATATAATCAATATTAACTAAGAGTGCTTCCAGGAAAGAATTGTGGGAAAAAACCTCTTTAAAAACCATCCTTCTAGACATAGCAACGTTCCTAAGAAAGACTAGTGACACAAATGCTTCCAAGAACTAGTCTCCTAGATAGAATTTCCTTAGATCTTTACTTTTTATGCTATTAAAATTTATGTTAGTTAAATTTAAATCTAAGTTAATAAATCTAAGTTAGTTAAAATCTAAGTTAATTAAGTTAATTAAGTTAGTTAAAATCTAAGTTAATTAAACTAATAAATTATGTTAAGTGAAAATTCTAAGTTTAAGTAGATAAATTAAGTTTTTTAAAATTAAAATTAAAAGTGAAAGTAAAAAGTTAATTAATTTTTTTTCTAAATTTTTTAATAATTTTTTTTTAAAAATGAAAAATTAAAATTAAAATTAAGACAAAATCGACATGCAATGATGATCATGCGAATACTTTAGTTTTATATTGGTAAAACTCTCGCAAGTGCATGAATCATTTTATAGCAAATGATAAGTATACTCTTAAGGTCAATCTAAAGGAGGAAAATAAGTGGTTTTTAATTTATTATTCTAAATCTTAAAAATGAAATTAAATCATAAATATCATGTCACAATATATTGGTTTGTTTGTTTCATAATCTAAAAACATAAAAAAATAAACATAAATACTATGCCAAATTTTTATCATTCATAACAGTGGAGTATTTAAGGATATAATAATTAAGTTAATTATGCTTACTCGTATTATTTAGGTTATTAAAAATATAATACTATGCCAAAAATGACCTTTAAAGTCGGTCATTAACCGACTTTAAATATGATGACTTAAAAATGTAAAGTTGGTTTATGCATTGAATTTTTAATTTTTTTTAAAAAATTTATTCATTTTTTATTATACTCAAAATCTGTATTCGATCACATAATAATAGAAAAAACCCAAATCTGTTTAACAAATAGTTTAAATAATACAAATAATTGAAAAATTAAATATTAATTAATTACTTGAGAATTAAATTTATTACAAAAAAAAAAATTTATATACAATACAAATATATTTAACTTAAATTACAAATAAAATGATGTCGTCTCTTTTGTCATGGATTTTATCATATTCCCACCTTTTTTCAAGAAGAGGAAGCTTGGTTTGCTTAGAATCACCAGCATAGTGACCAAGAAACTGAGCAAAAAATAACTAGTCCATATAATAATCTATTCCCCTAAATACATGAGCATGTAAACATGTATTAAACAAGTAGTCCAAACTTGAGAGACACATGAATGAAAAATTACCATGGTGTTTTTCTATGTTATTCAAGATCCTCAGATTCCTCTCCTGATGTTACCATGTTATAATTAAAACATTATATGAATACCATCTTTGATGGGGTTAGATATCCTTTGTTAATTAAACAAATCAATTAACACATATGAGTGGGGTCGATAACTAATTTGGTTAATTAAATTAATTCCTTTTTTTCTAAGAGATTGAAAATGAACTATTTAAATGACACCTTTGATGGGATTAGACATTTTTAAACTTTATTCAATATGTCCAAATTAAACCTAAGAATTTAATTATTCGAGTACTAACTTTCAAGTTTTAAAACCATGACTAAAAATATATGGTCAATACATTTTTGAATAATAGTTCTTATAAAAAATTTTGAAATAGAGCTTCATTCTAACTACTATGCAATTTTACCTAAAAAAACACTACTTTAAATCAGACCGGATAATTAAACCTTAAAATCTAATTTTTAGATTTAAGTTTGTAATAAAAATTAATATATTTCTCTGTAACATCCTTCATATAAAATATTGAATAAAAACAAAACCTATTTATTTTATGGAAATGTTTTACCTATTTAATATTTCGTAAGTATAACAACGTTATTATTATATCATATTTATAAACAGCCAGTTGTGTTAAATTTAATCACAGATAAATTAAATATAAGATATAAGAATAAAATATAAAAAATAACTATAAAGAATTTATTTTAAAATTATACCTTAAAAGAATCCTTATAGAACATTAATATTAATTTTGTTTATAGAAAACCTCCAAATGGATTCGTAATTTCACTTATTGAATCAAAAATTGAAAATTTACAAAAACATAACTAGTTCTTCTCAAAAAATGAAGAACTTAAAAATTAAATAAAACTAAGAAAGATTTCTAGAGAGAGAAAGAGTTGAGAAAATTATGTGTTTTACAATGGAAAAAATGGTTGTTTTATAGGTGAGAAAAAGGCCAAAAAAGGTGAGAAAATATTTCAAAATTTGAATTTGGACGCATTTGGGGTGCAAAAATTACGACGACTGGCGTTTGGCTCGATAGATGGGTGTTTGGCAAGTACGGGACATGACTCTGGCATAGGATAGCGCACGTGAGACATGGTGTAGGCGTATGTTGATGCATGCAAAAATTGGCATGGTGTGTGCTGAGTATGTTCCAGGCGTGTGTTTGACATGTGCTTGCTGCGTGTGCTAGCAACATGCGTTTGAGCATGTGCTGGGCGTGTGCCAACTTGTGTTGGATACATACAGGGGTGTATTGGGCATGTTCTGGCATTGTCTGAGCATCCACGTGGATGGGTGTGCGTGCGAGCGCTAGTGTACACGGGACTCGGCGCGGATTGGCAAATGCGTGTAGTATTTTGACATTTTTGACCCATTTTGTCCAATTTTTCCATATTTTTGAATTTTCCTCATTTTTTTTTCTCAATATATTTGTGAATGTGTTTCCTCTAGTATTTTTGTTTGAGTCTTTAAATTATTTTTGAACAAAAATACCTAAAAATAATAATAAAAATACTTGTGATTCCAAAAAGATAAATTTATATAAAAATATGATAAAATCATACAAATATGAATCTATTCAATCAATTAAAGTATATTAAATCATGATAATTTTAGTGCTTTTTAAGCACTCATCATTAAGCCTATACAATTGAACACCGATAGGAAAAAACACATGAAAAGTACACAACTCCCTCGACTTCATGCAATACTCCCCTAAATGCATGGAAGTTAGACAAAAATATGTAGTACAAGCTTACATGCACAACACATGCAATGCATATCATGGAAACAAACACATAGTTGTGCATAGAAACTTCTCCCCCTTTTTTGACACAAAAATTCAAAGAAATATCTCTATTTGAGAGAAAGAAGGCATACAAGTGTGAAATAAAAAAAGGAAAAGTAAAATGAGAAAGTTCAAAGAACAGGAGTGTTCTTAGATTATACAATGCACTTAATGTAAGCATTCACTAGGCCATCAATCCATGATGCATTCAAGTAAGATTATGACTAAAAATTTAATGTCATGCTCAGTGTGTGTTGTGCTAAACTTGTTTACTATATATGTACTCTCAAGAAATGCTTATGTTGACCAAATAAATAGATATGTAGGCTCAAGTTGAACAAAAAAAAAGTCCACATTTAGGCTTTCTCTCCACTAATTTAGGTGCCAACCAAAAAGAAATCAATAGGTCTTTCAAAGCTTGTAATGAAAGGTTGAGGTTTGGGTAGATAAGAAGAGACATTTATAGGTTTAAGAACACCTTTATTCAACTAAAAAAACACTTTAAGCAAAGAGTTCATAACCATAAGAGTAAACCTTTAAACTTAGGTTCTTTTCCTTTTACTTCTTAATATTTATACATTTACATTCCCAATACATAGGATATTTTTCTTGTACAACTTAACATTTATTTATTGATACCTCCTTGTACTTTTTCTCTTTCTTTTTCCTTTCCTTTCCTTTCCTTTTTTATTTTCTTAAAACATGAGGGTAAAATAGACACTCCTAAATGAAATAAGTTCAATAAGTAACATAATTGAAACTCAAATGAAGGTGTACATGGTAAGTGGGATTTATCATTTATGTTAAGGCAGAAGGGATAAGATCCAAGCTCAATAAGGTAAACTGAGGATAAAAACATTTTGGTAGCAAGAAAGGATCAAACAATCCAAATATGCCCTAAATCCTTTTTCTATTCAAGTAGTACCTATAACTCAAAGAAGACATAAATCCTCTTTCTATCCAAACAGTACCTATAATTTCACCTCAGTAGATACTAAATTGGATTCAAAAGCTTGTTAGAGAGATACAAATCATCAAAGCAAGAAGTACACACAAACTTTTCAAAACAACCATATATATTCACAATGTTATGGCAAGTCTAAGAGAAAAAAATTCATTTTAGGAAGACTATAGAAATTTAGTCATACATATATTGAGAAAATGCACACATCATGATAGCCAAATTGAAATTTAAGTTAATAGAAAGTCAACCATAAAAAACAATGGTTCTTCAAAACAAGTTCATTTCATAAGTAGATAAATGAACACATGTCTAGCACTAAAAAGTAACACATACAAGAAAAGAGAATATAATAGAAAAAAATAGCATGCAAAGTTCTTCAAACTCATAAAAATTTGAAGAATACAAGAACAAAACTATCAAGGTGAGATACAAACACCAATAGCCTTTATAAAGGATTAATACCTTTAAAAGTCTAGAGGTTTAGTAAAAATATCAACAAGTTGGTGATCAAGTTTTGATATGCTGCAGAGTCAAAGTGCTCAATTCAACAAGATCTCTTATAAAATTATGACAATTATCGATGTGTTTGGTCCTCGAATGTTGGATCAGATTTTTTGAAATACATATAGCATTGGTTTTGTCACAATGTAAAAGAACATTTTTAACGTTGATGTCACAGTCAAAAAATATTTGTTTCATCCAATGTAATTGTGAGCATTACAATCCAGTAGTAATATATTCAACCTCAACAATTGAGAGAGAAATTGAACTCTGATTTTTACTATGCCATGAGATCAAGGAATTTCCCAAAAAGAAAAACCTTCAGATGTACTTGTTTGTCATTATTATGTACAGCTAAACCAACATTAGAGTATCCAACCAACTCTACAATAGTATCCCTAGGATACCAAATACAAACTTTTGAAGTACACTTGACATATTGGATGATTCTTTTGACTTTCATAGGATGTGATTCTTTGAGGTTAGCTTGGCAACTAGCACAGAAACAATAGAAAAAGGAGATATCAGGGCAACTTGTAGTCAGATGCAGAAGTTTTCTCAACATTCTTGCCTATAAAGTCTTGTTTAAGTTTTAGATTGGTATTCATAAGGTTCGAGTAGAAGAGGTAGTATTCAAACAAAACTTCTTAACAAAATCCTTGGCATACTTAGTTTGAGATAAGAAGATCTCATCCTTCATTTGTTTAATTTGAAATCCAAGAAAGAAATTTAGTTCTCCAACTAAATTCATCTCAGACTCACTTTGCATAGTGGCTATGAATTTTTGAGCTAGATCATCTTTAATGGATCCAAAAATGATGTTATCAATATAGAATTAAGCAAAAATAACCTCTCCTTGAATTCTTGAGAGGAACAAAGTCTTTTTGCCACCTCTTCTCAAAAAACTGTTATTTAGGAGAAACATGATGAGACATCATAACAAGCACATGGTGCTTTCTTCAACTCATACAATGAATTCTTTAGTCTCATTACATGGTTTGGAAAGTGAGGGTCTTCAAAACCTTTTGGTTATTCTACATAAACCTCTTCTTTGATGACACCATTTAGAAAAGGACTTTTGATGTCCAAAAGGGGTTAAGGTTTCATCAAAGTCTATCCCTTTTATCTGAGTATACCCTTATGTTACCTTAGTGAGGTCCATGGAAAAGTTATAAAAAGTCACATTTTTTTATTCTGAAAAATGATAAGTGAATTTCATAAATACCCATACCTGAAACAAACCAAAAACACAAGTGACAATGTAAGCTTACTTGTACACTCGCTCATCAAAAACTAACACTTCACCTACCATACACACTATGAAAACAAATCTATGGTATATGTAAAACATGATTTCAATAATAATGTTCCCAAAAATATGCATGTATTAGTTACTAATCTAAAATAACAAACCATACATAGATGGCAATACAACACTTGAGTAAAATAAAATAGACACTGTGTTTTGTACATAGGAAGCCAACAATGACACGAAAACCTACATGACTTACAAATGCAAATAATGAGTTGATTTCTACTAGAATTTTCACTGGTTGGAGAATTTTCATGGACTATAAAAGGATGGAACAAAGCCACCTAAAAAAATCATTTCTCTCTTCCTTTTTCTGACCAATTGTTTAGATCATCCTACCAGAAAAAAGTTCTATTGTTTTTTAGATGGATATTCAAGGTATAATCAGATTATTATAGCACTTCAAGATCAACATAAGAACACCTTGACATGTACTTATGGTACATTCTCATTTTGGAGGATGCCATTCAGACTTTGGAATGCACCTGCCACATTTTAGACGTGTATGATGGAAATTTTTACAGATATGGTAAAGCATTTTGTTGAGGTATTCATGGTTGACTTCTCAATGTTTGAATATTCATATGACTCTTTCTCAAATAATTTGGTTTAAATATTGCAAAGTTTAAAGAAACAAAGCTGATTATAAATTAGGAAAAATGCTAATTTATGGTAAAAGAAGGGATTTCTTTGGGACATAAAGTTTCTAAGAGTGGGCTTGAATTTTATAAAGAAAATATTGACACCATAGAGAAGCTACATGACCAAATTTTGTGAAAGGAATTTAATACTTTCTTGGGCATGCGGGTTTTTATAGGTGATTTATTCGAGACTTCTCTAAAATCTTGAAACCTTTTGTGTAATTTGCTTGAGAAAGACAAGCCATTTTTCTTTGATGAAGCTTGTTTTCAAGCTTTCTTGGAATTGAAGAACAAACTTATTCAGCTCGTATAATTTTAGCTTTAGATTGGTCCTCACCTTTTGAACTTAAATGTGATGCTAGTGGTGTGGTGGTAGGGGTTCTTTTAGAACAATAAAAATACAATGTGTTTCATTCTATATATATTATAATAGTAGAAACTTACAAAGAGATAAACTCAACTACACTATGATGGAGAAAGAGCTACTAGCCATTGTCTTTGCATTTGACAAGTTTTGGTCCTAGTCGGCTGGAGCTAAAGTCATTTTATACACTGACCACTCGACCGTCAAATATCTTATAAAGAATAATGATGCCAAGCCAAGACTTATTCAATGGGTATTATCATTGCAAGAATTTGTTTTTGGAAATCAAGGATCATAAAGGGACCAAGAATCAAGTAGCTAACCATCTTTCTATATTTGATCAAGAGAAAGAGAATTTGGTTGTAATTAATGAATTTTTTTTATGAGTAGCTCTTTTCAATTTCTCAAGTTCAAGTGTCATGGTATGCATATTTTGTCAATTTCTTGGTCAGTGGATTATTGCCACTTGATTCAAATTCCTAACAAAAGAAATTTTTTTTCTACAATGTGAAGTTCTACTATTGGGATGAGCCATTTTTATTCAAGCAATGTATGGAACAAATGATTAGAAGGTGTATCAATCCCTAAAGGAGGGATGGTGAATATCTTGCAACAATGTCATTCCTCACCTTATGGAGGCCATTTGGAGGAACTAGAACAACCTCCGGTTTTGTTAGCTTTCTTTATGCAAGGATGTTCATAAGCTTTTACTTCAATGTGATAGAACCCAATGGGTTGGAAACATCTCTAGGAACCATGAAATACCTCAAAACAACATCTTAGAGGTTGAATTCTTTGATATATGTGGTATAGACTTTATGAGGCCTACTTCTTGAAGTTATAGTAATCAATATACCTTATTGGCTATTGACTATGTTTCAAAATGGGTGGAAGCTACTACACTTCCTACCAATGATGCCAAGGTGGTGGTGAGATTCCTCAAGAAAACCATCTTCACCCATTTTGGTAACCCTCATGCCATTATAAGTGATGAAGGAACTTACTTTTGCAACAAACAATTTATGGTATTGTTGGCCAAATATGTAGTCAAGCATAAGGCTACAACACCTTACCATCTTGAGCTAGTGGCCAAGTTGAAATCAAGAGGGCCGTAGAGACAACTATTTGTCCTAGTTATAAAGATTGGTTTTCAAGTTTGTATGATGCATTGTGGGCCTATAGGAAGGCATTCAAAACACCTTTGGAAATGTCTCCTTAGAAGCTTATGTTAGAAAAGGCTTGTCATTTACCAATGGAACTTGAACACCATACATATTGAGCTATCAAGAAGTTAAATTTGGATTTACTAGATACTAGAGACAAGAGGTTTTTACATAACTAAATGAATTAGATGGGCTTAGAAACCAAGCTTATAAAAATTCCAAACTTTACAAAGAGAACCAAACAATGGAATGATAAGAGGATAGCTCCTAAAACCTTTGATTTTGGCAAGAATTTTCTTTTATTCAATTCAAGATTGAAACTCTTTCCAGGGAAGCTAAGGTCATGTTATTTAGATCCATTATGAATAACTTAGATTTTTCCATTTGGGGTTATGGAATAAACTGAAGAAAAATCAAGGAGAGTTTTCAAAGTGAATAGCCAATGAATCAAGCACTATTGGGGAGGAAATATAGACCTTTATTTCACTCACCGATGCATGAAAAATAGAGAAAGTTAAGTTTTCAATTCTTAAACAAGCCCTCACGGGAGGCAACCCATGTTTTCTAATAAATTATGTTTTTCAATTCAATTTGCAATTGTGTTTTGTTATTTTGCATTTTTAATTTAGTTATTTTATTATTTTTTATATGTTATTGTAAGAAATTGATTACAAAGCAAAAATATTTCAACAAAACAACATCAAATATTCGAGAAAGGAAAATTAAACAAAACTGGGAAAAATTGCTATAACAATGCTAGAGTAATGCTATTTCAAAACTTTTCTAGTTTTTCTTTGTTAGAACAAGAAATGTCATGGAGATTGATAATTTTTGAAGAGAAGAAAAAGGCTCATGAAAATGAAATTTTGAGATAACATGGATAAACCCAATTTGAAAGCCTACCAAGGCCTATGTAGGAGCTCATTGTTTTTACCCTACCCCACCCACTAACCCACTCTCACACTCACAACTCCTTTTTGTGCACTATGAAGTTCCCTCTAACCATTTTCATTTTCACACCCAAAAGCTTTAGACTCCTTCTATAACCTTAAGCTTGTAGAAATGTAAGTGAGGGGAAAGAGTTGTTTTAAATTTCCTTTGGTCCATATATCTCTATAAATCAAAATAAATCTCAACACATTACAATCACACCTTTCTCCTATTTACCTTAAGCTCAACAAAAATTGGTTTAGGTATCACAATAAACTCCTAAATCGTACGTTATTTGAAGTTTTTGTGAGTTGGATATTGCAATTTCTAAACGAATAATATGTGAAGTTTTTGGGTACAATATATGAAATTTTGGGTTCAATTTGTGAAATTTTTATTCAATCTATCAAGTTTTCAGGTTCAGTCTATGATTTTATTTCGGGTTCCAATCTGTGACATTACAATTTATAAGTTTATGAGTGAGATAAGTGACAATGGAAAGGAAAAAAAGTATAGGTATGAAGACAACAACTACAAATAAATTTATTAGTGAGAAAGTAAGGGATAAATGTGGTGAAATTGTTAGCAAAAGGTCAATTTATGTTGAAATAGAGTTCAGATTTACTGTTGAGGAAAATTATGGGTACCTACATATGTGCAAAAAATTATTGAAATAAATAATTTTAATGAGTTTACTAAGCAACTAGAAAATGCCATGGTACCAATGGCCTATGAATTTTATGCTAACTTTCAAGATGATGACCAAGACTTGGTACTAGTATGAGGAGTTAAGGTCTCTTTTGGGAAGGCTGATATCATTAACATCTTCAAGTTAGAAACACATAATGATGGAAATGATGGATATATTCAATCACTTGATGAATCTGGTTAGGAAGAAATGTTGTTGAGGGTTTTTGAACTTGAAACAACATGGGACAAATCAACTTAAGGAGCCGTTATCATCAATAGGGGAAGGGTAGCCCTCCTTGATGCAATCTTGTCAAGAAGGTAGCTCAATATTAGAAAGCTCATATCTGAGCAAATAAGAATGAGTGTTGCAAGAAAAAAAAGGAAACTTGATGTTTCCTTTAGTTATAAAAACTCTATATAGGGCCTTTGATATGCCTATTGCTAAAGAAGAATAAAAGCTTAAAATAAAAAACCACAATCTTACAAGTTGTCATTGCTAGGATTTTGCAAGAAAATAATAAGCCTGAAACACCTGTTCAAGAGCATCCAACATTTCTTTCCTACTTAGTAATTCAAAAGGAAAATCATTTGAGAGATTTGGAAGTTTAACAATTTCCTTTCATGCAACAGCCAAAGCAATTTTGGAAATATCAATACGAGAGAGACATTACCCTTCATATGAACATCTGATCTAATTCCAAGATTTTTTTCTCATTTATATAATTCCTAAAGAATATTATTAAGAAAGAGAAGGAGGAAATTGGAGAACAAGAGGAACCCTAACCCAAGCACCCCTCCTTCCTCCTTCATAAAGGACGAATATGGGGAACCAAACATCATAGAGGAAGTTCAAATAATTGAGCAACTAGAGTCCTCCAAAAAGCAATGTAAATCCAAGCTATCAAGCATAGCCAAACTCATTATCCTCAAGGATGATAGGTCTATGCAATGCCTCTAAAATCAATTAAGAAGGGTATAAATCCATTGATGCACTTTGTTGTAGGAAAACATGGACGTTTTCTTTACTTTTGTTCCTTTTGTTCAATTTCCTTTTCTTGTTGAATTTTTTGTATTTTGTTGTGTTGTTTTGAACTATTAACAATGAGGGCACTACATGATTTCATTTTGAGGGTGGAGTATTTTTTATTATGATTTGGTTTAATGGGTGGTGTAATTTTGAACTTTTGGCATATTTGCTATGGTTTGTTTTACTTGCTTTATTAAACATGATATGTTGTGATATTTTAAAATTTGATGCTATTAATGTTTGCTCATTTTTATTTTAAGTTTATTTTGTTTATTTATTTGTAAGAACATCTTTTATTTGTGTAAAGAATTAATTTGATAAGGTGATGATAAATATTTTAAAAAAATATTGTTTTAGAATGCTAACCTCGTAACAATTTCTACAATAATCATGGTTTGATTTTGATGTAAACTTAGAGAGAGTTTAACTCATAGGAGAGCTTAACTCTCTAAAATTTATTTGGAGAACCCTCATAGAAAAATCCTAGATGTCTTTTAGCTAATGAGATGATTTAGGTTGGATCGATTATGCCTTCCTATCCACTCTTGATTTACATTGTATCCTTAGTACACCCCTTTGAGCCTAATTAAATCTGTTTCTTTCTTTGATAACCTATATTATAACCTAGCATTTTGAATTATATCCTTTCTTTACCTCACAAGATTAATATCACTTTAAAGATTGATTTAGAGCCAAATTAGACATTTTGAGAAGCATTGAAAAGTTTAGGAGGACTAGAGGAGCTTTGTTTAGATGAGACTTTATTAGTTTGTATTTATTTTTGTTATTTTGCATTTAGTTCATTTTAGTGTTACATTGTATGCTTATATAAAGAAAGAACAAAGAAAAAGATAGAAAAGAGAGATACAAGTCAGTTTTATTAAAGAAAGGAAGAAAAAAAATCATCACAAGCTTGATTGTAGTTTCTTACTTTGAGTTACATTAAGAAAGCTTGACCTTTTTAGCTTAGAGTTTTGACCTTTTTCTTCTAACTATTTATACATATTTATCAAGTTCATATGAACACTCTTTGGCATAATTTTGGTTTTTTTCCTAGGAACATGATGATATTGCATTGGATTCATATAATATAGAGCCTTCCTCACTTGTCATGGGTGATCTAGACCAAATGTATAATACAAAACATCTTTTCAAGTTCATTTAAAGAATCATCTTTTTCTATTTTCAAGTTCATGATTTCTCCCATTTCTATTAAGAAATTTATTTTTGGCATATGCCTTTTTGATTGTTTGCTTCTTTCTTACAAGATATTTATTGAAAAACACAAAAAAAGTTATATTAATTGAATATATTACAAGACATTGTGAAAAACAATAAATCTATGAGTAATATACCATAAACTTATCAGATTGTCTATAATTGACCAAGTCTTTCTAATGAGCATCAATGATCTAAGGCATTTTTGGTGGTTTTGTGTAAACATATTTTTTGTTTAATGGGTTTAGGAAAGGCCTTATATAATGATCATTAGGTTTCCTTGTTTTATATTCCTTTCATATCAAACTTTCTATTCTATAGTAATATGTTTTCCAAATCTCAAGAACATTATACCTAACATGAAAAAGTCATAACAAAGTTGTAAGTACCAATATTTTTCATAAATTACTATATTGGTTGTAATTTTAAAGTATAACCTTGTTGCTCTTCCAAATGTTTCATTTTTTTTCAGATCTTTGTACTTTTCTCCAATCTAGATTAATCATTATTCCCCTATATCATTTATAGGTTCTGTATTTTCAACAATCTCAATGATGGGTCAACCATCTGGGTTATCAATTTAATCAGGTATATTGGTCCACCCTTCCTTTTGTACTCTAAAGCATATATCTTCGAAATCCTCAACCTCTACTTATTTACTTCATTAGATTGATTGACCTAATCATTCATGTTGAACTCAAAATCATCATCCCTGATGCTAAACAAAGATGATAAAAAATATTAGTTATAAAAAATTTATATCTTAGACATAAACATGAATAAATTTCATAAGAATTATTAAGTAAATATATTATATATATCTTCTACATTTAGTTTACTAAGTTACCATCAATCTCTTTACATAGACACATTGATGAATCATCATCCTTAAATTAGAATATAGGTTCAAATTTAGAACAAAAGTAGTGAAACATTCAAGGTTGCGCAACGAGTCCAGTACATCATCTTCCTGGGTGTTATTTTCGTCATCTTTGGAACCTATTATTGATAGGATATCAATGGTTAGACCCAATTTGTCTAATTTACATCAACAATGAGTGTGTCTTCCACCCAATCAAATAAGAAAACCATTTCTTTGAACATCTCATAATCAACCTCTCAAATTTCTTGAATTATCTCATAATATATCTTATCATATAGCAAAGGATTACCATAGACACTTGTAAATTACCAAATTTCTACTACCAACTTCACACCACTATTTTGGTTTACATGCAAGTCATCCTTTCGTTGAGTGGTAAATTTGCATCCATTGATAAGAATACCTTGGTGCTTCTTGATCGGGGCAGAACCGACATCGCCGATCCTACCCGTTCATTTGGTTTTATCTATTTATAAAACTCTCGCAAGTGCACGAATCATTTCGTAGAAAATGATTAGTATACTCCCAAGGTCGATCTAAGGAAGTAATGTATGTGGTTTTTAATTTATTATTCAAACTTTTAAAAACGAAATTAAATCCTAAACATCCTGTCACGATATTTTGGGGTTTTGTGTTTTTAATCTACTTACATAAAAATAAACATAGATTCAATAAACATTTATGCAAATTTTATCATTTATAATGGTGGAGTATTTATGGATATAATAATTAAGTTAATTATGCTTGCTCATATTAATTAGGTTATTAAAGATATGAATTGATATTTATTGATTCTCTCTTTTTTATATGAATACCACCTTTGGTGGGGTTAGATATTCTTTGTTAACTAAACAAATCAATTAACACCTATGGGTGGGGTTGATAACTAATTTGGTAAATTAAATTAATTCCTTTTTCTAAGAGATTGAAAATGAACCATTTAAATGCCACCTTTGGTGGGGTTAGACAGTTTAAACTTTATTCAAGGTGTTCAAATTAAACCTAAGAATTTAGTTATCCGAGTAGTAACTTTCAAGTTTTAAAACCACTATTGAAAACATGTTGTCAATACATTTTCAGATAATAATTCTTATAAAAACTTTTGAAATAGAGCTTCACTCTAACTACCGGGCGATTGTACCAACAAATAAAAGAGCACTACTCTAAATTAGACCGGATAACTAAACCTTAAAATCTAATTTTCAGATTTAAGTTTGTAATGAAAAATAATATATTTCTCTCTAACATTCTTAATATAAAATCTTGAATAAAAATAAAATCAATTCATTTTAGAGATTTTTACCTATTTAATATTTCGCAAGCATAACAACGTTATTATTACATCATGTTTATAAACAACCAACAGAGTTAAATTTAATCACAGACAAATTAAATATAACATGTAAGAATAAAGCATAAAAATAACTGTAAGAAAATAAAATCCTTACAGAACTTCGATGCTATTCCCGTTGCTGGAAAACCTCCAAGCGGAATTTGCACTCCCATTTATTGAATCGAAAAGCTAATAAATTACAAAAACATAACTAGTTCTTCCCAAAAAGGGAAGAACTCTAAAACTAAGAGAAATTAACTAAGAACAACTAAAAACTAAGAAAGAAACTAAGAAAAGCTTAAAAACTAAGAAATGAGAGAAAAAAAGAGAAGAGAAGAATGGTTTTGAGGTGTGGTATGAAGTGAAGAGAAGGGGTGTATTTATAGGTGAGGATGGAGAGAAAAAGTGGGGGAAAAAATGTTAAAAAAATGTGAAAACGCGGAGTGGTAATTACTGACGTCATACTGATGACGTCAGCATGACATGAGGCGACTGCACGCAAAAAATGGGGCGAAATGGCAGTGGCGCATGCGGAGGGCAGCTGGGGCGCGCACAGGCGTGTGCAGAAGGCAGGCGCTGCGCGCACGGGCGTGCGCGAGAGCATGAGATACGCGCGTGGGCGCGCGCGGGCTGATGCACGCGGACGTGGGGCGTGCTGCGCGCGGCTGGGCGCTGGCGCGCTCGGGTCTGGGCGGCTGGGCCGCGCGATTTTCTCCTTTTTGACATTTTTGACCCATTTTGTCCAATTTTTCCATATTTGTTGACCTTTCCCCATTTATTTATTAATATATTTGTGATGTATTGCTTCCAGTATTCCTCTTTAAGTCTTTAAGTTACGTTTTTAAGTGAAAATACCTGAAAAATAATAAAAACACCCGTGATTCCGAAAAAGACAAATTTATATAAATATATGATAAAACATATAAATATATATATTTTTAATCAATTAATGTGCATAAAATCATGGTAATTTTAGTGTTTTTTGAGCACTCATCACTTCTTCACTACATATTTTGGACCATGTGTGAGCCATTCCAAAGATTCAGTTATTGAATAATTAGGAACTTTAATTTTATCAAAAATCTATCCCTTGAAAAATATATAATGATTAAATAATATTCATGTTCATAAATTCAAATATAATTGATTTTTATGTTCCGAAACAATTACATATTCACACAGTCAGTTGATAATTTTTTTTCTTATGCTCATCTTGCAACCATTTCTCTCTTTCTCTTCACTTATAGCATGAGTTTCCTTTTAAGATATTCATGTGCATTTTAACAATGACAAATCTTTATATAGATTATTATGTTTAAAGAATTAAAGAATATCAATAAAATAATATGAACATTTTGAGATGCTTACCCCATATATGGTTCAACCTCCATGTTATTTGATATGACTAATTAGTGACATTGCTCCCAATCAAACTCATTGATAGAAAATTTATAACCAATAGATATCGGAACAGCAACATCTAATATTTTGTGATCCATGAAAAAATTGTGGGTAGGATTTTCAATAGCATCCATACCAACAAGATATTCATAATAGAATTCAATGCCATCTTCTGCAATATAGTGCTCAGTCATGCAACCATCAAGTCTATTATCCCTTGGACATAACCATATATCTTTTAAAAGGATGCATCTAATGTAAGTATATGAGATTGCACAATTTCATTTTAAAACCAAGTGAATTATTAAATGTATCATAATATCAAAAAAAGAAGGCAGAAGAAATTTCTTAATAAGACAAATTGTCTTAACTAAGTCCTTTTTAGATTGTGTCTAGCTCATCAATACAATTTCGTTTCATATCAAATTGAAGAATAGACTTAAAAGAGTGATAACATACCTAACATGCATTGGTAGAATCGACCTAATTGCAACAGGGAATAAATGTTGCATAAAAGTATGACTATCATGAGATTTAAGAACATAAAGTTTGCAATCTACCAAGGACAAAAAGTTTCTTATATTAGAAGAGTAACCATCAGAAACCTACACAATTGCAAAGAATGACATAATACATCTTTATCCGTAGTCCATATTGTATAACATGTTGATGATAGGTATGTATGCTTCATTTCCTTTTCCTCAATTGGTTATAACTTTTACATATGCTTATAGACACAAGGTCTAGTCTGGTCTTAAGATTGTCCTTGGTTTTTCAAAGAATGTCAAGCAAAGTACCAATTATGCTATCATATATATATTTTAATATGCATCACATCTAAACAATAACATACATGTATGCTCCCACAAAATGGATTTCTTCTTCCAACATTTGATGTCTCCATCACTACTTATTAAATCCTTTAAAAAATTTACTTGCAAAATTTTCTTCTTTACAACTTTCATAATTCCTCTAACCTTTTTTGGTGTTACATAAAGGTCTACATCTTTTCTTCTAGCATTGTTTTTTAATTTGTGTTTGATTAATGACTTTTTAGCAAAATTTTTTCTTCCTATGTATCTTAAATATTATTCCTTCAATTTCATGCATAATTTATATAATCCCTTTTGATTCTAGGAGCCAAATAATGGATTTCGCATCAATCAAAAAAATTTCTTTTGAAATCTAAATTTGTGTTTAGTAGGCAATAATCTTCTATGTCCTATATAATACAGATCCCTTCTATGTTGGGGAGATAATCTACATAAATATCATCACTACAAATTGGACATCCAAGAGTTGCATGTCCTGATAAATTACCATATTCTAGAAAATCATTAATTGTCCATAAAATCACTACTCTTAATGTAAAACACTATCTTTGTATGCATCATACACTTTGATGAATTTATCCCATAAGTTCTTAAGTCATCTATCAAAGGCTCCAATAATATATCATAGTTCAAACCGGTTTATTTTGGACCCAATCTCAAGAATTTTAACATTAAAAAATAATTCATGCAAATCCAAGGAGGAAGATTGTAGATGGTCGTAACAACTGGCCAACAACTATACCTATTTCTTGGGGAATTATGTTGGTTAATTTCATCAGCAACTATAGCAAGTCAAATATTGCTATGTTGATCATTTACAAATTCATGTCTCATATCAAAAATTTCTTTCTAAGATGGGGAATCACAAGGGTGACACAAAAAATCATCTTTTGACTTATTCTCTACATGCCATGTCAATATTTTTAATGTCTCATTATTCTTATACATTCTTTGAAAACGAGGAATTGGTAGAAAGTATTAGCAAACCTTTACTGGTATACCTTTCTTTACGTTCCCATCAGAAATCATTTTTCACCTTGAACCACCATAAACTATGAAACTTCATAGATCCACATATTACTTTCTATAAATAATGCAATCATTCGGACAAGCATAAGTGCTCATATATTTCATGCCAATTAATTTAAAGTCTTCTTAACTTCATACATGGATGAAGAAAATTCATTTCCATTAGGTAGCAAGTCCATAACTACATTCAAAATTTCAGTAAATCCAATATCAATTATCCCGTGTTTTGCCCTAACATTATACATCTTTATCGATGTAGATAACTTGGTATATTTTCTTTTACAGTTTGGGTAGAGTGACGTTTCTGCATCTTTTAACATTGTCTGAAATACATTAGGAGTTTCAACAAACTCATCTTCCATAGCAGGGACCATTTCATCTATTTCTTCATGTATATTGACGTCAACTTCAGGCATTGTTGGCCTCTTTGATCGATGGGATATTTCATTATCACTATCCAATTTCATCTTTTTTTCATGAAAAAACCAATTATCATAACTTGTTAAAATACCTTTACGAACTAGATGGCCCTTTATGTCCTTCGTAGGAAAAATATTTGAATTGTTGCACTTAACACAAGGGAATTGAATCACATCCTCACCATTCCTTTTTTTTTTAATATATTCTATGAAAAATTGAACTCCTTCTAGGTACTCTTTAGAAAGCCGAGATAGTTGCATCTAAGACTTGTGATTCTATATAAATATTGTTGACATTTCAATATAAACTTTTATTATATTATACATACATATATTTATATACAAGATAAACAAACATAATATGATTTATTATCTCAATAAAACAACAAATTTATATATGTTGTACACTAGGAATAAACATCCAAAAATATCATATCATTGTATGATAACTTTAAAGTATAAAGTAACAACAACTAAAACATAAAATTACCCAAATTTTATGCTAATATTTTTCAAAAATTAAAAACCCTAATAAAAACTAACAATAAAAAAATAAATTCAAATTTAATAAAAAAATATTACATATTTAACAAAAAAATATTTCTTCTACAACATCTTGTAATATATAACATTTTTCAAACTCAATATTAATTTTAGGTGAATAAGAAAATAAATTATAATTTTTTTATAAAATTCGTAATTTATTAAAAAATATAATATATAACAAAAATAATTTAGAATATTGTAATAAGAATAATATTATTTGCATATAAAAATAGTTTTGGTAAGTGAGAAAGTAATGAAAAATAGAAAAAAGAAAATAGATACAGAAAATAAGGGAAACTATGGAGTAGAGCAGTGCTGGCGACGATATCGGGATGAAAAGTGATGGGCTGGGCAAATTGTGATGCACAGGTTGAATTAGGAGAGAAAATTGGGGAGAGAGAAAGCAAATCTAAAAGTGATGGATGAGAAAATAAAGCTAGGTTTAATGACTTATTAAATATTTTGCATCAATTTTTGGAAAAATGGATGCAAAATTTATTACATTATGCAGCAATGTTTTCAAAAACCTGACGCAAATGTATTAGTTTTCTTTTAATTTCTTTTACTCCGTGTTGTTTATTAACACAAAATGATGCAAAAAATAAATAAAAAAATTATTAGTGTCAGTTATTAGGAAAATTGATGCAAATAATTGTTTTTTTCTTTACTTATTTTTGCATCATTAATTTTCCATTAATCCAGGAAAATATTTCTAATTTTATTTTTATGCGTAATTTATGCATCAATGTTTTATAAAAACCAAGGAATTGCAAAGAATTTACATCTATTTGTACCAAAAACCAACGCAAACTATTTTTATCTATCTTTGCATCGTATTTTCTCAAAACGGATGCAAAAAAAGACACAAATAACTAGTTTTGTAGTAGTAGAATTAGGACTCCCATACTATTTAATGTATGGAACATACGTATTAGAGAGATTTCTGATGACTTCATTAGTTATTCGAGGGTGTAACCACGTACCTTTATTCCTATTAAGTATATGACGTGGCAGATATACTTGAAATGTTGAAGGATTGTATTTGGGGTGAAATTTTGGTTGGTAAAATTTGATTTTTTTTATTCGAATACTTTTGATTTAGTTATGGTCATCATTATGCACGTACCTTATGTAGGAAACTTTCATATTTTCCAATGTTGACTAGGAGGTTACTCATATTTATACCATGAAGTAAGCATGGGATAAGTCGAGAAAACGCAAGCATAAGATATACATGGAACATGTGGTGCCTTACCTATGACCCCAAAATTATTGCAAATACCTCCCAAAAAAATATGGATTAGTTAGTCAAGAAAAATGGAATTAGTTTTTAGAATGGTCAGAAAGTGAATCTTTTAAGGTAAGAACAAATCAATTTTTTACTACAATAAATTTTTAATAATTTTTTTTCTTTATTACTAAGAATATATTGTTATGACTTGTTGGAACAAATATGTGAAAAACTATGTAAAAACAATATTACCAATTTATTGAAATGAACTGCTTGGGTTGAGTCGCGGACTAAGTCGTTCTCTTTAAGACGTTTTGCGACTCTGCTCAAATTTGTGCAAGCAAACATAGCCCCGTCGTCCTCATGATAAAACAGCCTAGAATATTTTTCTCTATCTCAGAACTTCACTGTACTAATGAAGACCGGAATGCTACACCTGAAAAATTAGTTGCTTGGAAAACTGAAAAGTAACTTAGAATGGCTGAGATGAGTTTGAAGATTGTTGTGTCTAAACTGAGAGTTAAGGCCCTGTATTTATAGATTTTAGAAACCGTGTGGCCATTATGATAATAACGGTAATGTCTCAGAATGAAGAGAGTAATGGCCATTTTTTGAGTAATGACGAGTAACGACCATTTTCGGAGTAAAGACGAGTAACGACCATTTACATAGGTGAGTCTATCAAGAGCACTCATGTAGCTATGTACTCCACTCCACATAGAGTATAGAACTCATTAAGAGTTTAACAATTAACTCATCCTTTTCTATCGCTTCAAGACTTCATGCTTCATAACAATATAGAATGGGATTTGAAAATATCATGATTCATCTCATATCACTTCATGACTTGTTATTACCCTTTGAACTTATTTCTTGGGATCTCTAGTCTATAAGTTGGGTTACCATCACGAGTGACTCTTTATTCTAAGGGCATTAGTCCCATTCCTTTTGAGGTTTTGAAAACTTTATCTCTCGATAATCCTTTCGTCAAAGGATCTGCCAAATTTTCATCAGAATGTACATGATCCACTCTTACAGCTCCTGTAGAGAGAAATTCTCTAATAGTACTATACTTATGACGTATCTGTCGTCTCTTGTCGTTGTAGTAACGATTTTGAATCTTTGCAATAGTCGCGGTACTATCGCTGTGGATCAAGACAACTGGTATCGATTTTTCCCATAAAGGGATCTCAACTAACAGACTTTTTAACCAGCCTGCTTCTTCACTAGCAGTGGCTAGTGCTATCATTTCAGACTCCATTGTAGATTGAGCCCATATTGTCTGTTTCTTAGACTTCCAAGAAACAGCTCCACTAGCTATGTTAAATATATAGCCGCTAGTTGCTTTGGAATCTTCTGATAAAGTGTTCCAATTTGCATCGTTGTATCCTTCTAGAATAGCGGAAACTTTTTATAGTGTAATCCAAGGTATATAGTTCTCTTAAGGTATCTCATAACTCTTTCAATAGCATTCCAATGCTCTACACTAGATCTACTGGTAAATCTACATAGTAGTCCCACAACATAAGCTATGTTTGGTCTAGTGCAATCAGTAGCATAACGTAAGCTACCAATGATGCTCGCATACTTAGTTTGTCTAACACCATCTCCAATGTTCTTGAACAACTTTACACTAGGATCATAAGGAGTACATGTAGGTTTGCAGTTAAAGTAATTATATTTCTTTAAGATCTTCTCAATTTAATGAGATTGATCTAGAGAAATTCCCTTTTCAGACCTAGTAATCTTTATACCAAGAATTACACTCGCTTCTTCGAGATCTTTCATATCAAAGTTAGCACTTAACAAAGTTTTCACATTATTCACAACATGAATATTTGATCCAAAAATAAGCATGTCATCCACATATAAACATATAATAGTGCAAATGTTATCTTCTAATTTATAATAAATGCATTTGTCACTTTCATTTATTTTGAATCCATGTGAGATAACTAGATTATCAAATTTTTCATGACATTACTTAGGTGCTTGTTTTAGACCATAAAGGGATTTATCTAGTTTACAAACTTTATTTTCTTGACTTGGGATAACAAAACCTTTAGGTAGATCCATATAAATTTCTTCTTCTAAATCACCATTTAAGAAAGCAGTTTTAACATCCATTTGGTGTACTACTAAATCATGGATAGCAGCAGGATAAAAAAGCACACGTATGGAAGTTATTCGTGTGACTGGTGATAAGGTATCAAATAAATCTACATTTTCTCTTTGCCTATACCCTTTAACTACAAGACGAGCTTTGTACTTTTCAATAGTACCATCGGGTTTTAATTTCTTCTTTAGTATCCATTTACATCCAATGGTTTTGCAACCGGAAGGTAAGTCAACTAAATGCCAAGTCTTATTATACCCAAGAGAGTCCATTTCATCATTTATGGTTTCTTCCCATAAGTTGGCATCTAAAGAAGATAATGCTTCTTTAAGAGTTTGGGGATCTTCCTCTAAGGTATAAACATAAAAATCAAACCCAAAATACTTAAGGGTTTGGGCTTGTTTACTTCTCCTAATTTCAGTGTTTAATTCCTCATTTTGTTCACTAGTTCTAGTTATGGGTAAATTACTAGAAGACGAGTCCCCACTATTTTTAAATTTAAAGAGAAACCTATGTTCATAGAAGTCAGCATCATTTGATTCTATAACTACATGATCATTTAAGTCATAGAATTTATAAGCTTTACTATTCACAGCATATCCTATGAATACACACTCATATGCTCTACTATCCAGTTTATTTCTTTTAGGATTAGGGATCCTAACATAGGCTAAACAACCCCAAGTTTTAAAATAAGTTAAATTAGGTTTCTTATTTTTCAAAATTTCATATGGTGAAATTTTATTTGTAGATTTAGGTACTCTATTTAGCACATAGCAAGCAGTTAATAAAATTTCTCCCTTTCAATGGGAAGTAGCACCAGAGTTTAATAAAATTGTAACAACTGATTCAGTAAAAGTTCTATTTTTTCTTTTAACTTTGCCATTCATTTTAGGAGAATAAGGTGCAGTTTTTTCATGATTGATTCCATAAGTTTTATAAAAATCATTGAAGATATTGGAATCATATTCAGTGTCTCTATCACTTTGAAACCTTTTTATTTTTCTTTTAAGTTGATTCTCAATCTCAGTCATAAATATTTTAAACATGTCAAAAGCTTCACTTTTATTTTTCATTAGATATACATAAGTGTAATCTAAACAGTCATTTATAAAAGTTATAAAATAGCGTTTTCCATTTCTTGTTAAATTTCCATCAAGTTCACACATGTCATGACGTATTAATTCTAAAGATTCAGATTCTCTAACTACTGATTTATGTGAAGTTTTGGTTATTTTAGCTTGACTACAAAAATCACATTTTTCAAAATCATTCAAAGATAGTTTAGGAATTAGTTCTAAGGTACTCATGTTCTTGATTATGCGTTTATTAACATGACAAAGTCTAGCATGCCAAATATTAAAATAACTCAACATATAAGCAGAAGAAGAGGTTTTATTGATTTCAACATTTAATTTAAACATGCCATCAATGGCGTACCCTTTCCCAACAAATATATTATTTTTAGTTATAGTATATAAATCAGCCCCTATAGTTTGAGTAAACCCAGCTTTGTTAAGAAGATATCCTGAAACTAAGTTCTTTATCATTTCTAGAGTATGCAGGACATCTTTCAAGATGACAGTCTTTCCAGAGGTAAACTTCAATACCACCTCACCAGTACCAGCAACTTTAGTGGAGTGGGAGTTGCCCAACAACACTTTCTTATCCTCAGAATCAGAATAAGACTTGAACATGTCTCGATCATAGCATACATGGCGAGAAGCACCGGTGTCCACCCACCACCCCTCGGATCCATCAATAAAATTGACTTCAAAAATTATAGCAATAAGTTGATTTTCGGTAAGGTTCGCCTGTGGGGCAGGATGATTCCTGTTCCAGCAATTCCTAACCAAGTGGCCAGGTCTATTACAACTATAACACATGAATTTATTATTCCTTAAGGGGGTTGAGGTCTATTATGGGAAGGATAGTTTCTATTTCTATTTTGGTGGTTACGGTTTTGGTTATTAGTACGATTTTGAGTTTTCATATTTCTACCTTTAGGTTTCAAAATTACAGAGGAGAGTTTCTTATTGGTATTGTTGTTTGAGACTACGAGTACTTCATCTCTTTGGTCTTGTTTTTGAGCTTCTTCTTCTATTCTTAAACGGGTTATAAGACTTTCTAAAGAAAATTCCTTAGTTTTATGCCTAAGTGTATTCTTAAAATCTTTCCAAGCAGGGGGTAATTTATCTATAATAACAGCTACTTGAAATTGTTCATCTAAAGTCATACCTTCAGAAGTTATTTCATGTGCTATCTTCTACAGTTCGTGTGATTGAGCTTTCACTAATTTACCATCAATCATTTGAAACTTCATGTATCTACTGACAACATACTTCTTAGTTCTAGCTTTCTCAGTGTCGTACTTCTTTTGAAGTGCTTCCCAAATTTCCTTAGTAGACTTATCAGAGTTATAATAATCATACAAGTCATTAGCTAAACCATTAAGAATATAATTTTTGCACAGAAAATCATTTTGCATCCAGGTGTCCAAATCATTACTTGTAGCTTCAGTAGGAGGATTAGATTGTATTGGTTTTTCAGTAGTAAGAGCAGAAACGACCTTTTTCATGGTTAAGAAAAATAACATTTTTTGTCTCTATCTTTTAAAGTGTAGTCCTTCAAAACGGAATGGTTTGTTGAGATTAGCAGTTAGCATTTAAGTAGACATGACAGATAGAATACGTCTTAAAATTGTTGGAACAAATATGTGAGAAACTATGTAAGTACAATATTACCGATATAATGAAATGAACTGCTTGGGTTGAGTCGTGGACTAGGTCAATCTTTTAAGGACATTTTGCAACTCTGCCCAAATTTGTGCAAGCAAACACAAACCCGTCGTCCCCAGGATAAAATAGCCCAGAATCTTTTTCTCTGTCTCAGAACTTCACTACACTGATGAAGACCGGAATGCTACACCTGAAAAATTAGTTGCTCGAAAAATTGAAAAGTAAATTAGAATGGCTGAGAGAATTTTTTTTCTTTAGTGAGATGAGTTTGTAGATTGTTGTGTCTAAACTGAGAGCTGAGGCCCTGTATTTATATGTTTTAGAAACCGTGTGGCCATTATGATAATAATGGTAATGTTTGGGAATGAAGAGAGTAACATACATTTTCTGAGTAATGATGAGTAACAACCATTTTTCTGAATAAGGAAGAGTAATGGCCATTTAATGGTCATATTCTGAGTAAAAGAAAACAACGGCCATATTTTGAGTAAAAGAAAACAACGGTTGTTTTTCTGAGAAATATATATATATATATATATATAACAACCATTTTCTGAGTGGAAAGGTTTTTTTTTCAATTTTTTTTCCAAAAAATACAATGCCACCTCACCTCATGCACATGCACACGCACTCACACTTGGACTCGGCTTGGCTCAGCACGACATGGCCGGTCGATGATGGCCAGTCGGCGGTGGCCTGCGTGCACGTGTGGTATCACATTTGTCTAGGTCCTCTCCCCTTCCACAAAAGTGGGTACCTCTTGGGGCCCAATCCCAATAGCTAACTATTTACTATTTATACATCTTTTAAGTAATGTAAAAAAGTAATGTAGGACAAGGCTTCACCTAATATTTTATAAAACTTTCATTTTTGCCAACATGACTAATAATGTGTTTTGGTAGAAATTGAGCAATGATAGAAAAGAAAATTGAGATCAACTAGTGTAAGTAAATTGTATGAATCGAAGAAGCATTGTCAACACCGAAGAGTCATTGGTATTTAGAAAGATTAGCCACTTTCCTAGCTTGTACATAAACTTGTTATATCTAACTTGATATTGTATTATAGAAAAATGATTATGATGATGGAATTCTTTTAGGTAGATATGTTTCTTGAAAACACACACATTGTAAAAATGGAGCTTCAATTTATGAAGTTAACCAAAGAGTCATTGAACAGATGGTAAGAGTAACATAAATTACATTTATATAGTTACAAGTTTTATTCATTGATATTGTATTGTTCAATTCTTTTTTCAATTTTGTAAAAATAATATTAAAGAAAGGTAGGGTTGGGGAAGTTTAAACCCATGGGTCACAAGGATACATTGTTTATAGCATTCAAGACAAAGGAATATTCTAGATGTGTTAGAGATACTAGTTTTGGGTTACCATTATTAAGAGATTTAACTAGCTTACATGTGAAGAAAATCCAAGAAAACCAATCAAAAGTAAAGAGTATGATGATTATGAAAAAAATAACTAATTAATGAAAACTTGAAGATAAGGGTAGAGAATGAAGCTCTTAAGTCCAAAAGTCCTAGTATCAAGGAAAAGAGCCCATCATTTATTCCTCTAATGACTCTGACACTTCATAATGATTTATTAGAGGTTTTCATCGTATTCACTTTATTCTATTTATGTAACTTTATTTATTATGACAAATTATAATATGTGATTAATAATATTGTTAGAGAATATATTGTTAAAGCATTGGATGAATTGAATAATATATTGGTTGTAGGTAGAGTTTATGATACAAGTAACCCATTTGCTAAAGCACATCATACACGATGATTTTATGCACATTAATTGATTAAAAATATATATATTTATATGTTTTATCATATATTTATATAAATTTGTCTTTTTCGGAATCACGGGTGTTTTTATTGTTTTTCAAGTATTTTCACTTAAAAACGTAACTTAAAGACTCAAAGAGGAATACTGGAAGCAATACATCACAAATATATTAATAAATAAATGGGGAAAGGTCAACAAATATGGAAAAATTGGACAAAATGGGTCAAAAGGGTCAAAAATGTCAAAAAGGAGAAAATCGCGCCGCCCAACCGCGCCGAGCCCCGCGCAGCACGCCCCACGTCCGCGCGCATCAACACGCGCCCGCGCGCGTCCGTGCACACAGCGCCTGCCTTCCGCGCGTGCCTGTGCGCGCCCCAGCTGCCCTCCGCACGCGCCGCTGCCATTTCGCCCCATTTTTGCGCACAACCACCTCACGTCATGCTGACGTCATCAGTATGATGTCAGCAATCACCACTCCGCGTTTTCATCATTTTTTAACATTTTTTCACCCCACTTTTTCTCTCCATCCTCACCTATAAATACCCCCTTCTCTTCACTTCTAAACACACCTCAAAACACATTCTCTTCTCTCTTTCTTTCTCTCTTTTCTTAGATTTTTTAGTTTTTCTTAGTTTTTAGCTTTTCTTAGTTAATTTCTCTTAGTTTTAGAGTTCTTCCCTTTTTGAGAAGAACTAGTTATGTTTTTGTAATTTATTAGCTTTTTGATTCAATAAATGGGAGTGCAAATTCCGCTTGGAGGTTTTCCAGCAACGGGAATAGCATCGAAGTTCTGTAAGGATTTTATTTTCTTTACAGTTATTTTTTATGTTTTATTCTTACATGTTATATTTAATTTGTCTGTGATTAAATTTAACTCTACTGGCTGTTTGTAAACATGATGTAATAATAACGTTGTTATGCTTGCGAAATATTAAATAGGTAAAAATCTCTAAAATGAATTGATTTTATTTTTATTCAAGATTTTATATTAAGAATGTTAGAGAGAAATATATTATTTTTCATTACAAACTTAAATCTGAAAATTAGATTTTAAGGTTTAGTTATCCGGTCTAATTTAGAGTAGTGCTCTTTTATTTGTTGGTACAATCGCCCGGTAGTTAGATTGAAGCTCTATTTCAAAAGTTTTTATAAGAATTATTATCTGAAAATGTATTGACAACATGTTTTCAGTAGTGGTTTTAAAACTTGAAAGTTAGTACTCGGATAACTAAATTCTTATGTTTAATTTGGACACCTTGAATAAAGTTTAAACTGTCTAACCCCACCAAAGGTGGCATTTAAATGGTTCATTTTCAATCTCTTAGAAAAAGGAATTAATTTAATTAACCAAATTAGTTATCAACCCCACCCATAGGTGTTAATTGATTTGTTTAGTTAACAAAGAATATCTAACCCCACCAAAGGTGGTATTCATATAAAAAAGAGAGAATCAATAAATATCAATTCATATCTTTAATAACCTAAATAATATGAGCAAGCATAATTAACTTAATTATTATATCCATAAATACTCCACTGTTTTAACAGATAAAATTTGCATAAATGTTTATTGAATCTATGTTTATTTTTATGTAATTAGATTAAAAACACAAAACCCAAAATATCATGACAGGATGTTTAGGATTTAATTTCATTTTTAAAAGTTTGAATAATAAATTAAAAACCACATACATTCCTTCCTTAGATCGACCTTGGGAATATACTTATCATTTTCTACGAAATGATTCGTGCACTTGGAGAGTTTTATAAATAGATAAAACCAAAGTAACAGCAGGATCGGCGATGTCGGTTCTGCCCTATCACATAACACTTGAAATAATGAGGTAAACCTATATAGAGATCTTAGCTATATGGTAACATCCTCATGTTTCCCTCAACAACAAATTACTCGCTAGGCAACAAACAAGTTACCACTCTAGTAGATAATAAAACCAATATTACCTTTATCAACTAGGACCGACATTCTAACTACCTACTATTTCTCTTCACTTGTTGCTTCCATAACTTTTTGGTTAAACAATTAAACCCAACTATCCTTCACAACCAACACCACCCAATGCAATTTGATTGGAAATCAATGATGAGTAATAGTAAGTATATCAACTCATAACCTCATAGGATATACAATCCACTACTAATATCAAATCGGATATAGGAGACAGTCAAATCTCACATACTCACCCAGATTATGATTTGATTACTAAACTCATAAAAATGACCCACTCTCAAATATAAGCCCTTTAAAATAATTTTAGAATAAAATATAAATCTACGTGTGTATTTTGGTAGAATTTTAGCTCTTAAACAAAGGGTAAAAAAGAGAGAACAAAGTGGGGTATTTATAGGGCTCGATTTTGACACCTCACTAACACCACACCTACCACCTTGCCAAGGATAGTGGCGAGGTTGGTGGCAAGCTTAGGAGTGAACTTAGTGGCGAGGTGATAAAAAGTTGCATTTTTTATTTCCAAAAATGCCAAGTACTATCCATAAATACCTGCATCCAAAACATGCCAAAAACTACAAGTAAAAATGTTGGCTTGCATGCCAAAAACCAACACTCTACCTAGCATGTACACTATGAAAACCAACCTTATGATATATGTAAATATACTTGCATATAAAGTGTACCTAATTATGTGCGTATGTGAATTACTGATTCGTAATAATGAAACTTACATAGGGGAAGATAAAACACGAAGTAAAATAAAAAAACACCATGTTTTATACATAGGAAGCCAACATAGAGATAAAAGTACAACATGACTTACACTAATTGTACCTAAAATTTTTAACAAATAGTTGTTTACTATACCTAAATGTCTATAGGTACAGTTGCAAAAGTTTTAGGTATAGCTATCAACTATACCTAAATTGTTTTAGGTATAGTTAACAAACATACTTAAAAGTGAAAATTTTAGATATAGTAGCTATAGGTATGGTTGCATTAACAAAAAACAACTATACCTAAAAGCATTTTTCATGTATTGAGTGAGTTTCAAATTCATCAAAGTTTTTTCACGTTTTTTGAATTACAAAATCATTTAGAAGAGGGTTTATTTAAAAACAAAAATTAAGTAGTCTAGGTGCCTTACTGGCCACTCGCCACCCTCCTCTCCATCCATAGTGCCAAGGTTAATACATCACAAAGTTAATAGCCATTTCACACTCACCAACCAAGGGTGGCAAAGGGGATATGATGAAAATCAAGGGTAGTGCTTGGCTAGGTTAATAGCCATTACACACACTATGTAGCACGTTTCATGTCTCCCAATTTATCAAGAATCGCTTATTAGGACATGGAGAAAGTATGTGCATAATTACAAGCTATTTGGGATGCTTGGGTGTGAAGTAAAATGAATTACCAAATAAAATTTGATTTTAGAAAGTTTCATTGAGCAGTTATCAATATTTTCATCATATCTTTTCCATCCGATATCTAATTGAGGAAAAACAAAATGTGTTAGAAATATTAATCCATGGGCGACAATATTTCAATGATACCATTTTCGTAGTTTAGAAGTTTACTAGGTCAAAAATGTCTTTCAAGAAGTGCCCAATATTACCTTTCTTAGTTTCATAATTTATTTGGTAGGTTTAATTTTTATTTTTTTTATAAGATTTTATATTTAATTTTCAGCAATAATAATTAGAATTTTATATTTATGTTTTATTAGTTAAGGGTTTATCTTATGTTTTAAATTCTATAAAAACCTATGTAAGGTTTTAATTGAATGAAACCAACTTTGATATAATTTTTTATGACAGTTTTCTCTTATGTTCTTTTAAGAGCTTTTTTGAACTTGTTAAGAGTAACTCTTGTAGAATTCATCGTAAACTTATCACTCACATCTCTCTCTAATCTTGAGTGTAGCATCTAAACCATCCATCTTTGATACCAAGGTTTTTATCTCATTATAGATAACAGGTCACGATCCTCATTTTCTTTATCTTAATAACAATATGATTTAGAACGTCCATAGTGAAGAGATCAACATTGATCTTCAAGTCTCACCTGTCTATGAGTGTTGGTTATTTTCATGGAAAAAATATTTATTTGTAAACTAATTTGTTGGCTCATTATCACATCCTTCAAAGTCAAGCCAAAGAAATATCCAAATTTTGAATAGTCATACTTCAAGTATAATCTCTATACTATTGCGCTTAGAATTGAATTCATGAACACATTGCACAATATTTATAATTATTTATGTTGCTTAAATTATTTTTATTAAAACATAGGTAAAAATATATCTTAAAATATAAACTAAAATCTCAATTAAATTACATCAAAAAGAAATCTTCTTTAAATATGGGTAGTCTTCATTATTGATTATTACTAATCCTATGTAGAGTATAAATGTCATTTAACAATGACTTAGGATTAGGGTTTTAATTTTTATTCTAAATAAAACTCATTGCTCATTATTACTACATATCACACAACTCATAAGCCAAAAATAATTAACTCCATATATCATCATAGGCCATTTAACAATAACAACCAATAGGATAGACGCATATATCATTAGAGTAGGTAAATTAACTCTGAATATCATCAAGGCTACTCGGAAATTACTCATATATGAGTATAAGCTATGAATAAAAGATGTATATACATCACTTAATTAATCAATGCAGAAGTGGTAATATTGATTCATTTGTAATCATCAGGCTTTAGGCAAATTAGTTCTTATTTATTACTTTCTATGATCATATAGCTTCTTTTATTTAGAATTATTTCATGTTTGCTTTAATTCATCAAATGTGTAGTTAAAGATTTTCTTTAATTGATTTATTTGTTGAATCTACTAGCTAATTATGATTTATTTTTTATTGAAATCCACTTAGAACACATACAGTTACTTGGGTCTTTATGCTAACTTTTTTGCATGTTGTTCTATAGACATGTTTAGTTGAAGAAGAGCTAATTGGAATGTTAGTCTATATTCACTTATGCTAATCTTAGAAAATATGAAAATAGAGTAGGGGATATTAAGTTAACTGCATTGCAGCATTATCCTAGGGAGTATAGTATAAGAGAGTTTACAATTGAAAATTTTATTTTTATAGTGAAAAGGTTAGGTGGTCTTATAGACCGGTCGTTTTCCTCTTTGTAATAGTCATGACCTAGGTTGTTTCCATCTCGTGTGTTATTTTTAATTTTCACACTTTGTTATTTACATGAAATTGCATTTCTAGCCACTATGATTAAGTTACGAAATAATAAATTGATAAAATTAAAAATAACCTATTAACCACCTTCTAGTTCAATTTAGTTTGTTTTAGAACTTTCAAAGACCATTCACCAAATAAAGAATTAAATCTTTATCATTCACTGACTCACTAACAGAGGCTAAATGCCCTGCTATAGTTTTGACATTAATGATGAAAGTTCATTTATTTAGTTATGGATCTAATTATCTAATTAGCAAAATATCAGTGGAAGTATGACAAATTAAAATTTCGTAAACGGCCAAGCATGCAATCATGTGTAAATAAAGTAATGTAGAAAATAAAGATTAACACATGAGATTTTTAGGTGGAAACAACCTAGGCCACACCAATGACCTAAGAGGAAAGTATCGGTCCATTGGACCATCTAACTATTCATTATGAAAAATAAGTATCTAATTACAAGACTAGGACTAAAACTATCTATTGATAAATCTATGAAAGTAAAGTTATTTATCAACTTCTAAACCATTTATTTACCTTGTTATGTGTTAAAATATCATGAATAAGCTTAATTTGTATTTAATATGGCAATGTAGGTGAAAAGATATCAAATGGATCAAAAATAGGCAAAATGAGGACAAATATAGAATTACAAGATTGTTCGATAGACTAGAAACTAGATCGATCGAATTTTTATAACTAGATGGATCAAAAAAGAAGTGGATCGATCAAGGGTTCAATACTCGATTGATCAATAATAGGATCGATTGATCGAGTGACGAGGATTAAAATGCATCAGCCTAAAATTAAATCCTAACTTTTAATCTCAGCCATTGAATCATAGTAATACAAATCTTAATCTAATGAGGATCAATTTTAGCCTATTTAAAGCACCATAAGGAAGTCATAAGAATACATAATTAAGATTACAAACCTTAGCAGCTTCCAAGAAGAGAAAAGAAGATATAGTGTTAAAGACTAGATTAAAGGAGACACAACTTTGTGAAGAATTCAAGAGAAGATTAGTGCTACAAATTAAGAGATTGGGTGTATCTCTTATTCTCTTCCCTTTTTAACCAATTGTATTGTCTTTCTTTATGAAAAATCTGAGATTTAAAAATATAATTATGTCTAGCTAATTTATTAATCTGGGATCTTATGAACCTAATTTTTACATGTGATGATCTAATATTTTACCCCAATTATTATTTCAATTCAATTATATTTTTAACCTGATTTTTATGCTGTTAATTATTTGGCCAATAATTGATCTATAAAGATAAATAAATAGACTTGAGATAATTATTTAATTATTTGTTTTGATTAAATAACATATATAGTTTTTAGGCATTGATGTATGATTCTTATGTGTGTGATCTATAATTGATGAACTTAATAAGTAGTATGCAATATAATTGACATAAGAATGTAATTAAGTTAATTACTATATATTGTGTAATGTACTTGAGAGAGAAATACATGCTAGGTTAGATTCAATTGATCAGATCATATACTTAATCGATGATTATATGGGGGAATATTAGTGATTAACATGTTAGGAAATTGGAGAATTAAAGATTCTTAGATCGTTTTCTCATATATCTTCGTAGTTATTGAGTCTTGTGATTTAAAATTAGTTGTCATTTATTTTTCAATTTTTATAATTTTTTATTGTCCAAATACTATTCATAATAATCATATTGGTATTCGGTTATAAGTTACACAATTTCCTATAGGGTCGATATTCTTACTTAGGTATATTATATTACTTACATGACCTATAAACTTACAGAGTGCATTTTGTTGGTCACCCACCCATGTATGCTCACAAGTAAACTATTTACAAGCCACTATATTCATCATAGTCTCTATAAGATAGGTGTTAGAATCCAGACCAACATTCTGACAAATTTGAATCCCATGAGTTAGCACATAAACATAAGTGCAAGTGTGTGTCCTAGAGCATATTCAATAATAAACAATCCTAACTAGTTGATTTAAAAAATATATCAGACAAATCCAAAATAACTAACAACTCTAAAATAATGAGTTAAAAGGACAAGAATACAATTATTATTATAGGCTTGTTAATCCATCAGACCCAACTGATGAGCACAAGACTGGCATCGAGTTGGTTAGCAATACCGATCTTGCAGATACTTTGATTTTATATTTATAAAATTCTCGCAAGTGTAGGAATCATTTTATAGAAAATGACAAGTATACTCCCAAAATCGATCTAAGAAAGGAATATACGGGGTTTTTAATTTATTATTCAAACTTTTAAAAACGAAATTAAATCCTAAACATTCTGTCATGATAATTTGATTTTTGTTTCTTAATCTAATGACATAAAAAAACATAGTTACGGATTCAATAAACAATAATGAATTTTTTTATCATTCATAATAGTGGAGTATTTATGGATATAATAATTAAGTTAATTATGCTTGCTTTTTAGTTTATTAAAGATATAAATTGATATTTGTTTATTTTCTCTTTTTGGTATAAAAGTGTAATTAGGCAGGGCCCAAATTATTTTGTTTAATATTAATTAACTAATATCCTTAAGTAGGGCCTATTATTAATTAAGTATTAAATTTCAGCTTTATTTCTAAGAAAATAACAAATCATTTAATCATAGCTTTAAGTGGAGTCAGTTAATTAGACTTTATTCAAGGTATCTAAATTAAACCTAAGAATTTAATTATGTGAGTACTAACTTTCAAGTTTTAAAATCATTACTGAAAATATGTTGTGAATAAATTTTCGAATAATAGCTCTTATAAAAACTTTTGAAATAGAGCTTCACTCTATCTCCTGGGAAATTGTACCAATAAATAAAATAGCACTACTCTAAATCAGACCGAATAATTAAACCTAAGAATATAATTTTTAGATTTAAATTTGTAATGAAAAATAATATATTTTTCTCGAACATCCTTAATATAAAATCTTGAATAAAAACAAAATCAATTTATTTTATAGAAATATTTTACCTATTTAATATTTCGCAAGCATAACAACATTATTATTATATCATATTTACAAATAGCTAGTCATGTTAAATTTAATCATAAACAAATTAAACATAACATATAAGAATATAACATAAAAAAATAACTATAAAGAATTTATTTTAAAATAATACCACAAAAGAATCCTTACAGAACTTTGATGCTAATTCTATTATTGGAAAACCTCCAAACGGATTTGCATTTCCATTTATTGAATCAGAAACTAGAAATCTATAAAATCATAACTAGTTCTTCTTAAAAAGAGAAGAACTTTAAAACAAAAAAAAAACTAAAAACTAAAGAGAGAGAGAGAAGTTTGTGATTTTTGGGATGAATTTTACAATGGGGGAGAGTCATTTTATAGATGAGGAAAAGGCCAAAAAAAGTGGAAAAATATTTCAAAAATTGATTGTTGACATGTTTGGAAGATTGGCACGTGCATGGGGTGAGATTTGTGGCAGACAGGCGTTGGTGCACACGAGACTTGACGTAGGCATATGCTGGCACGCACGGGAATCTTCACGGGCATGTACTGGGCGTGTGTTGGCTGTGCGCGAGGCGAGTGCATGGAACTTGGCATTTCTTACCATTTTATTAAATGTTTCCATTTTTTTTACTTTTCCTCATTTTTTCTTAGCATATTTGTGATGTATTGCCTTTAGTATTTTTCTTCAACTCTTTAAGTTATTTTTGAACGAAAATATTTGAAAAATAACAAAAATACTTATGGTTTCAAAAAGACAAATTTATATAAAAATATGATAAAATCGTACAAATATAAATCTATTTAATAAATTAAAGTATATTATATCATGATAATTTTAGTGCTTTTAAGTAATGATACCCACAAACATTAACCAAAAATGAAAACAAAATAAAACAAATAAAATAAGAAGTTAACTAAAATTTAAAATAAAGTAAAAGGATTAAAATAAAATAAAGAAATGAAATACAAAAATATCTCATGCTTATAATCTCTTTTAAATATCATAATTAAAATCTTAAGCATAGATTATTTCAACTTCCTAACATTCATGATTTATTATAATAATTAGTTGAAAATCATTTTCATATTTTATATCAAAAAAGTTTCAATTTAATTTCACCCAAACTTAGTATTAGGAATCCGAATTTACTTCGACTCTATTCATCACAGGTCAATACTCTCAAAAAAACTGAATCCTATGGGTTCAAACACTCATATTAATTTATATGTGAAATAGTTGATGTATAGAAATGAATAAATATGTTTGCATATGTATAAAGAAGAAAGGCTCAAAGTATTATTTTAACATTGATCTCATGAAAGGAATCAAATGTAAGGATTTATAAAATATTATACATTACCTTCATACATCAATCAAATTCATCAAATAAAAATATCAAGTAATATGCCTGTTAAAAAATGTAGGAAAATGCAATGACTTCTTAAGGAATTAGTTCCTATATTTTCTTTTGCATTAAACCATTTCTCACAACTTTTTAGGCTTTTTGGATCATAGTATATAGATTATACTATTCATTTTCCTCTCTTTCTATTTTTTTCTTTCTCTTATATTATTTTTTTATAAGAAAATTCATTTTTTTAGAGAGTGGACCCATGTACATATTGTACATTTTTTATATGATAAGGTGAGTGATTAATATTTGACTTTTCTGTTATAGGTAACCCTATATATATATACATATTCTTTTTTAATAGAAGTCATGCATGAACGAAGAAAAACATATACTATCAATTTCTACTTAAATCATTCAATCTAAACAAATGAAAAATAAATATATAACATTTCATTAAGATTTAGAAATCCAGACATTCAATGCTAAGTCCTACAGAGATCATCTAATAATGCTGAACAAATAAGAAAAGTGTTTATAGTAGAAAAAATAATATTTATCACTCAAAATAAAGGATAATGGGCACAAAATATATCTCACAAAGGTAGTCTCCATTATTTGATTCCTAAACACCAATTTTTGGTTTAATATAATTTTCACACCATATCAAAAAATACTAGTCATGACAAAAACTAACTAATTATCATATACTCCATGATATGTTTTGAAAAATTAATCTAGCAATGTAAAAGACTTAACTATTTACTTAAATTTGATTTTAAAAAATGATAAATTTTTGTGAGAAATTTTTTAAAACTAATCCTAAAATTCAAAAAATTACTAAACCACATAAAAAATAAAATCAAATACAATAAAAATGAAAATGTGAACATAAAATTTTTTAAAATTGTTAAAAAAAAATTAAATTAAGCATGGTAACCTTTCACCACAAGCAACCTAGAACTTACATTGTCCTCAATGTAACAATTATAAATTAAAGATAAAGATAAAAGAGAAGAAAAGTTACCTATTTCATGAGAATGTGCAAGTAGTGATGGAGAAATGTAGGTACATCCATCATGTTCATCATTAAAGTTCACATAGATAAATTGTTGTGAACTTCTAACATCTCAACAAATAATTTTAGTTTTAATGATTCTAAAATTATTCACATGCAATTAAACTAAAATAAACAAAAGAAATTAAAAAAAAAAACTAAATAAAAGATAATTACCTAAAATGATGAATTGCCTCCTATCTAGCACTTAGTTTAGCGTCTTAGTTATACGTAACTTGGAGGATTTCATTTTAAGTAAACTCAATATCCTAACATCATTGATTCAATCAAACCTATAGGTAGGACAAGGTTGTCTACCTATACTTTTTAAGTCATGCTCTATGGATTTTCAAAATTTTATTTACTTAATACTAGGGACATGATTGTGGGTTTTAGATAGCCCACTTCTTGGTGCAGGTCAAATAACTAAGGCATCAAAACACATTTATATCTAGATCTAACAAAGCAACTACCTTCTTTTATAACAGATTATGATAAAAAACTTTAAAATTTTGGAGATAACTTCAGAAATTTTTATTTTATTTTTTTGTAATCTTTAAGTTAAATAACATAATTAATATTAACCAAGAGTGCTCCCAGAAAATAAGGGTAGGGAAAAGCATCCATAAAAACTATCCTCCTACATGGAGCAACATTCCCAGGAAAGACTAGTGACACAAAAGCTTTTAAGAACTAGTCTTCTAGACATAGCTCTCTTTTATCTTTACTTTTCATGCTATTAAAATATAAGTTAATTAAGTTAATACATTAAGTTAAGTGAAAATTTAAGTTAATTAAGTTAATAAATTAAGTTAAGTGAAAATCTAAGTTAATTAAGTTAAGTAAAAATCTAAGTTAATTAAGTTTAGTTAAAATGTAAGTTGATTAAGTTAATAACTTAAGTTTTTTTTTACATTAAAATTAAAATTCAAAATTTTTTGTTTTCGTTTTTTATTAAAGAAAAATTCAAAATTCAAAAATTTGTTAGCAATTTTTAATTAAAAATAAGAAATTAAATTTTTTTACCACAAAATAAAAAAAAATCACAATTATTTAGAACACTAAAAATTTTCAAGATTTTGATAAATAATTTAAAAACGTTATTCCTTCTCCGGTAATAGTGCCAAAAACTAATGAGAACAAGACCATCATTGGGTTAGCAATACCGATCTTGCAGATACATTGGTTTTATTTTTGTAAAACTCTTGCAACTATACGAAATATTTTATAGAAAATAACAAGTATACTCTCAAGGTCGAGCTAAGGAAGAAATATATATATGGTTTTTAATTTATTATTCAAGCTTTTAAAAACGAAATTAAATCTTAAACATCCTGTCATGATATTTTGATTTTTTTTCCTAATATAATGACATAAAATACTAAAAATAGATATGAGTATAATAATTAAATTAATTATGCTTGCTCATATTATTTAGGTTATTAAATATATAAATTGATATTTGTTGATTTTCTCTTTTTGGTATGAAAGTGTCCTTAGATAGGGCCCAAAGTTTTTTGTTTGATACTAATTAACTAATATCCTTAGGCGGAGCCTATTAATTAATTAAGTATTAAATTGTAGTTTTATTTATAAGAAAATAGCAAACCATCTAATGATAGCTTTAGGTAGAGTTAGTTAATTAGACTTTATTCAAAGTATCCAAATTAAATTTAAGAATTTAATTATCTGAGTACTAACTTTTAATTTTTAAAATTAATACTTAAAATATGTTGTCAATACATTTTTGAATAATAATTCTTATAAAAAACTTTTGAAATAGAGATTCACGCTAACTATTGGGCGATTGTACCAACAAATAAAAGAGCACTACTTTAAATCAGATCGGATTATTAAACCTTAGAATCTAATTTTCAGATTTAAGTTTGTAATGAAAAATAATATATTTCTCTCTAACATCCTTAATATAAAATCTTGAATAAAAAAATCAATATATTTTATAGAAATGTTTTACCTTTTTAATATTTCGCAAGCATAACAAAATTATTATTATATCATATTTACAAACAGCCAGCCTTGTTAAATTTAATCATAGAAGAATTAAACATAACGTATAAGAATAAAACCTAAAACATATTTGTAAATAATTCATTTTAAAATTAAACCTCAAAAGAACTCTTACAAAAATTTGATGTTAATTTTGTTGGTAGAAAACCTTTAAATGGATTTTCATTTTCATTTATTGAATTAAAAAGTAAAAATCTATGTAATCATAAATAGTTCTCAAAAAGAGAAGAACTTCAAAACATAAAAAAACTAAGAACTAGAGAGGGAAATCTAGAGAGATAGAGAAGTTTGTGATTTTTGGGATGATTTTTACAATGGGAGATAGAGTCCTCTTATAGATGAGGAAAATGCCATAAAAAGTGGGAAAATATCTCAAATATTTATTTTTGACGCATTTGGATAAGCTAGCACACGTGTGGGGGCAAGATTTGCGGTAGACTAGCATTGTCCCGCGTGTGAGTACGTCTAGGACAGGCACAAGCATGTGATGGCTGTGCGCGAGTGTGTGTTGGGTTTATGCTTTCTGCGTGTGCGCTCGTGTGTTTACTGTGCATGCGATGCGCTTAAGGGACTTGGCATTTTTGATATTTTTGACCGTGTTGACCCATTTTGTCTAATTTTTAATTTATTTCTCAACATATTTGTGATGTATTGCCTATAATGTTTTTCTTCAACTCATTAAGTTATTTTTGAATAAAAGTACTTGAAAAATAATAAATATACTCGTGATTCCGAAAAGACAAATTAATATAAAAATATGATAAAATCATATAAAGATAAATCTATTTAATCAATTAAAGTACATTAAATCATGGTAATTTTAGTGCTTTTTAAGCACTTATCAACAACCACCATTTTTTGATAAATTAACTTAATGAAAAATCCTACTTGAAATTAACTTAATAAAAGATGAAGAGAATAAGCACAATTAAGCTCATATGTGCTTAGGTTTGCATTTATAGAATATTTTGAAGCATATTAAGTTAAAGTGGAATTATCATATTATCCATAAAATTAGTTAAAACACTTTTAAGAAATAAGGAAAATCTTACTCTTAATAAAAAAGTGTTTTAAAATCTAATAATTAGCTACTCGATGAATTTAACCAAGTGCTCGATCGATCGAGTACATTGGTCAATTGATCGAATATAGTCTCAATCGATCTGGTCAACATTTAATTAATTATTCAAGAAATAGATCGATTTGGTGATTTAACTCAACTGATCTTGTGCTCGATCAATCAAGTAAATCCCTCGATCGATCTAGTCATGTGTTAAAATTAATTTAATTAGGTTTTATTTCTTGATTGATCGAGTCATTACTCAATCGATCGAGTGGCCTAATTTCAAATTATTCCTATTTTGTTTAATATGCAATTTAACGTGCACGAGAGCTAAAATATACTTGATATGTGATTGTTGAGGCTCGATCTTTTCTTCAACTTCAAAAAGGTTTTTAAGACACAACTATAAACTAAAATTACAAATATATATTTTGTTCATGAATATCGCCAACATTCATATAAACCTTATAATCTCCCCCTTTACATATTCGTGTGACAAAACTTGTCTCTCACTATATAATGCTTATAGGAAAATTAAATTTTTACTTAGTGTTACTATCATATGAATTGGTGGAACCATCTTCACTTAAATATCCCAAGCTCATGTTTACATTGAAAAATAAAAACAAAAACAAGCAAATAATTTTTCATGAATGACTCATTGTTCATTATTTCAATGTACATAGCAATAGGAAAGCGAAGAATAGTTATAAGAGTGAGTAAAAAACACACCTAAATTATAAAGACAACTCTCCCTATGTGTAGTATCTCCAAAAAGGATTTTCAAAGTAATTCTTCCCTAATTTAGCTCTCCGCTTTTTGTAGATTTTCAATTAATGTTCCAATTTTTCTCCCTATTTTTGTCATACATATAAATAACATAATTATGAAGCAATAATAATAGGTTGAGCAAGAAAGCAGTGTATTTAATGACTGAAAAGATAAGTACACATTCTTAAAATCTCAAAACAAAGAGCTAAACAGAAAGCTAAAAACAATATGTTTCCCAAAAATGAATAAACAACTCCTAAGTTCTACGACTCTTCTAAATAAATTAGAATTAAAAAAATTATAAAACTTGATATATATATTGAATTGAGGATAGTAGAGTTAGTTTAACATAACCACAAAAATACACACAAATGATAAAATTAATTTTATTCAAAGTGTGATTATCCATTGATAACATAAATATATGTAGACAAGACACACAAACATACTAATACATATGGTGAGATGTTGAAAATCACTAAAAGGAAAACATGTGTTAGAACTGCAATAGAATGCCAATTTGTTCATTTATGATCAATTATGAAGGACTTAAAGAAAAGAGTATCACTTATCATGAAAAATTATAGTTGAATTCATACTTGCATATAATAAAATTTTACTTCCCAAAATAGAACTAAATTTTTTTATTTCCCTATTGTATTTATTATATTTTTTTGTGTGAAGGATTGGTTATTTATTTTCTTTTTGTTTAACCATTTGTGGCTTCTTTTTTATGCATGAAAATGCTTTTGTATTTTTTACAACTATTTCTTTTATCATATTATTTTTCTTTTGCAATGAAATATACATAAGTCATTATACCTAGTATGATGTCTTTTACACTAGTTATGAGATAGGCATCTCCACTCATTGATCGACACGAATTATGTGCAATAAATATGCAAGTATACACATCGTAACAAGTAATATAATAAAATGAAAATATCACTCTCATGGGGATTATGTTATTAGAAACTAATTTTAAAACTAAAAAATAAATTTTTTTTGTATTTTTATGTTTTAAGAAAGCAAAATTAAAAGACCTAAAAATAAATAGCAATAATTAATTAATTCAGAATTGAAAACCAAGAAGATATATGATAAAATATCTAGGAATACTTAATCCCCCAATTTTATAAACATATGAATCACTAAAATTCCCCCAGTATAATTATCAATCAATTACATGATCAATTGAATCTAACCTAGCATTTATTACTCTCTCAAGTAAACTATACACCATATAATAATTAATCTAATCACACCCTCGTGTCAATTAAATTGCATACTACTCACTAAGTTCTTCAATTGTGGATCACATACATAAGAATCATACATCTATGCCTAGAAATTATGATGTTATTTAATCAAGACAAACAATTAAATCATTCTCTCAAATTTATTTAATTGTCACTATAGATTAATTGTTTTCCAAACAATTAATTGCATAAAAATCAAATTGAATAATATAATTTAATTGAAATCATAATTGGGATAAAATATTAAATCATCACATGTAAAAAATTGGGTTCATAAGACCTATAGATTAATAAATTAGCTAGACATGATTTTGTTCATAAAGCTCATATTTTTCATATAGAAAGACATAATAATTGATAAAGAAATGAGAAGAAGGATAAGTACAATAAATCTATTGAATTGTAGCACCAATATCTTCTTGAACCTCCATCAAAATTGTATCTCCTTTTGAATTTTCTATATTTTTCTCTCTTCTTGGCTTCAAAAACTGATAAAAATATATATGTTAATTTTGGCTTATTAGGGGTTTTGGGGGAAATTAAGGGGTTAAATTAAGCTCAGATTAAATTAGGACTGTTAGATATGCTTCAGATCAAAGACTGAGATGAAAAAAGAAAAAATTAACAGCATCGACCAATAAGAATGTGGTAGCATTGATAGCCCTTCTGTTTTGGATCTTCATGTTTGCACAGTTAATTGTGAAGGAAATAAAATCCATACATTCAAAACATCGATCAAAGTCTAGTGGGTTTAGATTTCTTAACATTAAAACTCATAGATTTGAGTTCTCTTAGATTTTGATCCTTTTGACAACTTTATTTTTCTTTGTTTAGAGGATTCTTTTTGTTGAGGATTTTGTTCAATCTTTTGGTTAAGATACTAGTTCTTCATCATTAGTCATACTAGTTTTTAAAATGATAACTATTTTCTTTGGAGGTGTTCAAAAGGTCACCTCAAAGTTTTGAAGTAATCTAATAAATTCTTCTATTTTGACGGTGTCCACATCCTTGCTTTCATCAATAGCAGTGACCTTTGCATGGAAATGATCTAGTAGCGAGAAAAGAATCTTTTGAAGTATCCTAAACTCATCAATTTTCTTTCCAAGATTAGCATATGTGTTAGTAATATCACATAATCTTGTATAGATTTCAAAAAAAAAATATTTTCTTTCATCCTAATATTCTCAAATTGAGTACTAAGCATGCGAAGTTGTGTTCATTTAACTTATGAGGTACCCTTCTAGGCAACCTCCAAAATATCTCAAGCATGCTTAGTAGTTTCAACATGAGAAATACAATGAAACATTAGTAGACATAGTATTAAAAATAGCATTAATACCATTTTGATTCCAATTACTACCAATTTTATCTTGATTAGTCCATTTGTTCCTAGACTTAGGAGTGACTACATTATCTTCGATAATCTTAAGTGGTTCCTAACCATAAAGTACAGAGTTCTAAACACTTTTATCTATAGAATATTCCCATATGAGCCTTCTAATAAGGATAATTTGACCTCTCTCAAGTGATCTGTAACATGGTCCTAGGCATATTAAGTGTATCTAATGACCACTCTAATATCAAATGAAAGTTCATTTATCTAGTTAGTAGAATATCAATGTAAGTATGATATATTAAAATTTCATAAGCGACCATGCATGTAATCATATGTAAATAAAATAACATGAAAAATAAAGATCAACACACAATATTTTTAGGTGAAAAAAACCTAGGCCATACCAATTACCTAAGAGGAAAACCTTTGAACCACTATGAAAAGTAAGTATCCAGTTACATGGCTAAGACTCAAACTATCTACCCAAGTAATTCCCCCAAGTGAGCTACTTACAAGCTATTACTTTAATCATAGTCTCTACAAGATATATAGGCAATTGGATCCAAACCATTGTTCTAACAAACTCGAGTCCCATAAGTTAATTGAACCTGCACCATTATCACTTGAAAAGTTAGCACCTATATATAAGTGCAGGTATGTGTCCTAGAGTAGATTCAATAAAGAACAACCCTAACTAGTTTATTTAAACAATATATCAGATAAATTGAAAATAACTAGTAACTCTATAATAATTAGTTAAAAACACAATAACATAATTATTATTATAGGCTTATTAATCCATCAAACATAGCTACAAATGTTTGATAAATTAACTTAATGAAAAATCCTACTTGAAAAATTTTAGCAAAATAAGAGGGATAATAAAAGATGAAGAGAATAAATACAATTATGCTCTTATGTAGTTAGTTTCAAATGTGTGCTCATGTTTGTATTTATATAATATTATGAAGCACATTAGGTTAAAGTAGTGTTACCATATTGTCTATAAAATCAATTAAAATACTTTTAAGAAATAAGGACAATATTATAAAATGCCAATCAACTTAGTAACAAAAATACGTTTTGAAATCAGATAATTGGTTGCTCGATTGATCGAGTACATTGGTCGATCGATCAATTATAGTCTCGATCGATCCAGTTAGCATTTAATTAATTATTCAAGAAATGGATCGATCCACTGATTTAATTCAATCGATATAGTCCTCGATCAATAGTTATATGCTAGAACTAGTTTAATTAGGCTATATTACTCAATCAATCTAGTCATTACTCAATCATTTGAGCGGCCTAATTTCATATTGTCCCTATCATGTCTAATATGAAATCTAACATGCACGAGAATAGAAATGTACCTTATATGTAACCGTTGACACTTAAAACACACTTAGAAGTTAAAATTGTAATTATATGTTTTGTTCATGAATATCACCAACACTCACATATACCTTACAAATGACATATTGAGAAACTAAAGATTGAATTTCTTTGAACGTTTTAGTTGGTCACAAAGAACCATGACCTTAGCTTGAAAATTTGGTGAGTAGGATTCATACAAAGCCACCCATTGCTCTCTAGCGTTCATGCCACTACTTAAATATCCCAACATAACACTTGAGATTGAGTTATAGATCCACTCTTTAACAATAGAATTCAATCGATTCCAGCTAGCTATAGGATTGATTACACTTCCAAGAAACTTGGGAGTAACAACAATGGTGCCATCATTTACTCCTAAGCCATTCCATATGTGAGTAGTTGATCCTTTCAGATAAGATAATTGTACTCATCAAGTTTCATTAATAAACTAATGCTCATTAGTAGGGAAGAATAAACATTGAGAAAGTAAATCTATTTGATTAATAATAGAATTTACATTCTACATTGGAAAGGAATTGGCCATTGAATTATATTGAGAAGATTTTGACAATAACGTCTCTTTGGCTTTGATTTGCTACACCTTTGTTCATCAAACTACTTGAACAAGATTTGAAGCTTGAGCTCTGGTATGATACAAGATTTCATAGTACTAAGAAATCAAATAATTAAGAATACCTCTAAAATATGTATTAGGGAAGGTTGAAAATTCTAATTACAAAGCTAGAGTTAACACACACTACTTATACATGTCTAAGAAAGTGCTAAGGAAGCCTTACACAAAACTATTAACCAATTCGTAAGGCTTACAAGCTAAACTTACTAACTACACACACGCATAAGAAGTTTGTTTACTGTAACAAACTCTAACTACTTGCACAACCACTGCCGTATACCTCTATACATTCTACTCGAATTTTTTTCATAAATTTAAAGAAAAAATATTTTAATTGAAGATACAAAAACTATGAATAGAAAATTTTAAAGTAACATTATTTAATTTTTATTTTTTTCCCAAAAGGATGTATCATATATTGATGCTAATATGTCTAAAATCTGTTGGAAAAATGTTAGGTTCAGTTTGTTGAGTGATAAAGTTCATATAAAATTTTAGTTCACCATAGTAGCTGTATTGGTGTGAATTTGATGCGAGTCTACAATTGTATCACAAGAGATAAGCTTCCATGATTACCAAATACCTACGGTGAGAGAGCATTTTTTTGTTAAAAACATCGTATGATATATGGGTGTCGATATTTGTCTCTCTATTTAATGTTTTAGTTCATGTTATTATTGTAATTTACATTTTATTATTTTGTAATATTTGGCTATTTAATCTATTTTATATATGTTTTTCCTCCATATCTTACCTACAAAATCTCTGTTGAGTTTGTTTCTGAATTAGTCATTATATAATCCCTAATTTTTAGGGCTTTTGAGTTAGTTGTTTGAGTCATTTTATGTTGTGATTACCACGAGCACTCAACATGCTAGGTATGGGTTGTTTTTTTTCCTTTTATTTAGTTATGTAATCTGCCTATTAAAGGCCATTTTTCTAATTCAATAAATCATAGTTTTCTGATCCTACTTATTCCTTACATTTGGTATCAGAGCTCGGAGAGGAAACCTGATTTGAGTTTGGTTTATGATCGCAGTCGTCACGAGGTTACTCTAATTTGAGTTTGGTTCTGTGATATGCAATCGCAATCATTATGAGGTTCGTGAAGTTAAGGAAAAGCATCGAGAGAAAGAGGAACAATGTTCATTCTCTGAAAAATGCGAACGAAGGTCAAAATTTGTTAAGTATCCCTAGGTTTGATGGCGATTACAGTCACTGGAGCATGTTGATGGAGAATCTACTCTGATCCAAAGAATGGTGGCATCTTGTTGAAAACGGATACACTAAACCTAAGAAAGGGGAGGTGTTAACGGCTATGCAAAAGATAACCCTAGCAAATTTGAAATTGAAAGATTAGAAGGTTAAAAACTACCTTTTCCAAGAAATTGACAAAACAATTCTAAAAACCGTTTTTCAGAAGGACACTACTAAGAAATTGTGGGATTCAATGAAGAGAAAGTATCAAGGCAATGGGAGAATTCAGCGTGCTCAACTCCAAACTCTTCAAAGGGAATTTGAGGTGCTAGAAATGAAAATCGATGAGTCAATCACTAATTATCTCTCTAGGGTTATGTTGGTCGCAAATGGAATGCAAAAACTTGGAGAAGATATGCAGGATGTGAAGATCGTAGAGAAAATCTTGCGCACACTCACTAAAAAATTCAATTACATTGTGTGCTCCATAGAAGAGTCAAAAGACATCAATTTTCTTTCTATGGATGAACTTTAGAGCTCTCTGCTAGTACATGAGCAGAAATTTCAAAGACATTATAGTGGAGAAGAACAAGCCCTAAAAGCCAAAATTGAAGTGGGAAACAACAGAGGAGATAGAGGATGTGGGAGAAGCATATTTAGAGGAAAGGGAAGAGGAAGATAGAGCTACAATCATGCCATAATTGAATGCTTCAAATGCCACAAACTCAGCCATTACCAATATGAATGTCCATCATTGGGAATAGAGGCGAATTTCACTCAATATGATGAAGAAGAAGACCTACTTCTCATGTTCTGCATTGAAATGGATACTACACAGAATGAAGAAGTTTGGTTTCTAGACTCTGGTTACTCCAACCATATGACTAGAGAAAAATCAGCATTCACTCAATTAGATGAAGCATTTCGATAGATGGTGAAACTTGGCAACAATATGAGAATGAATGTACTTGGAAATGGCAGTATAAAGTTGAATATAAGTGGGGTAAATCATGTGATAAAAGATGTGTTTTATGTGCCTGAACTTAAGAACAACCTCTTGAGTATAGGTCAACTACAAGAAAAAGGATTGGCTGTCTTAATTCAATTAGGAGAATGCAAGATTTATCATCCACTTAAAGGATTGATCATCCAAACTAAAATGAAAACAAACAGAATGTTTGTGCTGCTTGCCCAAGCTCAAGAAAAAAATGAAATATGTTTTTAGACTACTACAATGAACCTAGAACATCTGTGGCATTGTAGATATGCTCACCTCAGTCACAAAGGCCTCAGAACACTTCAGTTTAAAAAAAATGGTATGAGACCTACCCCAGTTGCCTACATCCACAAGGACTGCATGAAAGGGAAACAACAACGTGATCCAATTCCTAAGAAAAGTCAGTGGAGAGCTACTCAGAAACTATAGCTGATACATGTAGACATATATGGTCCAATTACTCCAGCTTCGAACAAAAAAAAGCACATCCTATGTTTTATAGATGATTACTCGAGAAAATCATAGGTATATTTTTTGTTAGAAAAATTAGAAGCATTTTATTATTTCAAGTGCTTTAAAATGTAAGTTGAGAAAGAAAATGGCCTACCTATTATGTGCCTTTGTACAGACAGGGGAGGGGAATTTAATTCTACAGAATTTGATGAGTTTTGTAGATTGAGTGGGATAAAAAGACAACCGACTACAGCTTATACCCCACATAAAAATGGGGTAGCCGAGCATAAGAATAGTTATGAATTTAGTAAGATCAATATTATCTGAAAACACTTCAGAGTGTTTGCATGTGTAGGGCACGTCCATATTCCAAATGCTAAGAGAACAAAATTGGAAAACAAAAGTGTGAGATACGTATTGCTTGGACTTAGTAATGAGTCTAAAGGTTACAAAATGTATGATCCAAATGCAAAGAAGATCATAATTAGCAGGCATGTTATGTTTGAAGAAAATATCATGTGGAATTGACATGTAAATTACCAAGAAGAAGCAATCATGAATCTAGAATGGAAAGATAAAGAGGAAGAACCAAAGGTAGTTGAAATGGGAACTTTAGAGGTTGACATCGACACAACTCATATTGAAGAATCAAGAACAAGGGAGGGCAGACTTAGAAATCCACCAACATGGATGGAGCACTATGTTTCAAGAAAAGGTCTTTCTGAAGATTCTACAGATGAAGAGGCTATAAATATGGCCTCATTATTGTACCAGGTCATAAGCTGCATTAAGAGGAAGGAGGAGTCAAGATAAACGAAACACAATTCAAACAAATAGTTAGTAGTTTGATGTATATTACAACTACTTGTCCTGATTTAATTTTTGTGGTAAGTTTAATTGCTCGTTTCATGACAAGTCCAACAAAGCTACACTATCAGGCTGCAAAGAGAATTCTCAGGTACCTAAAAGAAACCATCAACTATGGAATTTTGTATAAAAGGGGAGGAGTTGAGAAACTTATAGGTTTCACAGACAGTGATTATGCAGGAGAATTGGAAGGAAGAAGGAGTACTTCTGGATATGTCTTTCTTATGAATAATGCTGTTGTTGCATGGTCCTCAAAGAAATAACCAATTGTAACCCTATCCACTACTGAAGCCAAATTTTTTGCAATAGCTAGTTGTGCTTATCAAGCAATCTAGATGAGAAGAATTTTAAAGGAAATAGGGTAAACATAAGAAGAAGGAACAACTATCATGTGTGACAATAGCTCAACCATAAAACTTGTCAAGAATTCTGTGATACGCAACCGCAGCAAGCACATTGATGTGAGATTTTACTTCTTACGATATCTAACCAATGAAGGTACCATCAAAATGATGTTCTGTGGTACACATGATCAAGTTGTAGATGTGCTAACTAAGCCACTGAAAGTGGAAGCCTCTTAACACCTTCGTGAGCAACTTGGTGTCTGTGAAATACCTCTATTACACTAAATGCTAAAACAACATTTAGTTTAAGGGAGGGTTTGTTGAGTCTATTTTTGAATTAGTCATCATGTAATCTCTAATTTTTAGGACTGTTGAGTTTGAGTTAGTTGTTTGAGTCATTTTCTGTTGTGATTACCACCAGCACTCAACATGCTAGGCATGGGTTTTTTTTTTTTTTCCTTTTATTCAGTTATGTAACCTATCTATTAAAGATTATTTTTGTATTTCAATAAATCAAAGTTTTTTTATCCTAATTATTCCTTACAATCTCGTCAATGTAAAGATAACCTATTAAAGATCATTTTTCTATTTCAATAAATCAAAGTTTTTTTATCCTAATTATTCCTTACAATCTCGTCAATGTAACGACAATGTGTACGAGTTTTTGGTATGGTAAATATTATCAATTTCATATGCATACATATCTCTATATTCTATAATTGTACACTAATATTGTACAAATTCATTCTCTTTTAGCTTTTTGAAGAATCTTGGTCTTCTCTTTTTCTATAATATCTTTGCTTTCATCCTACGGTGGTATCGTTAATTGCCATTGTTCTTTAATTTGACGATAACCAAGAAGTCTAAGATATTGTTTTGCTAAACAATTTTAAAAATGATGAAATATTTAATTTTAAGAAAATTCTAATATATAGATAACTGATGTAAGGTTTAAATACATTTCGCACTTAGCATTTATCTGTTTATCATGATCAATTATTCATTAATTTTGAACGTTACAATCATGAAAAGAGAATTAAATAAAAATTAAGAATGACTATATTTTTTTATACACATAAAATTATATTTTTAAATTATCATTGATTTGGCAATATATGTAGTTTATCAATTTATAAAAATCTATTTATCAATTATATAATTATGTATCAATAAATTATATAATAAAAAATATATCATCCGGCTTTGTGAGTCTTAATTAAACTGACAAAATTTTTATTTTTTTGAATGTTTTCAAAAGCAATGAATATTTTTAATTTTTTGGTCGGTTTTTAAACAGCCAAAAATTATGTGTACATTTGCTAATTGATATGCAATATTTGAAACCCAAAATTTATATTTCATCAGGACGTTGTTGAACTTCAGTAGGCATTCCCTTAATTTGTATAACTTGTAAGATAGAGTTTTTTTGTTGGCTGAGATTGTTAGAAGAAAGAAACAGATAACCAAATTAAAAAAAAAATAGCCTTTTCATAAATAAGAAAAATGGAATTTACACTTGCAATAAACGTGTTCGTTTTCTTCCATCATATATCTAGAAAACTGATATGATATTACAATTAAACTTCTAACCTTAGTAATAACTTCAAAATTATAACAAAACAATTAAGATATTA